>CM042148.1:63510536-63520536 GCA_023376005.1 Doryteuthis pealeii | reverse complement strand
AGTTCTTACCTTAAAGTCATCCCTGTCTCTGTTCCTTTCCTTCTCTCTGTTAAATTCTATTTCAGCTCACCAGCCCACACGAAGTAAGTAATACTTTTATTGGGGGATAGAATACAAGACGAATGAACCAAGACTTATTCCCATATGAGCGAGCTTCAGATTGGCTTATGTTTATAAGTTGTTATAGGTGATATAACCTATGTACATAAATGGAATGCGCCGACCACTACTATAAGTAGCAGGGACAATTGTGGCTTGGAAGACCAGCAACGCGAGTCAGTTCGCAACTGTATGGTCAGACGCAACTCCCCTTTCTTTTCTGTAATTTCTACTCATTTTTGTTAAATACATTTGTATCCATTTTCACCAGTCGTTTGTCTTATTTTATACCCTTAAAAACCCCACAACACAAGTTCACTAAAAAAATGCAAGTTTCGAACTTTATTACGCCAAAGAAAATATTATTTACTAGCAAGACCTCTGGATATACCACAGTATGATAATCTAATTATTTTTACAGATTCAAAATACTAAGGTTAGTGTAATGTCTTGCAATACAGTGGTACCTCGAATTACGAGTGTCCCAACTTAGGAGTTTTTCGAGTTACGATCTGTCACTCGGTCGATTTTTTTTTCTTTGTGTTGTGTTGTAGAGTAGGTAACACACCCTGTACAGTAGGTAACACGGACATTCTACCAGATGGACTGGCTCATAGCCATAAAATAGCCAACGATTAAAGTACATGAACTAGCTGAATAATATTAAGACTGACTTTACTGTGTTGGCTATATCAAACTGACCCTCCTCTTTTAGTGTGAATTTGTCTTGTTAATTGTTTGTACTTATTTGTTCTGGTTTTTTGTATGTATCCGTTCATCACCGAATGCTAGTGCTTAATAAATGTGTTAAGCACACTATTCATCTGTGCATCTTTCCACCCCACGATGCAACATGTTGAGAGCTAAAATATGAGCTACGAGCGAGCTTCAGATACGCTTATGTTTTATAAGTTCACTAAAAAATGTAAGTTTCCAACTTTATTACACCAAAGAAAATATTATTTACTAGCAGGACCTGTGGATATATCACAGTATCATAATCTAATCATTACAATGTTTGATATGTTTACTTAAGAGCTATTGTATTAGATCAATATGGAAAATGTATAATAATCTTGATTTAACTCTCTCTCTCTCTCTCTCTCTCTCTCTCTCTCTCTCTCTCTCTCTCTATTCATCATCGATTGAAGCAGATTAGCATTTTTGTTTTCGCGTTCTCCCCCTTTCTCTATCTTTCTCTTACTCTCTTTCTTTCTTTCTTTCTTTCTTTCTTTCTTTCTTTTCTATTATATTTTTATGTGTAGCAAGTCCTTTCTTTCTTTATAATGCAAACAGAACGGTCCATTATTTAGCTGAGGTGATGACACTCATAAGAAATAAAAACTCAACGGATAAGCGACACCAGATAATCAGTATTTCCATTTTTAATTTTATCTTGGACGATTTGGACGGTCTCAATTTTAACTAGAGGGGGTTGCAAGATGATAACAGACGGAAGAAACAAGCGTATTAACATATATAGATAAAAAATAAACATTGAAATATATTACAGCACATAATTCATTACATTCTATTTTATTATGTTTTTATACAATACAGTGCTATTTTTCTTATTCAAAAAAATTACAAATATAATTAGGGTGTTTTTTCAGTGGGGACTGGGAACAGATTAATGGCATTTCAGTTTATTTCAGTGTGGGAAATTGAGAATACGAGGAAACTTAGTAACGTGCGGAACAATTTAAACTCATAATGTACACTGTATTTTAGTAATGGGGGGCACAATTCAACAGCTCTGGTTTCTTTTGCCGATGTCGTGAAGGTGACGAAACCACACTGGAATGCGAGATTTCAAGCTTGCCTGATACTCTCCAAGTGCTACTTGCTAGATTTATTCTGTAGTTTTTAGCATGGCTTACCTGAGCTGGCTTGACCATCGGCGTTCTTCCAGCCTGAACAAAATTTCTTGAATCATCTTGTTACTGTACTGTTCTCAAGTGGGTTTGGTTCGGTTTGTTTTGTTTTACGGCATATCAACCTCACTGGGTCATTTAATGTCGACAAAGTTTTATGAAGTTTAGATGGTACCCTAACAGGGTCTACCACTCCGGACAAACAAGGAGCAGTTGTGATGAAGTGGTGCTCCACATTCTCCAGAGCTCCAGAACTGGAACCTCACCATCAGTTAGAGTTTAACGTCATACCCAAGACATGAAGACCTCCAGTCACCGCCTTCTAGTATATATATGATAAAAAGGGTTGGGGCTTGCCATAAAGGCAATAGGACAGGGACAATCATATAGGTGCTAGTGCTTGATATGAATTCTTGGAAGTAACATTCTACGGTCACTTACCTCCTATCACACAAACACTATACAAGTTAGACGAAAAAACAGTGCCTGACACTGCTATAAAAGCAAGGACGAACTTATAAGTGATGTTTTCCGGTGGGCAACTACACATTGACACACCAGTGTATGCCGGCCAGGAAAACCTATATCAATCAACTCTGAAGACCCACCAGGGACGATAAAAGATAAGGATGATTAGGCAAGAGAGAGAGAGAGAGAGAGAGAGAGAGGGGGGGAGAGAGGGATAGAGAGAGATAGATCCTGATGTCAGCACGTCATGATGATGATGATGATGATGTGGATTTGTATGATCATTTCCATTATTCGGTATAAGGAATATGCTGTCCCAATTGGCCAATGCAATTATAATTCCTAATTCATTTAAGTCATCATTTGAAACGATTTATTTCATAACTCTGCAATAAATAACGGAGTAATATTTTCAATTATTTTCATGACTTGTGAAACCTAGAAATGAAAACCAGTAAGGCAAGAGAATATATATATATATATATATATATATATATATATATATAGATAGATAGATATAGATAGATATATACATATACATATATATACAGATAGATAGGAGGGAGAGAGAGAGAGTGAGTGAGTGAGAGAGAGAGAGAGAGAGAGAGAGAGAGATGAATGAAGGAAATAGAAGGTTTAGCTTTTATTTATTTACATGGGAACAATATTTACAACCAATGGTTTCCTGCTAACACATTCGTCAGGTAAACGAAATAGTTTTTTTTTTAAATATTTCGTTTACCTGACAAATGCGTTAGCAAGAAACCATTGGTTGTAAATATTGTTACCATGTAAATAAATAAAAGCTAAATCTTTTATTTGTTCATTCATTCATCTATCAACGCTCTATCACAGATATTAAGCACTCTTCTAATAACACTGTACGTTGGATTACTACTGCATTTTCTAGTATAATAGTGTCAACCATACACACTAATATATATATATATATATATATACAGAGCTATATACATTATATATATAGGGTGACAAAAAAAACATGCGTGACTTTTTTATCTGTTTTGGGTCATCCTATATATAAGGAAGTGAATCCGACAGTATATCAAAGAATTTAATTTGAGAAAAAGGACACAGATGTTAAAGACAACATTAATTAATAACATCTGTGTGATTTTTTTTTTAATTTCTTCTCTGATATATATATATATATATATATATATATATATATAGAGAGAGAGAGAGAGAGAGAGAGAGAGAGAGAGAGAGACGCAGATAGACAAACAGAGACAGAGACAGATAGACAGCCAGACAGCCAGACAGAGTTTTTAGATTGTTAGGGTTTCGCATATGCTTCACATATTAGATGACATTTTTTTAAGTTAATAGGTTTTGATTAGAAAGTGATTCATCCATTAACTTTAAAAGATTATTTACATCAAGTCAAAATTAGATACCATAATTTCTAAACCGGAAGTCAATGAATAACAGTTATTATATAAATCTCCTTTAACTAGTAACATTTACACAATTGATCCAAACGAAACAGGCAAGTCGGGTGTCTTCCTTGAATGTTAGTCTATTTAAATCCTTAGTTTCACCATTCTTTCAGGCTTAAAAAACACTACATTTATTTTATAACCTTGTCATATATATATATATATATATATATATATATATATATATATATATATATATATATATGATATATATATATATATATATATATATATATATATATATATATATATACTAAAAACGAGATTTACTACGTGTGAACACCTACAGATGGCAATCACTTTTTTACATTTTATTTTCTCCTGATTTTCAGAAAATATTTGTAAAAAACATTTATTTTTATGCGTGTTTAAGTTAAAAAGAAGAGAGAAAAATTGACTAACAAATATGAAAGCATGTTTCGATTAGAAAGGTTCTCGCCTAATTACGATGCTAAAACATTTTCCTATCTTTACTTTAAGCAGAAAGATCAATTTTTCTTTCTCCCAGGTGAGTTTGTCGTAACACGAATATATAAAGAATAAAAGACAATAAAACAAATATATAAAACAATTATTTTTATTGATCTAAGTGGAGATATAGATAAAAGATTCATTTTTTAACTTTTTAAAAACCCGGGCAAAGCCAGTTAGCTCTGCTAGTATATATTTAAAGTTTCAGTATTAAAAAGATATACTTCGTATGAACACTGACAGATGGCAATCATTTTTTTATATTTCCTTTTATCCTGATTTTCTGAAAACATTTATATGAAAACATTTATTTTTATGCGTGTTTACGTTAAAAAAGAAGATACAAAAAATCTCTTAAATATCAAGAGATATAACATAATATGATAGCAAGCTTTGATTAGAAAGGTTCTCGCCTAATTACGATGCTAGATCTTTTTCCTTTCTTTACTTTAAGCAGAAAGGTCGATTTTTTTTTCTCCCAGGTGAGTTTGTTGTTAAAAAATATATAAAGAATAAAAGATAATAAAACAAATATATAGAAAATGGATTTTTATTAATTTATATAGAAATATAGATAAAATATCTATTGAAACTTTTTTTAAACCCGGGCAAAGGCAGGTAGCTCTGCTAGTATATATTTAAAGTTTCAGTATTAAAAAGATATACTTCGTTTGAACACTGACAGATGGCAATCACTTTTTTATATTTTATTTTGTCCTGATTTTCAGGAAGCATTTTTATAAAAACATTTATTTTTATGCGTTTTTTAAGTTAAAAAGATTATACAAAGCTTCCTAATCAAACTCACTTGGGAGACTGGAGACCAACTTTAAGGAAGTCTAGAAAGGAACAAGTCATTGTGTCCCGATTACGCGTTGGTCACACAAGACAAACGCTCTCCTATATACTCAAACAAGAAAACAACCACACTGTGGAACATGTCAAACACCTTTGACAGTTAAACACTTATTCATGGAATGCAGGTTTTTTGCTCACATCAGAAATCGTTATTTTAAAGCAAACAATATGAAATATCTGTTTGAAAATGTCAACATGGAGGATATTTCTCTCTTTTTTGAGGGAAATAAAATTATACCATAGAATCTAGACATGAAACAAATCAATACCATACAACATAATCCCCAATAATGCTAACACATTGTTAAAACCAATTACTAAAAAGGATAAATATAAATACACGCATATGTATAACTTTCTAACCGTTAGGCATGACATAACCCCAGACGGGTTGATATGCCGTTAAATTCAATAAACAAACAAACAAAAAAGGATTGGTTAAGTATTAAGAGACTAACATAATATTAATGGATATTAGGCTATATATATATAAGATTTATTTTTAACTTTTTCAAAACCCAGGCAGTGTCAAGTAGCTCTACTAGTATATAAGTACAGTTTCAGTATTAAAAAGGAGATTTACTTAGTATGAACACCAACAGATAACACTTTTTTATATTTTTATTTTGTTTGATTTTCAGAAAATATTTGGATAAAACATTTATTTTTATGCGTGTTTAAGTTAAAAAGAAGATACAAGAAATTGGCTAAGATATCAAGAGAGAGTAACATGGGCATGAGGGCATGGTTCTAGTCAAATTACGGCGTTAGAACTTTTTCATTTCTTTACGCAGAAAGATCATTTTTTCTTTCTCCCAAGTGAGTTTGCCGCAATAAAAATATATAGAAAATAAAAAGATAATAAAACAAATATATAAAAAGGTTTTTTATGTATAGAGATGATAGAATTAGATCAATTAATCAGTAAAAAATAAAAAATTAAATTTTATTACTTTTTCCTTATTATAAACATATTAAACTGTATGGCCTGATTTTAATGCTCAATGTCATTTCTTTTTTTAATTATATGTGGACATGTATATATCTAAACAGACAAAACTCCTTTACGTATGTAAATGAATTTATATCATATAATCAGTAAATATCAAAACTAAATTTTGCACGTTTCCTTTTATAACATTCAAAGTGTATGCACAATTTTGATGCTCAATGACATCTCTTTTCTAAGTTATAATCGATACGTACATATCAAAACAGATATGACTCCACGTATATCTATGGATTATATAATATAATCAATAAAAATCAAAAACTAAATTTTGTACGTTTCCTTATTATAAACATATCAAAGTGTATGCACAATTTTGATGCTCAATAGCATATCTTTTATGAGTTATAATCAATACGTATTTACAAAAAAAAAAACACGACTCCACGTATATGTATGGATTATATAATATAATCAGTAAAAATCAAAAACTAAATGTTGTACCTTTCCTTATTATAAACATATCAAAGTGTATGCGCAATTTTAATGCTAAATGATCATCTCTGTTCTTGAATTATAATCGATACGTACATACCAAAACAGATATGACTCCACGGTATATCTATGGATTATATAATATAATCAATAAAGATCAAAAACTAAATTTTGTACGTTTCCTTATTATAAACATATCAAAGTGTATGGCAATTTTAATGCTCAATACCATCTTTTCTGAGTTATAATCGATACGTACATACCAAAAAAAAAACACGACTCCAGTATCTTCTTTCTAAAGAAGATACAGAAGATTGGTTACGATATCAAACGACTAAATAAAATAAATGCATGTTTTTCTTGGACTTGCACATTTTTTCCTTTCTTTACTTTAGCCAGAAAGACCAATTTTTCTTTCTCCCATGTGAGTTTGTCGTAACAAGTACTATCCGTCTAATATCTATCTATTCAATAAATCAGAACGCCAATTGAGACGCAAAATCAATTCGAGACAGTTGTAAAATCAATCGGCATTTATTGAAATATTGGCAAAGGTTCACGAACGTTTTTTTTTGTTTTTTTTTAATGTTCGGTATCGACGAACACGCAATTCACACTTTGGTGAGTGCGGCGTCGACGTCGGCGTCGGTGAGGGGGGTAAGCGTTTCATCTCTCAATTTCAATGTTCTATCATTAAATTCCAATCAGCAAAGAAAATAGATCATGAAACAAATGTTACAAATTTATTGTAATCAGGTTCTTCAAGTGGACATAATTACCTGATCGATAAATTGTTGGCAAAATTCAATGAAACGCGTGACTGGGAGCGAGCAAGAGTTTTCCCGCGCCGGACGCTGGTAATTTGAATATTTTTATTGTCCCGGGAAATTAGTTCGGTGCTTAAGGATGCAGACCCATTCAGATCAATAGAGAGACATTAGCTGAAAGGGAAATTTATTGTTGTGCGTGTGGCCAAATTGTCTTAATTCTGGTCAATCGACACGGGAGGACAGACTATTCCCAAAACCATGTTTACATTTATATTCTTCTATCTATCTATCTATCTATCTACCACACACACACACACACACACACACACACACACACACACACACATATATATATATATATATATATATATATATATATATATATATATATATCCTTGGAAAAGAATGGACATTCCTTTGAAATATATGAACGAAATAAAATGGAACTTAGCACATAATATCCAACCTAATTTCTCATTTATTTCCCACATCACTCATGCTTCGCACTAAATACACCCCAAAATATATTTTATATATATATATATATATATATATATATATATATATATATATATACAGTGAAAATTCGACTCATCATATATATATATATATATATATATATATATATATATATATAGGTCAATTTCTAAGCGAAGTTTAATAGGTTTAAAAACAGAGTTTAACGTCTCTTAGACTGGTTACCTAGGAAGAGTAGTTGGATATATACCTATTCCAGGGGTATTGACGCTCTGTGAAATGGAAACAGCCTCGTCAAGGATTTGAATTCGAGTCGACGAGTCCATAACTCAGAAAAGAGCATTAAAATCGCGCATACACTTTGATATGTTTAATACAAAGAAGCGTACATAATTTAGTAGAGTTTTTTTTTTACTGATTAAATAATCATCATGGCTTGGTTTCATGAACAGGGATTTAGGGAATATTAATTGATGTAATTCATTTTTATATATAAATGAGTTGCGTCTGTTTTGGTGTGTACGTGTCGACTTATAACTCAGAAGAGATTACATTGAGCATTAAAATTACGCATACATTTTAATATGGTTATCATCAGGAAAATCATAAAATTTAGTTTTTGATTCTTACTGATTATATTATAAAATTCATACATATACGTGAAGGAGTCGTGTTTGTTTTGGTATGTACGTATCGATTATAACTCAGAAAAGAGATGCCATTGAGCAATAAAATTGCGCATACACTTTGATATGTTTTATAATAATGTTATGTACTTCTTATCGGACTAGAATTGGGGAGTCAGAAGTCATTGTTAGCTTTTGTAATTTCGTTTGATGTACGCTGAGAGTCACATCGCTATCTGTCCTACTCTCAACTGACTAACTGCAACTAACTACTGCAACTGACTTACTGAGTTGCCCACCTTGCTTTCTAACGCAGAAAGCAAAGCATTGGGCCATCAGCTGTACTCGCCATAATGAGTAATAGGGATCCAATTAATATGTAATAAAAACGTACAAATTTTTTATTTTTTTATTTTTACAATTCATTTACATACGTAAATGATTTTGATATATACATGTTACTATACGCTGAGAATTGTTATTTTTCCTTTGTATTTAAGATTGTTTACAATTGTTCTTAAACATATTTCTAGACCTATCTTTTGAATTCATCAGACTAGGATTTCACTACTTGAGTCCCTGACGCTGAATCCAGTCAGCAACTCCTGCGACCGTGCCAAATGCAAGTCAGCAACAGAAATAGGCTACGTAGTTCCACAAAAAATGGACACTACGCCATAGACGGAAGGATGACTGTTTAATATGTTTATAATAAGGAAAAGTATAAAATTTGTTTTTTTGATTTTTACAGATTAATTGATATAGTTCATCTCTATACGTAAAGGATTCGTGTCTCTTTTGGTATGTACGTCTCGATTACTAGATCAATTTCTTAAGCGAAGTTTAACAGGTTTGAATTCCGAGTTTTCCTTCTCCTAGACAGGTTGCCTTACCAAGAGTGAAGAGCCGAGTCTGCCCTACTATTTACCCATAGATGGAGGGAGTATATTTGGATTCATACCTTTCCCAAGGGTATTAGCGCTATGGTAAATGCAAACAATTTCGTCTAGGATTTGAACTCGGGTCGACGAGTCCATTTCCTACGTCACTAACCTGTTTAAAGGCATATGAACCTTCATGGGTGATTTAATGCCAAAGCCATCATGAAGAAGGATAATAGAAGTAATTAAAGTCTATTGTCGGTATTAGCTGAACAGCGAAGGATTATTTCTCCTTTTCCTCTGCTCAGGCAGCAGGAGTCCGTCCTTAAGTACTACGTGTCGCCACAATCAACAGGTGGTCCCATTGGGCGGGTCTTACCTCTCTGCAGAGGTGCAATTGGCGTATTCTACAGCGCCAGACAACACGGCTGCTGTTGAATTGTGTCCCACTCTTACCAAAGTATTGCAAAATGTTTGACACCCAAATAATTAGAATAAATAAATAAATATATTATAATTGTTTGTTTCAAGTGACGACTAAATGCAATCGCTATGATCAATTTCTTCAACCGCAA
>CM042148.1:63493036-63505536 GCA_023376005.1 Doryteuthis pealeii | reverse complement strand
ACAATGCATGCTATTAGTATGTAGATATGGTTAACAGTATAAATAATGTTAAACAATTTTATTAATAATTGAGGTTAAAATAAGGATAAATTCATGGTGAATGTGACGTCAATAACTAAGGGAATTGTGACTTGAGTACTGATTTAGTTTCGGTTACAAACAGAAAAACACACAATCTCCATTATAAGATATAAAAGGCAGTTGTGTGTATATGTATGTCCGGAGGAAACTTCGAAAATAAAACAATTAACGACAAAGTAAATATATATACACATTAAATATCACCAGGGCTTGGTTTTTGACCAAAAATAATAGAGATTTTATATATATCCGTGAAGATAATTAAATAATAAATTTAAATAATAACAGCGAGATTTTTTTTCATTTAATATTTTAGATAGTAGACATTAAGATTTCTTTTCAGAGTAGCTGGATCAATGCAAGGTCTATTTTTTTACAAGGGGATTTAAATGGGGCATCCTACGAGGATTCAACTCACGATTCAGTAATAATGGATCTGCAGGACTAACTTTAAAAAATCCCCCTCTACCCAGGCGACGCTGGGGAGCCGATGCTAGCCTTATATAAAAGACTTGTGGGCACCTCACATGATGTAATGTTTTGTAAGACAAATTAGCAAACCATTGATAGTGAGTTCGATTCTCACTGGGTGCCCCATACTTCTGACCTTGTGCCACATCTAAGCTAATCTTAGTAAATATTTGGACACCTCACGTTGTGTAATGGTTAGTTAGCTAGATTCGCAGACTATTGTTAGTGAGTTCGATTCTCACTGGGTGCCCTATACTTCTGGCCTTGTGCCACATCTAAGCTAAGCTTAGTAAATATTTGGACACCTCACGTTGTGTAATGGTTAGTAAGCTAGATTCGCAGACCATTGTTAGTGAGTTCGATTCTCACTGGGGTCCCCATACTTCTGGCCTGCGTGACACATCTAAGCTAAGCTTAGTAAATAAATATATCAAAGACCTGTGATCGAAATGATGTCGATTGTTACATGAGACGATACGGTCACCAGAGCCATGCCTTTTGAAGTGGACAGAGAACGTCGCGATGGTCTTTAGCAAGGAGGCAAAACTGTTATATGCCCCTATTAAACATCGCACATCGGGTATACGAGTATACGGAGTGTGAGAGAGTATTACTTCAGAGAGAGTTCTCGGGTGATAGAGAGAGATATATCAGACAGAGAGACATAGAGACACAGAGAGACAGATACAGATTAGAGACTTACTTGGTTACTTCATTTCGACTTACTGCTTCCTCTTCTTCTTTTCTGGCCGATATTTCGTCTAGTTGACTTGACTTCTAACCATGTGAGTCGAGTTCTTCTAAGGGCTTCTGTTAGGCTTTGCTTGTGTTTAATCAAATGAACCACAAGACATTTTTTTTACCTGATCAAGCTTCTTTATTTAGCCCATGTTTTTCCGTGCGATGAGTTATCGACATTAGCAGCGACACCTCTGTGTTGCCTCAAAATCCGGTCGAATCTGAAATCTAAAACTAGTTACGTGTTTCTCATAGCGCGTCAGATTCGCACCTCTAGGAGCCAGGGCTACCAACAGTCACTGGTATTTCCACTGGCCACCCTAAATTCAAAGTTAACGGCTCTTATTCTCGCTAGAAGGTCTGCCGACAATTTATGACAACCATAAAGTGTAACAAAACTGCTGACGCCCTCACTGTCACGGTCGGTTAAGCTCGGTTACCCGACAACACTACTTGCAGTGGGATCAAAAGGATGCTCTCTTGGAATACAAACTTGTGTTTGGCACGCATGCGTATTTGAAGACACGTCGACTTACTTCCGCTTTGGAGCGAAGCGGCATAAGGAAAATGTAAAAATAAAAAAAAAGATCAAGAACCAAAATTGGTCTGCGACAAGAAGCCAGTGGACATTTCATATAGCCCTAATACCCTTGGGAAAGGTATGCATTCAATTACTCTCCCTCCAGCTCCTGGTAAATAGTAGTGATGACTGGCCTTTTTAACGATAGGTAGGTAACCAGACTACAAGATGTAAAACTCTGAATTCAAACCTGTTAAACACTACTTAAGAAAATGACTTTGTGTCACATCCTGCATACACTCCATCCAGAAGAGACACAACCCTCTACCCCCGTCTTCGCTCCGTGAAATCATTCAAGCTTCCTTATCTACACAAGACGCCTCGCGTTTTAAAACGTGGGGTCACGTACTGAATAGATAAAATAAGCATCATTTTATTCGGCTTTCCCCTTTCTCGTTTGGGTTTCTTCGTCCACGCTAGTTAATTTGTTGCAATGCCACGCCGTCGTTTTCACCAGAAAATTTGTTATCACGGATGAAACGTGTCTAAAATTGAATTATTATAGAATAACTACCAAAGTTTTTATACGGAAAGACAAAAAAAGGGTCACCATAAGTGTTTTCATATGCTCAGACTGGTACAAGGCTTCAAGTTACTCATATTATTTCCAAGTGGATGGGATTAGATTGTTTTTATTTAACGGCATGTCATCCCATCAAGGGTAATTTTATGTCTACATATTAGGGAATCGCGTTCATATTTACATTTTGAAGCTTTGGAGGCGCGTTGTAATGGTTATTGTCGTAGCAAATGGACTCGGTCCGAGTTCAAATCTTAGACGAGACTGGTTGCATATTACATAGCGCTAATACCCTTGGGAAAGGTATGCATGATCGAGATCGCTGCGGATCGAGAAACGACATCAGAGCGGCAACCTACAGGTTCGCTCGCCTTGGATTCTCTGTCGAATCTCAACTAAACTAATACTCACGTGTTTAATCCGTCTACCGGAAGTCAGTTTTTTGTCATCGTTGTCACTCATCGTCCCGGTAACTTTCCACTGACCCCGTCATTTTTTAATCTAACGGACCTTATTCAAAATATTCTAACTACAGGTACGTAGATAAATCATAAGCTGGTTATGATTATGTAACATAACGAACTCGATACTCTCTGGATATCCCATACTAGTAACCTTGTGTCACATCGTATTGGCGAATGAGTTGGGTAAATACCTACTCCCCTTGCAACAAACGCATCTTAGTCGCGGTTATTCCCTCGCAACTGTCTGATTCCCGCTTTTGTCATATAATGGTTGTCACTGTTTTAGCCAGAACAGTGAAAGTTAAAGAAAAATATATTTATTTACCGCCGCTCCTATACAAAATACACCTTCGTTGTTTAGGCCACATACAGTTTTCGTTCGGAGGAAGTCACAAACAGACCAGTGAAAGTGAAAGTTAAAGAGAAGAAAATTTATACCTTATACCATTTCTCCTATGCAAAAGTGTTGTATACTGGATCATACAGTATTTAGTATACTAGTACATTCAACTACATCTGCGCCAGACTTATAGTAACTCGCAACAGAATGATAAAACCTCGAGGTAGACGGTTCGCGTAACCTTTGCTCTCAGAGTATTTTGCCTCTCATCCCTCTTATGAGGACTTGCCTCTCATCCCACTTATGAGGGGACACAAGGGTTATTATGTGGGCCCACCCACAAGCCGAAATTCATGGGTGGTAGGCAAAAAAATCCGTTAATCCCATCGGCCTTCCCCCTCAAGGGAGGCGCCTCAGGCACTGGGCAATAAACCTAGCCCTGCCCCTTTAAATCAAAGGGCATGTATTTCCTGGGGTGATAGCCCCCTTCGGATCAAGGCTATTAATTTTACTTAGCCGCTCCAGAGGCCGAAGCACTCAGAAACAGTCCCCGAGGGGCCTTTGCCGTCTAAGCAAGGTATTTGCCTCTCATCCCACTTATGAGGGCGTGACACAAGGACATTTTTATGTGGGCCCACCCACAAGCCGAAGCTCATGGGTGGTAGGCACAAAAAATGCGTCGATTCCGTCGGCATTCTCCTTCAAGGGGGCGCCTCAGACCCTGGGCAATAAACCTAGCTCTGCCCCTTTAAATCGAGGGGGATAGCCCCCTGGGATCAACGTTGTTAATTTTACTTAGCCGCTCCAGAGGCCGAAGCACTCTGGAACAGGCTCCGAGGGGCCTTTGCAGTCTAAGCAATCACTCCGATGTTCTCAGACAATCCTGGACCAGCGCATTCCCTCTCTACGCAAGGTACGCCAAAAAGACATCTTAATTGCTCAAGGCACATACAGTTTTCCAAAACACATGCCCCCTAGTCACGGTCGTTCCCTCATGACGGTCTGGTTCCCCGCTATTATCACATAATGGATGTCGCTGTTTTAACCAGAGCGGTGAAACTGAAATTGAAGCTGAAAAAGAAGAAAAAAGAGAATCAAATTTCTGGTTGATTGGTAGGTTGGTTGGATTTTACGGCATATCAACTAGTTGGGTTATTTTATGCCAAAGACGTTTTCATTCTTAATGGGTATTCAATTTTTCTTAAAAACTCAATCGTTTTTTTTTCTCAATTTTTTAAACACATTTTTTAAAACTTATTTTTTCTATTTCACTCAAAGATGGGACCCTAACAGGTACTACCACTCCGGGCCAGAGTTGACCTGGGAGTATCGGCGATGAAGAGGTACTCCACACTCCCCAGAGCTCCAAAATTGGAACTTCACCATTAGAAGCAATTTAACGTCTTATCCATTTACACTAAGACAAAACCTCTGGATTTCGACTGTAAGCATTATGCAATAAGAATGTGACAACGGCTTCCTTATAGTGTTGCGTTATCACGTTAGTCAACACGGAAATTGCAGTTGTCATTTTCGCTGGTATCAAACAGCGTCACTTCCTTCGTGGCAATACTCGGTATTGTTGGCATCTGTTCAATATCTGGAGATATTTGAAGAATCCGGGGACGCCAAGGTGTCTTCTGCGAGAAATCCGAGAAATATTCACCCCGCAGTCCAACACATTTAGCATATTGTTTCTTAATCCTTTAATACAAGCTTGGGCAACCATTTTTGATTAGCGGGCCGCATGCAACATGGCTTTATCATCAGACTCATCAATACTACTAAGAAAATTCAAGGTAATTCTTCGTTGAAGGTAATAATTGCCAAAAAGCAATTATATACACTCACACACACACACACACACACACACACACACATACAACACATATATATATATATATATATATATATATAAGAAACAGATGGACCTGGAAATTTACACACACGCACGCACACACACACACACAAATAAACAGACAGTCTACTGCTTAATATTAGACAAAAAGGGTAGACCAAGCCTGGAATGATAATCAGATATTGTTAACAGACACACACATAAATAAACACACACACACACACACACGCACATAAACACCCCCCACACACACACACACATAGAGAATTTGGAAGATAAAAGCAGAATGGACGGTTACTAACAACAGCTTTAGTTTCAGAAATCTTCAGTCGGAGAGATTTTTTTCTCGAAATAATAAGAATAAAATAGAGGTTAACAAACAACACCATTGTTACCTTATTTTTCTTTACACTTGCATTGTAATAGCCTTCAAAATCAACCACCAAACCAATATAAATACAATGCTCCAAGAAAATTATAAAATACACACACACGCACACACACACAGACACACACACACACATAATCTTGGGCTAGACGGGCGGTCGGAGAGGCCCCCCTCCGATCAATCGGCTGGTTACGTCAAACCCTAGCACCTATATGATTTTCCCAACCCTATTGCCCTTATGGCAAGCCCCAAACCCTTTTTATCATATGGGTGCTAGAAGGCGGTGACTGAGGTTCTACATGTCCTGGGAATGACGTTAAACTCTATCTGATGGTGAGGTTTCTGGAGGTTTGGGGAATGTGGAGCACCCCTTCATCACCATTGGTCCACTCTGACCCGGAGTGGTAGTACCTGTTAGGGTCCCATCTATGGGTTAAATAGAAAAATGTATTTATAAAAAAGTTGTATTATCCATTAAGAATTGATTTATTTCAAAACTTTATCGGCATCAAATGACCCACTGAGGTTGATATGCCGTAAAACAAACCAAACCAAATTCTACACTTCACTACAGAATTTATTCATTCCCCGAGCCTTGTTGTTCTTGCGCCCTAAACCAATCTCCTTCTTAGTAACTATAAAAACGATAAAAACTGGCCTCTTAGAATTTTTTCCCATTTAAATTTTCTTCATTTAAATATTCTGGTAATATTGAACACGAGTCAATCTCAACCTGCCACGCTTTAATACGCACATACACAAATACTCTAATAATCACACAAACCTTATAGGTCAGCAAACAGGAACATCAAACACAAAAATAATCATACACACATACACGCGTAGATGTGATCATGACGTCCCACTACTTGCTTGCGTTTATGTGAGTGTGCATGACAGCATACGCACACGTACGAACAGAACAGGCGCATCCGACCTTATACATAACACACACAAATACGTAAACAAACAAGTGACGCGCGGATACAGTTAATCAAATAAATATATTTTCTCATATTTTTATCCTTTTCAAAAATTAAGCTTGCATAGCATGAAATCAATGGTAGCAGACTTGTTCCCATGCAAATAAATATATACTAAAATATTCACACACACACACACACACACACACACACGCACACACACTTATATATATATATAATATATATATATATATATATATATATATATATTTGAGAATGGGAAATGAATCCGACAATATGAGGAAAAATGAGTTAAGAAAAGAAATGAAGATGGATAAAAATGAATTTTATCGATATCACTTTTAATCGATATCACTTACACATGTGTTTCGGTCTGTTTATCAAAATGTATACGGATTTACGTTATTATTATTATTAAAATAATCAGTTGAAATGTTGATGATGATAATAATAATAGGAAAAATGCATAAAATGTTCCGTACACAGATTTTTGAATCAGATAGTATTTTTATTTTTGAGTTGGAGACAAGAATAGAATTTCAAAAAGTTCGAAAAAGAATATTTTTTTTTTAATGTTTTAGGGACGTTTAAAAAAAAATTGAAAGTTCTGGTGGGAGGGTATAATTTGTATTGCAAAGATTGAAATGTTATTAGTAATTATAAAACTTGTTGATGTTTGAATGAGATGTGTTTACATGTTATTGTTTGGGGTAAGGAAAAAGGAAAGAAGAAAGAAATCGGTGAAAACTGAAAAAAGTTAACACCTCAAAATGAGCGTATTCTATTCATTGTTATTTTAAATACAAAATAAGATGTATTTATTATTATTCTAAATACAAAATAAGATATATTCTTACCGTTTTATTTTTAAATATCAAAATATCTTCCACTGAAGATGACCGCTTTTTGTACACTTAAATGTTATGTTTTCTCTATAATTATTATTTCATTTTATTTTGTATTTAGAATAATAATAAATAGAATACAATGTATACAACGCCAAACTCTTGATCAAACCGTGTCGGCATTCTAATAAATAATTTTTATCCATACATTTTTTCCATTTATCATTTCAACATAATTGTCGGATTCACTTCCATTTTTCAACTCACTACACACACACACACACACACATATATATATATATATATATATATATATATATATATATATGCAACAAAGTAAATTTTCTTTTTTTTTCTATTCTAGCCTCAGGGAATGTGACAGTTCACTGCTTCATGCAACGACATGAGACAATCTAAAAACGAGATCAGATGTCTTGGTCCACTCTATCGTTCAAGACGTTATGAGCCAGCAGTGTGTTACCGCGGCATAGATTTATGGTAAGGCCGACGGCAAATTCCAAGAATCTTCAGCATACTACCTAACAGTTCCAAAAGCAGTAAATCAAACACCAGGAAGGTTCGAAAGAACCCATTGGCACACAAATAGAAGTATATACTTACTAACCAAAGAATGGTGTCACATCCTACCTGTAGCGAACAAATTGGGTAAATACTTAGGCACCTCATCCAGGTGTAATAGTTAGCAATATAGTCCCACAGATCCATATTACTGAATAGCGCGTTTGTTCCTAGCTGGATGCCCCAGACTTGTGACCTTGTGTCGCATCTTACCCCGGCGAACGGTTTGTGTAAATACTTAGGCGTTCCAAAGTGGTGTAATCGTTAGCAAGCTAGTCTCGCATATCCATTACTACTGAATAGCGCGTTCGATCCTCGATAGATGCTCCTTATTGTGTCCTTGAGTCACATCCTTCCTTGGTAAACGGGTTGGTAAATACCTATTTACTGACATTTACTCTCTCTCTCTCTCTCTCTCTCTCTCTCTCTCTCTCTCTCTCTCTCTCTCTCTCTCTCTCTCATTAATCTTTCTCGATGTTTTCCATCACACTTCTATACTCTTTCTTCATTATTTCCTTACTTTTTTTCTCTCTCTCGTATCTCTTGCGTTTTACATTCCTTCTTTCTTTTCTTCTCTATTATCTTTTGTCTCTTCCTCGTCACTCCCTCTCCACATTTCTATTACTCTCTCTCTCTCTCTCTCTCTCTCTCTCTCTCTCTCTCTCTCTCTCTCTCTCTCTCTCTCTCTCGTACCTCTTCCGTTTTTCCTACCTTCTTTCTTTCCTCCTCTCTATTATTTTTGTCTCTTCTTCGTCACTTCCTCTCCACATTTCTGTTACTCTCTCTCTCTCTCTCTCTCTCTCTCTCTCTCTCTCTCTCTCTCTCTCTCTCTCTCTCTCTCTCTCTCTTCCCTGCTCTTTCTTTCACTACCTTTCTGATTTCTTTTTCTTTCTTTCTTTCTTTCTTTCTCTCCCTCTCATTAATCTTTTCCGTGTCTTCATCTCTCTTTTATACTCTTTCTTCCCTACTTTTTGTTCTCTTTCTCTTACCTCTTCCGTTTTATATTCCTTCTTTCCTTCTCCATTTCTTCTCACTATTCTTTTTCGTCTCTTCCTCGTCACGCCTTCTTCTCCACATCTCTCTCTCTCTCTCTCTCTCTCTCTCTCTCTCTCTCTCTCTCTCTCTCTCTCTCTCCTTCCTGCTCTTTCTTTCTCTACCTTTATCATATTCTTTCTTTCTTTCTTTCTCTGCATCCTTCCTTTTGACTTCTTTTGTCGCATTCTAGTAATTATCATCTTTATTCTATTTGCTAAAATTCAAACATGAGTCGACAGCAAAACCCACGAAGATTACAAGGGCTATTCTAGAAAACGGATTAAATTCCCTTAATCCACACATGCACGAATATTAATAAATAAATAAATAGAATATCGATTTAACACTAATAAGCAAACCATTCGATTTGACAAACAACCAAACTCGTATTCCCACGCGTCCAATCGCGCGCTTTCAATGGGGCAAAGGTTATTACCCGTCAACAACTGTCGGGTAAATTTCCATGGACACCATCATTCTAAATCTGATGAACCTTATACAAAATATTCTAACTACAGTACCTTCACCAAGAGCAGAATGTGACACAAGGTCAATTTCTAAGCGGAATACTTGCGTTACGATGCCATTGCGGGCATATAGGCTATAGTGTTCTTGTATAGAGAGAGAGTAGAGACACTAGAGAGAGAGATAGACAGATAGATTCGTGACTTACTTGCTTGTTACTTTCTATCTTCTTTCTTTCGGCCATCCGTGATCCCCAGTCGCCATGTTGGATCTTTACTTCTATTGGCCGGTCGCCGTGTCCGTCTAAACGATTAAGAAATAGAACATTTGATGGAAAAGAGGATGATGAACCGGAAGTTCTTCTTTTGATAAAAGTTTGAAAGGGGTGTAGGGGTTAATTTCTCATTTGCCTGAGGAGTTGTCTGCCCGCTTGATGTCACTGGTTCCCGCTAGGGCCTCTTGTATTTAAGCGGCTGATTCGAATTTCTCTTCTCTTTCCTCGCTACGAGACTACATGGGTTAGACAATTGTCATTCCCTTCTCGTTGGGGCTTCGGCCCTCAACGCCGGCTACTGGTCACTGTAAGTGATTTATACAGCATGGACTATTCTTAGTCTCATGTCTGTACCTTTATATTATGTGTACTTTTATATTATCTTGTCAGTGACTTTTATGTATGTATGTTTATGTACACTATCATATCTTCCATTGTTTATGTATCTTGTTTATTCATGTACTGTATTATATGAAATGTTTTGTCTCAGAAATGTGTCGGAGTTGTATGTATAATTATCACTTTGAATCTTACAACTGGAGTATCGAATAAGAAGGTCAAAAGTTGCCAGCTCTATGTACGGGTGCATGGGAAACTTACACTGATGATAGCCGAAGAGGCGACCAGGCGAAACGTAGTCACCGCGACAACAAAGGTGAAGATACTGTTTCGAATAATTCATGGACTAGAGGTAATGTTACGCATCTGAATTTCAGACATTAGGTCAGAAGGTAGAAGGTCAGAAAGGTTGAAGGTCAGAAAGGTGGTCTTATGTAAACCTAAAGTTATTTACTGGCACCCTACCATGTCATTTGAAAGCCTGTAAACCTAAATGTGGTGATAACGAAATACAGCGATGAAGATAATGTTTGAAATTAGTAGAATTAATGTTGCATTAATTCTACTAATTTTCAAACATTATCTTCAACGGTTATCTTATAAGTTCTGACAACGTTATGAAACATTGGATGAAAAGTATTTTTTTATTCTTATCTGTTTGTCATTTTTACATAAATTATTCACCTTGTTTTAGTCATAATGTTTTGACCGTCAAACTCTACGTCAGGTCGATGTAATATTCGGTAATTGAGGGTTTATTCTTTTTTTTCTTTTTGTTTATTTATTTTTAGCTGGGCTTCTACTAACTTTTGAGTTAAAGTTAGTTACAAAATATTCTAACTGCAGGTATGTTCACAATTCATAAGCTGCTTATAAATCATGTACCACAAGTGGTTTAAATTCAGTGTTTTCCTCTCCTAAACTGGTTGCTTAACCAAGGCTAAATAACATTGCCTTGTGCCCTACTACATATATATATACGTGTGTGTAAAAGAGAGAGAGATAAAGAGAGGGAGCGTGTGAGAGAGAGAGAGGTGTGTGTGTGTGTGTGTGTGTGTGTGTGTGTGTGTGTGTGTGTTAGGATATCGTATACATAGAGTTAACGGCTGTTATCAGCCTAATCATAGCTCATGTTCTATTACCGATATTGAGTAGACATACCAAGTCTAGCTACACTGAAGAGACGTGATACGTCGAAATACGGTGTCTGTGGATGACAAAATATATGCTCCCAACCTCTTGTCGGTTGAGCTCTCTGGGAAACATCTGACTGTCGGCCGCGAATTAAGCTTAAATGGCAAGGGTCTCCTATAAAACGAATGTGAGCTTTCTAGCGGCTTTAACATATATACCTATATATGTATTTATCAGTTAAATTCTACACCTTGCATACAGATGGCTGATGACCCAGTGGTTAGGAACGCTGACTGATGAAAAATTGTTCGACTTTCTATCCCGGCCTGAAGTAGCCTGCTAAGTCTATGCACACTGATGCGACGAGAAACGTCGAAACAGGGTATCTGTTGCTGACGCAATATATATATATATATATATATATATATATATATATATATATATATTATATATATATATATATATTAGTAGAAACAAAGTTTAACTAGGGAATTACATCAAACTTAGTTAAGCGTAGGGTAGAGTCTTGATGAAATTATTTGGATTGAAACCATGGTAGATTCATAATTCTTTTCCTCTATTATTATTATTATTATTATTATTATTATTAATATTATTATTATTATTATTATGCTCTGTATTTTTAATATATTGAGCACTTTTGGATTATTTACTAATGCCACTGCAACGGAAACGTTAAAGCGGCAATTGGATAATATATATATATATATATATATATATATATATATATATATATATATATATATATATAACAACAACAATATATAATATATATATATATATATATATATATATATATATATATATATATATATATATATATATATATATATATATATATATATATATAACAACAACAACAACATATATATATATATATATATATATATATATATATATATATATATATATATATAATTTTATTCTGCCCAACACAATATTTGAAAAATGATATCTGAAAAAATACAAAACCGACGGAAATTTCTGGCATAATCTTTTTATTCAAATTACATATAAATTGTCACACTGGTTTCATGGAAATTCATAAAATAAACGTAAATAATTGGGTAATATTTTGTGCATTATATTTTTCCCTTTTATTGGATCTTCATCCACCATCCTTATTTTATTCTGGATGCTTGGGGGCCAACGCCCTTGTCGCCCCCACCCACTCTTCACACCACTGAGTGTATATGAAAAAATATTATTTAGGAATTACGCACTTATGAAAATCATTGGCCAATCGCACATAATCTAAAACAATTGTCTGCAAAAAATACTGAGATGGAGAAAACTGCTTCATTCATATTAGGGTGCAGCCGCTGTCGACTGGGGCATTAGAATACACCGACTGCACCTCTGTAGATGGGTAAGATCTCTCGTTGGCCGTGGGTGGCAAACCGTGATGTTTAAGGACGAAATCC
>CM042148.1:63455847-63485436 GCA_023376005.1 Doryteuthis pealeii | reverse complement strand
GACCAAGGAGAGAGAATGGATCGTTTCCACAGTGCACAAATTACAATTGGCATCACTTTCACAACCCGCATATTCTATAGCTATTTTTTTCAATTCTCTAGCAAGGCCCAAGTATTTGTTCATCAATCATCATCATCATCATCATTATTATTATTATTATTATTATTATTATTATTATTTTCACTCCTTTTGAGTTTTTTCACTGAAGTCTGAGTGACAACAAGTCTTCTCAGGTCTCCAGGACTCTTCTGAGTATTCTAGCCGATTGCAGCAATGCTGTAGTCTGGATGGTCTCAATTCTTCCTCTTATTTCCAGGTCCTTCAGTCTTTTTTCAAAGTTTTTTTGGGCCGTTCCAAGTGCATCAACTACAATTGGTAACACCCTCATATTCCACCCTATTATTATTATTATTTTCACTCCTTTTGGGTTTTTCACATCAGCGTTAGCTGATGATATTTCACTGGAGTCTGAGTGACAACAAGTCTCATCAGGTTTCTGAGTAGTCTAGCCGATTGCAGCAGTGCAGTATTCTGAATGGTCTCGATTCTCCCTCTGATATCCAGATTTTCCAAACTTTTTTCCAATCTTTTTTCGGACCGTTCCAAGTGTACCAACTACAATTGGTATCACTTCACTTTCCATATTCCATAACCTTTTCAGTTCTCTGGCAAGGTCCAGGTATTTGTCCATTTTTTCGTTTCCTTCAGCTTCACCCTGTGATTGCTGCTGGAACTGCAAAATCCACAGTTTGACAAGTTCTTTCTTTTTTGTTAATCAACACTAGGTCTGGTCTTCTGCTGGGATAAGGTGATTCCGTTTTTATCTCAAAGTCCCAGAGAATTTTTATGCGTTTCGTTTTCAAGAACAGATTCTGGTTTATGCCATATACCATTTTGTTGTATGGTCAAAATTAATTTTTTGCATAATTCCCAGTGGGATCACCTTTCCAACCCATTCGTGCCTAGTTTGTACTCCCGTTGTGCTAGTTTGCTACACATTCGCATAGTACATGTTTTACAGTCTCAATCTCTGTCACCGCATAGTCTACATTTACTATTTTGTTGGGTCTTATCAAGTTTTGCTTTGATATTGTTTGTCCTTGTGGCATTATTCTGTGCAAGCAATTATTAGTGATTCAGTTTCTCTTTGATGTTTCCTTTTCTTAACCATTATTAATTATTATATTATTATTATTATTATTATTATTACACATATTGGGTAACGCTCTACATGCCCAATATATTAAATCTAAAAGAGATTTCGAGAACTTTTTCCCTTTTTTCATTTATCTATTTATCATTTTATTCTTATAATTGCATTTCTTTTGTTGTTGTTTTTTTGTCGTTGTTGTTGTTGTTGTTGTTGTTTGTTGTTTCTCCTAAATGTCCAATTATTTTCTTTCTTTTTATTTTATTAACTCTTTTTTTTTTTTTTCATTTTTTTCGGGATTATTTTTCTAACTGTTACTTTACTTTTCATGTACTTTTTCTAATCGATTTTTCCCCCTTTATTTATTATCTGTTTTGGCTGCATTTATTTTATTTACTATCACATATATTTTATATGCTGCCTTTTTTTTCTTTTCTTTTTTTTTTTATTTTTTTTATTTAATAGCTGCCGATTTTCAATGTTCATGACAGATTTTTCTAAATACTTAACGCTTCTTTTTTCATAATTTGCATAGAATTGCGCATCAATTGTAGAGTTACCTGCACTAGAATACCTCCTGAACAAATAACATTTCAATTTTTAATGAGATATTTAATAAACTTAGTCTGGCACAAGGCCATTAGTCATTTCAATGATTTGGTGTCCTGTGTATAACTTTAAACTGCATCTAGTGGTGAGTTTCCAGTTCTGGAGTTCTGAAGGAATGGTGGAGTACCCTCTCATCACCAATTAATTTCCAGGTCAACTCTGATCCGGAGAGGCAGTACCTGTTAGGAATCCCATCTATGAGTTAAATGACTTAAAATGTTTAAAATTTTTAAAAATGAGCTAAAAAATTGAATATCCAACAAGAATGAATAAAACAAAAGCAATTTTCGGTATAAGATAACCCTAGACGGTTGGCAATGCCGTAAAATCAAACCCATCAACCAACTTATTAAACTTTAGACAAGCATTTTGTCATTTTGGTAATAGTGTTACATAATGAATAGACTTAGCTTATCATTTTAGCAAGTAGTTTAGCGTAATTTAAAATAAAGATAAATTGTGGAAAATTACTGATAGTTTGATTGATAGGTCTTGACCTTAGGTCGTCTGGAATTGGGTTTCTCATTGGCTTAGAGAGTCATGTAATCAGACGAGGCGTGGAAAGTAGAATCTAGTAGAGTTGAGGCCAGTGGTCCTTTCTTTTTCTTTTTTTTTCTTTTTTTTTTTTTTTGGCGAACGTACTTTTCGTGTCTGCTGGTTTCCTCTCACGCATGCGGTGGCAAAAATGCATCGGGAAATAATAAAAAATGTGTACACAAGAAAATGTATTCCGTGTTGTCCCCACGATAATGAACAACAAAGATGAAAATACAGAGAAGCGACAATCCCTGAACCAGATAAACACCCACTCGAATATGCAACACTCCACATTGGTCCTTACTTAGGCTAGACGGTTGGTTGGAGTGACCCCATTCGATCAATCGGCAGGTCACATCAACACTAGCACCTATATGATTGGTCCTGACCATTTTCCCTTATGGCAATACCAACCCTTTTTATCATATATGTGCTAGAATGCTGTGGCTGAGGGTCGTCATGTCCTGGGTATGACGTTAAACTCAATGTGATGGTGAGGTTCCAAGTTCTGGAGCTCTGGAGAATGTGGCGCACTTTTTTTATCACAATTACTCGTAGGTACACACAGACTCTGAGCTACTACTGTTAGGGGGTCCCATCTATATGTTAAATAGAAAAAAACGTGCTTCAAAATGAGCTTACAAACGATTTAGTATCCATTAAGAATGATAAAACAAAACGTCTTCGGCATCTTTTGTTGGGAAGAATACCGGGACCATATGACCTTTAGGCACCCTTTTTTGATCTCGATTAAGAAAGGACATATTTTTTCATTTAAATCCGGTTGTTTTAACAGACGATTTTTTTATTTTTTAAAATTAATAAAACTACCCCTAACCTTACCCTAACCCTAACCCTAACCCCTACCCTAACCTAACCTTAACCCTAACCCTAACCTCTAAGAAAACAACCGGATATTAACGAAAAACATGTCCTTTCTTAATCGAGATCAAAAAGGGGTGCCTAAAGGTAATATGGTCCGAATACCCTCTAAGACACCTTCTTGTACACACCAAACGGCCAAGGTAGCCCTGTTGGCTGCAGCTTTAGAATATTGATGATAAATAAATAAATGGTTGGCATCCCTTCCGTCTACTAAAGACGATGGCGTAAGTGTCCAGAAGATCAAACTCTGAAGAAAATATATAAAAATTAAAAAAAATCAAAAATGCAATACCCGAAAATGGTGATTTGAAAAAAAGTTATTTTTCTTACAACTCAAAAAATAGTTTTTTTGTAGAGTGAAGTTCTAATTCTCGAGCTCTGGGGAATGCGGAGTACTAATTGATCACTGTCATCTCTATGTACTATATAAGTGTAGTCGAAATAACTTATATCAAGCACAAACCCCTGGACCAATGACCTTTAGGCACCCCTTTTTGATCTCGATTAAGAAAGGACATGTTTTTTCATTTACACCGTCAATATCCGGTTATTTTACCAGACGATTTTAGATTATTTTTTTTTATTATAAAACTAACTCCTAACCCTAACCTCTAACAAACAACCGGATATTGACGGTGTAAATGAAAAACATGTCCTTTTTAATCGAGATCAAAAAGGGGGTGCCTAAAGGTAATATGGTCCTCTAAACTTACGCACTGTACGCATGCTACTGCAACATAATGTTTACCAAGTCCTTCCAACCCTAACATGTTGTTACCCGCTGATAGGACCTCTGATCGCGAGTTGATATGATTCCTGTCACCGCTGTTGACTGAAAACGGTTTCGGCCGCAGAGAAGAATTGAAATCGACCGATGTACGCAATGCACAGTCGGTGTGGTTCAACGGGTGCCGCGCCATGGGAAGATCTGAGTCCCGTTAGAGGCTCGGTGTGTCGGAAACTGGAATGACAGCGAACTTTCTACCCAGGTTACAAGACTGATCACCGTCAGCGATGCGCACGGTGCCCCCCCCCCCCGGAGACTGATGCAGATGCATCAGATGACACTTCTGCAGATGATTGTTTGTTTGTTTTGTTTTTTTACGGCATATCAACCTCAGTGGGTCATTTAAAGCCGATAAAGTTTTGAAATAAATCAATTCTTAATGGATAATACAATTTTTTTTATAAATACATTTTTCTATTTAACCCATAGATGGGACCCTAACAGGTACTACCACTCCGGGTCAGAGTGGACCAGGGAGCAAATTGTGATGAAGGGGTGCTCCACATTCCCCAAACCTCCAAAACTGGAACCTCCCATCAGATAGAGTTTAACGTCATTCCCAGGACATGTAGACCCGCAGCCACCGCCTTCTAGCATCATATGATAAAAAGGGGTTTGGGGCTTGCCATAAGGGCAATATGGTTGGGAAAATCATATAGGTGCTAGGGCTTGACGTGACCACCGATTGATCGCAGGTTTTCTCTCCGACCGCCCGTCTAGCCCAAGATAGGGCCAAAGTGGAGTATTGCATGTCATGAACTGCTCATCCACCTGGGCTCTATCCTTAAGCATCACGGGTCGCCACCACGGCCAACAGGTGGCCCCTTGGGGGAGTCTTACCCCTCTGCAGAGGTGCAGTCAGTGGCATTCTAAACGCCCCAGCCGACAGGGTGGTTCCTGCAGATGAGTCGTCCGAAGGGGAAGTAGTATTACCACAAAGGAGCACTAGTGTTTTCCTGTTAAAATAATTGTGAAACTACATTAATGCACTGACTCTTAATTAATTTATATTACAACTAATTATTTAAAAAAGTGATATGACATACATATTTAGATTGATTGCAATGATATTAACAACGACAGTGGTATGATTTTTTGGACACTATGCCATCTTCCTTAGTGGAAGGCAAAGATACAATAGTATGATTGAGGTACTTACTACTCACATAAATCACCAAATCACCGAAAACAAATCAGGAGCCGGGAGTCCCCTAAGGTGCTGTGATGCTGAAATCCGGTGCTACCCAGAAAACTCATACGATAGTATCACTGTCAAACTGCATTGTTTCCTTGCCTTTTGTTTGGATCAAAGCGGCAGGTGTGGAGAGGGGGGATTTGCTGCTTGCGCAACAACTCATCCTCCATATGAAACCGACCAGGCTATGTAGTCCCCCCAGCCATCCCAAAAAATTTGGACACTATTCATCGTCTCTCGTTGACGAAGAATGCAACAATTTTTGTCAGTTTAAAATAAACAAGAATAAAAAAATGTAAACAAAAACATTAACATAACAAATAGAGCGAAATTATCGAAAATCGAATATTAAAGAAACTTGTTCATTATAATTAAGCGTCAATTTTAAATATCAAGAAAATCTAATTATTTTTGTCACAACCTACAACATCAACAACAATAGCCACAATAATTATTAATCTTACTCAATGCGAGTTTTTCACACCAGTTTTAACTCGGGGTTTTTTCATTGACGTTTGAGTGACAATAAGTCAGGTCTTCAGTTCTCTTCTAAGTGTTCAAATTTTAACAGTGCTGAGTTCTAAATTATCTACATTCTCTATGTGAATATCTATTAATAAAGGAGATTCGCTTCCGGTTTTTGTCTGTAACAAAAAATACGTCACTGCTTACGTCACATTACCCAAAATCGTCATAACATAGAATAAATACACTCAAAATTTGAACATGCAACATTAGACAGTCCTTATTGTTTTTTTTTAAACAAGTTTTAATAAATACATGACTTGTATTATATATCTATATATAGTTTGTTTTATCATAATACATATTTAAAGTTTACATTTGAAATTGTTTTATTTTTTAATCCTTTAATGAATTTGATGATTTTACTTACTTAGGGTACAAACTCACTGACATTGAATTTTTAACTCCCATCCCTCAGGCAATATGTTTCAAAAATCTATTTTTACATCGCCCGTATGACGTTCTTTTTTTATTTTGATAGTATATTTAATAACCACTCTACACGATCAGGATGCGACACAAGTTCAATCTTAAGAGGAATTTAGCAAGTTTGAATTTTGAGTTTTCCTTCTCCAAGACCGGTTGCCATGACAAAGTTAAAGAGTCCAGGGTGTTCTACTATTTTATCTGTAGGTGTAGGGAGAATAGTTGGATTCATATCTTCTTTTAATAATTATTAGCGCTATGTGAAACCCTTGGGAAAGGTATGCATCCGACTACTCTCGTTCCAGCTGTGAGTAAATAGTCGGGAAGACTGGGCTCTTTGGGCTAGACGGGCGGTCGAAGAGGCCCGCTCCGATCAATCGGCTGGTCACGTCAAGGCCCTAGCACCTATATGATTTTCCCAACCCTATTGCCCTTATGGCAAGCCCAACCCCTTTTTATCATATGGGTGCTAGAAGGCGCGTGGCTGCGGGTCTACATGTCCTGGAATGACGTTAAACTCTATCTGATGGTGAGGTTCCAGTTTTGGAGGTTTGGGGAATGTGGAGCACCCCATTCATCACCATTGCTCGCTGGTCCACTCTGACCCGGAAGTGGTAGTACCTGTTAGGGTCCCATCTATGGGTTAAATAGAAAAATGTATTTATAAAAAAATTGTATTATCCATTAAGAAATTGATTTTATTTCAAAAACTTTATCGGCATTAAATGACCCACTGAGGTTGATATTGCCGTAAAACAAAACAAACCAAACTGGCTCTTTAATCTTGGCTAGCTAACCAATTTAAGAGATGGGTAATTCCATGTCAAGCAACCTTAACAATCTAAAAACTCTGTCTGTCTGTCTGTCTGTCTGACTGCCTCTCTCTCTCTTCTCTCTCTCTCTCTCTCTCTCTCTCTCTCTCTCTCTCTCTCTCTCTCTCTCTCTCTCGATGGTCGAGAGTATCTTAAGAGAGGAAGATGTTTACTCCTTTTGTTGGGAGACAAAATAGATCTTATATTTTGATCTTAAAATAGATCTCATATTCTTATATTTTGATGGCATTTTTGCTGCAGAGTTTGGTTTTGAGAAGTTTTCTTGACCTTCTAGGGTACACTTTTCTTTTAGTTTTCTTTTTATCGAAGTGTTCATATGGTTTTCTGTTAGTGTAGTTATATTCCTTGTGTTGTTCCCTTTTCCCCCGTTTTTCCTTTATCAGTGTTTTTCAATCTCAAATTTTTTTCAATCTCAAATATTTTTCAATCTCAAATTTTTCCAATCTCATTTTTTTCATTGAAATAACAAATTTTTCAAAAAATGTTATCAAATTTTATAAAAAAAATATCTATTTATTTATTTATACTATAATTATTCATTTATAATTCGTTTATTCATTTTATAATTAATTTATATATAATACTTAGGGCTGGTTTAGCTCAGTCGGTAGAGCTTTCGACTAGGAACCACAAGGTTCTTGGTTCGATACCGACCCTCATCAACTCAACGTATGAGTAGCACAACGATCTGTGTGGTAAAGTGAGGAGCTGATGGTAGGTGTGGCGCTCATCCTCAGACGCAAAAACAATCTCCTTGGTCTAGTCAAAAGGGGATAGACTCCCTCGCTTTTTGGCTGATATCGACAATAGACCATCCAGACGACTTTAGAAAAATAAATCAATATCAAAAATCAAGTTCTTTATAAAGATTTTTTTTCTTTATAAGAATTTTTTATTATTTTTAAGAATGTTTTTTGTTCTTCATAACTCAATTTATCTATAATTATTCATTTATTTATTTATTTATTAATAATTTATTCATTTATTTATTTTAAATTTAAATTAAAAATCTTTTTTTTTTCATTTTTAAAATCTCAAATTCCATTATTATATCTCGGCTGTACATCCTTATAGTTTATTTTAAGGGAATATATAAATATATTCTGTCTATGTCATCTCTCGAGTGTAATGCCTTGTGCATTGTCGTCAATTTCGTTCTCTTCTGGTCTATCTGTCGGAATTCCTCGTCCATTTTAAGAATGGTCCTGAGTATGTTATAAGGCAGGCAACCCAAGTATTTATATCCTTGGTGAGATCTCTGCTAGAGAGTTTGATTTCTAGAAGTTTTGTTGTTCTTCTGAGATATTCTTTTTTTCAATTTTGTTTGATGTTGTCCACTTCCAATATTCCCAAGTCTTTATCATTATTCGTTTCTCCAAGTGTCCGTATATTTTCCTGATTGGGTAGTGAATGAAATAGCCCCATTATATCAAAAAAGGGGGCGTGTTGCAGTTTTTGATATATAAGGCATGGGGCAAATGGTCACTCCTAAATATAGACTCGTTGACTACCACGTGACCTGAGAAAGATTCCCACTGTCCAATCACAGGCACTGCTGCTGCTGCTGTTGGTGTACATATAGAGGTCTGATTCTTAACCTTGGCTCATTGCTATTTGGATTATCTTGGACGTCGGACTTACAAAGAATACTATAACACCGGATTCTTATTGGCTTGCTTACTTATTTACTACATCTGGAACAAAAGATGCCGACCAGATACTTAACAGTATTCCTTTCACTGTTTCTTTTTTCCCCTTTTTTGATAGCAAGCATGGCACATTTCTTTATGCCAAATTCCATTCCAATATCCTGACGGTATATTCTTATGGTCTGTACAAATTTGTTAACTTTTCTTGTTATAAGGTGTGTGCTAGATGCCTACTCTTATTTATAGACTCGGCGATAATCATGTGACCATATTCTTGGCCAATCACTGGCAGTACTCTACTATTGTTATTTATACCGGCTGTTCTGGTCATACCTACGCACAATGCTTTGAACCTTCGTGGACGACGGAACATAGGATTATATCACTGGACCTTTGACACTACGTAGGATTCCATAACTCATGACTTATTCACTTACCAAAGGATTCTATAGCTCAGGACTTACTCACTTTAAGTCCTTTTCAACTGGCCAAGGATGTCGGTCAGAAACTTAACAGTTTCCAGTTCTTTCTCATCCATGTACATTATCTAATGATATAGTTGAGAGGCATCATTGCTATAATAACAAACAACAATAACGAGAGGACGACTTCCTGGAAGATTCCTCTTTGGATTTTCACCTCTGCTAAGGTTTGTTCTCCTGCTGTTAATTCCAGTTTTAAGTCTTCCATGACTTTTCATGACGAGCATGGCACATTTTTCGATACCAAATTCCATTTCAATATCCTGATACTTACGGTTTGTACAAGGGTTAATTTTTGACAAAAATCTTGGTATCATCCTAATATACATTACCTAAGTATATAGTTGTGTGACCGTCTCTCTGGAAGATTCCTCGGACCATATGACCTTTAGGCACCCCTTTTTGATCTCGAGTCAGAAGGACATGTTTTTCATTTACACCGTCAATATCCGGTTGTTTGTTAGGCGTTAGGGTTAGGGTTAGGGTTAGTGTTTAGTTTTATAATTTTTTTTAAACTCTAAACATCGTCTGTTAACAAACAACCGGATATTGACGGTGTAAATGAAAAACATGTCCTTCTGAATCGAGATCAAAAAGGGGTGCCTAAAGGTCATATGGTCCGATTCCTCTTTGGATTTCCACCTCTGCTAAGGCTAGTTCTCCTGCTGTTAATACTAGTCTCCAGTTTTCCATGCCTTTTCATCACGAGCACGGCACATTTATAGAAGCCAAATGCCATTCCTATATCCATTCCTATATCCGTAAATTCTTATGGTTTGTTCAAGGGTTTCCATTTATTTTTTTATTTTTGTACAAAAATCTTTATATCATCCATGTATCATAAAGTGATATATATTTTCCTGTGACTTTGTAATTTAGTAGTCTTCTGTGCATTTCCTTCATGTATATAAGGGGATTTATTCTTTCCTGTGATTTTTTTAAAAATTAGTAACTCTCTGTACGTTTCCGAAGTATATAGTTGAGTGGCATCATTGCCATAACAATTAGCAGCGGTGAGATGGGGTCCCCCAGGAAGTTGGCACTTCGGATTTTCCCCTCATCTAAGACTTGCCCTCCTACTGTTAATTCCAGTTTCCAGTTTTCTATGGGTTTCGTGGTTCTTCTTCTTCTTCTTCTTCTTCTTCTTCTTCTTCTCATTATTATTATTATTATTATTATTATTATTATTGTTGTTGTTGTTGTTGTTGTTATTATGATGGCCAGTTTAGCTCAGTCGGTAGAGCGTCCGGCTAGGAACCACAAGGTTCCTGGTTTGATACCGGTCCTCGCCGACTCAGCGTATGAGTAGCACAGGGACCTGTGCGGTAAAGTAAGGAGTTGGTGGTAGGTGTGGCGCTCTACCTCAGATGCAAAAACAATCTCCTTGGTCTAGCGATAGTGAAAAGAGGATAGACTCCCTCGCTATATGGCTGATACCGACTTTAGACCCCCCCCCAACGACTTTTATTATTATTATTATTATTATTATTGTTGTTGTTGTTGTTGTTGTTGTGGCCGGTTTAGCTCAGTCGGTAGAGCGTCCGGCTAGGAACCACAAGGTTCCTGGTTTGATACCGACCCTCGCCGACTCAGCGTATGAGTAGCACAGGGATCTGTGCGGTAAAGTAAGGAGCTGATGGTAGGTGTGGCGCTCTACCTCAGATGCAAAAACAATCTCCTTGGTCTAGCGATAGTGAAAAGAGGATAGACCCCCTCGCTATCTAGCTGATACCGAATTTAGGCCACCCCAACGACTTTTATTATTATTATTATTATTATTATTATTATTATTATTATTGTTGTTGTTGTTGTTATAATGGCCAGTTTAGCGTCGTTAGAGCGTCCGGCAAGGAACCACAAGGTTCCTGGTTTGATACCGACCCTCGCCAACTCAGCGTATGAGTAGCACAGGGATCTGTGCGGTAAAGTAAGGAGCTGATGGTAGGTGTGGCACTCTACTTCAGATGCAAATAAACAATCTCAATTATTATTATTATTATTATTATTATTATTATTATTATTTACAATAAAATCATTTATTCATTCTATTTTCATTCAGTCATCTCAATGAATAATTTATTCATTTGTTGTATTTTCCATGATATTTTAAATTACAGTTTTCGTTCTTTCTTTTTTAACATTCCATTGTCACTTGGGTAACGAAATCGTGCTGTTGAAATATAAAGTCTGATTTGATGTTTTTGAATAAATAAATGAAAAAAAAAGAGTCTAGAACATTTAATGGGATTATTAGGAAAGGGAACAGCGCAAGGCACTTATTACACCTGTGACATGATAGACAACCATTTTGAAATTGAATGACGTTCCAATATTCAACACTAAAAAAAAATACCTTTCCATTAACGCAAGTGAGGAGAGAATGAAAATGGGCCTTTACCTCACTGCATGCATCCATCACGTTGGTGCCCCCCTCCCTGGTTTTTATCTCGGGTATTTTTAAAGAGTCCAACCGGATTAGAGGTGGGGGTTTAGATTAGAAAACTCTCATTAAGGTCTCCATCCGGGTCTTGCTGTAAATTTTCATCTTATGCTATCCAGTCACAAATATTCATCAGCTTTGAAATATCGACGTATATATGATAAAATACAATTTGCTACGTGCATATATATATTTTTTTGAAAACCCTCCATAATATTTACCATAATGAAAACAATAGCACACTCAATAGCCCTAACCAAAACATATATTATTGTAATCAGATGCACCAAAATTATAAACTGGACGAAAATGCGTTAAAAAAATTAAGACGTCTTCCACCGACACTAACAAAAAAGTCAATCTGATCATTTATTACAAAAAATTCAAAACTCCAAATCTTGTCACATGCAACAACTCCTCCCCCAAAACTACTCGTCTTAATGAGACCAATGTTGTGTATGAATTCAAATGTGCCGTAGGAGATTGTCTCTCCAAAATTAATAACACATATATTGGCCACACAACGAACACATTATCACGCAGATTAACATTACACTTATCTGATTCCAGCTCCATTAATCAACACCTTAAAACACATTCATGCCCCCCCTCAACCTACCACAAAATTCTAACCGAAAATACACGCACACTACATCAAGAAAAAAGAAAAAAAACTTCAAATAATCGAAGCTTTATATATCAAATAAAAAAAAACTACCGTAAACAAAATAAACTCGTTTTAAAACTTTTGGTGGACTGTTATACCAGTTACACCCCGACAGCAAAAAGATGGCCCGAAAATTAGAACGGATCAACCAAAAACTTGTCCGACAAGAATTGTCTGTACAGTTCAACAAAACTTGTATATATATATATATATATATATATATATATATATATATATATATATATATATTAAGGAAATAGTCACAATAAAGTCAAGATTTGTTTATATATTCAAAATTATGAAAAAAAACTCTTAGGCTCTCGTTTGTATCGGAGAGGTGGGTTTATATATATATATATATATATATATATATATATATATATATATGTGTGTGTGTGTGTGTGTGTGTGTGTGTGTGTGTGTGTTCTCGAAGTGTACAGAAGAGATTGTATGGAATGATCAATTCAAGGCAAGGTTATATGGAAAATTTAACAAAAGGTTTATTGAAAACACCGAGTAGAAATTGCTTCTAACTCGCAGACGATCTATACAGAAACTGAGAGACACTGCGTTCAAAACATACATTTGAATGTAAACAAAACAAAGGGAAGCAACTCTATTTCAGTTCAAGTCTAATTTCGTTAGGTGACCTAACATTATATATATGGGTAATTCCATGTCAGATCATCCAGAAAAAAGTAAAATTGTCACCCACCCACTTCAATTTTTCTGAAATTGTGGACTATGTTAAAGTTCGATACTCCTAAAAATTTAAGCTTCCAATTCCAAAAATTGGCGGAGTTATGTCGATTTTTAGCTCTACAAATGTGGTGGAATTCGCGAAAAACGGCCATTTTTCGCGACCGACCACCCAAATTTGGAAAGCTAAAAATCGACATAACTCCGCCAATTTTTGAATTATAAGCTCAAATTTTGGGCATTGTCTAACTTTAACATAGTCCACATCTGGAAAAAATTTCAGAAAAATTGAAGTGCTAAGTTTTGACAAATTTTAACAAAATGCTGTAGCTTCGGTTCTGAGCAAAATCCAAACTATCTTTTTTCAACAATAATGATTAATATATATATAAAAAAGATGAATTTATTATGAAGCTTATGTCAACAGTTAAACGTTTCGATTTATGTAAAACCTTCTTCAGGACAATAAATTAAACATTTCCAATTCAAGTTATTTGAAAACACCCATCACTGCTTGAGGAACAAAAATATTTTTCTATTCTTTTTTTTTAGTTTTTTTTTTAACTCTCTAAAAATAATTTCTTCAATAAGAAATCTTCTCCTGGCGATGACCTAAGGTCGTTTGAGAAAAATAAACAACATAAAATAAATGTTCCTGTTTGTCACATCAACTTTTATTCACACATATATATATATATATATATATATATATATATATATATATATATATATATATATATATATATATGCATGTTGAATTAAACAAAAGACACATCTCCTGTTTAACAATTTTATTTGTGATCGTTTTAAGCCTTCTGGTCAACTTTTTAATATTTGGGTGGAATTCATGGATTAGTCCACTAAAGTTCATGTCCCGAGTACTTTCGGCACTTCGAAATGCCATCATCAGGGGTGATGTGTTCCAGTTTTTTCAAATTATATTAATGGGTGTGGAGGCTGGAATTGATGAGAAAGGTGCTATAGGCATTTTAAAATGTGTGTACTGCATTGGAAATTAATTTTGTTTAAGGATGGTTTGTATTGTTTTATGTATAAAGCTTCTAGTATTCGGAGTTTTTGTTTATTTTTTTCTTTGTGCAGAATGTATTGTGTAGAAAGTACTTGGGACTTGGACTTTGGTGGACTAATCCACGAATTCTACCCAAATATTAAAAAGTTGGCAAGAAAACTAGAAAACTTGAAAAAATCACAAATAAAATTGTTAAACAGGTGTGTCTTTTGTTTAATTCAACATGCATAAATGAAAAATGCTGTCCAAATACACACACACACACACACACACACATATATATATATATATATATATATATATATGAGAATGTCGGGGATATGCATTAAAACAGAAATCATTAATATACATTTGTTTACCGTGATGCCTATTAGGATTAGTTGATAATGTAAGCAAAAATCCTCCATTAGTGTCTGAGTACTTTCGGTTATTTTTTTAATATCTAAGATCTTAATATTCTAAAACAAAAATATAATAAAAGAGTTAGCTGTTTATTTTTACATTCAATTTCTTTTTTAGATCTCATCATTTAGATTGGTTTATTGATTTTAACGGCATGTCAATCCGTCTATAGTTATTTCATGCCTATGGGTTAGAGAATAGTGTTCATTGTACCTTCCTTTTTATGTTTTTATTTAGTTGTTCCTTAAGAGTTTTTTTCGGACCATATTACCTTTAGGCACCCTTTTTTGATTTCGATTAAGAAAGGACATGTTTTTCATTTACACCGTCAATATCCGGTTGTTTGTTAGGAGTTAGGGTTAGAGGTTAGGGTTAGGGGTTAGTTTTATAATTCTTTTTAAATCTAAAAATCGTCTGTTAAAACAACCGGATATTGACGGTGTAAATGAAAAACATGTCCTTTCCACACTCCTTGGTACTCCAGAATTGGAACCTCGTCACTAGATGCAGTTTAACGTTATACCCAGGACACTAAGACGCTCAGTCACAGCCTTCTAGCACATATATGATAAAAGGGCTGCGCTTTGCCATACGTGTAATAGGGTTGGGATATCATATATGTGCTATGGCTTGACGTAATCAGCCATCTATCCTCAGTATTATAGGGGATATACCCTATTGACCAATGGAATGTGCCGACAGGTTACTATAAGTAACACGGACAATTGTGGCTTAGCAGTAAGCCAATGCGAGTATGCCAATAACTCTATTCGTCGGACGTAATTTCCACATCTCTTTATTGTATTTGTCTACTTTCTGTTAATACATTTTTCTACATTTGTTACCCGTCGTTTTGTTCTTATTTGACCCCTTAAAACCTCACAACACTCAGTAAGGGCCAAAGTGGAGTGTTGCATGTCATCGACTATTCAGCCACCAGGATTCCGTCCTTAAGCATCACGGGTTGCCATCCACGGCTAACAGGTGGTCGCATTAGGGTGCAGTCGGCGTATTTTACAGCTCCACCTGACAAGGCGAATTTCCAGAACTAAAGTCTCATCATCAGATGCAGTTTAGTGTCATACATAGGACACCCCTTTTTAGGTGTTCTTAACCCTCTATGAGGATACACACGTATTCTAAGTCTCATTGATAAGGCTTTATTCCACGCTGTATTAGTGATTACCTAGTTTTAATAGTAACAGTGCTATTAAGTTGTTATGATATACTGAGACGATATACTTCTTCTTCTTCTTCTTCTTCTTCTTCTTCTTCTTTCTTTCTTTCTTCTTCTTCTTCTTCTTCTCCTTCTTCTTCTTCTTCTTCTTTCTTTCTTCTTCTCCTTCTTCTTCTTTCTTCTTCTTCTTCTCCTTCTCCTTCTTTTTCTTCTTCTTCTTCTCCTTCTTCTTCTTCTTTCTTTGTTCTTGTTCTTCTTCACCGCTAAACATTGAATAACAATTAAGTAGACTAATTTCCGAAGAAGCGGTAGGGGTGATGGGGCTATAAGAATTGGATGTGTGATTCTTATAATACGTTAGTGCGTAGTGTAATGGTTAAAGTCATGGGAAATGGACTCGTCGCCCCGAGTTCAAATCCTGGATGTGGAAATTGCATTTTCACATAGCGCTAATACCCTTGGGAAAGTTATGTATCCTACTCTATCCAGCTATCGGTAAATAGTAGGGTAGAATCGGCTCTTTAACCTTGTTCAGGCAACCGCTCTAGGAGAAGGAAAACTCTGAATTAAAACCTGTTAAACTTCGCTTAATAAATTGAACTTGTATCACATCCTGCTCATGTGGAGGGGTTGGTATATATATATATATATATATATATATATATATATATATATATATATATATATATGATACGTTAGAATGTTCAGAGTAATCTTCCAACGTGGGTGAAGATATACATAAATAAATCCTGAGAAAGAAGTACAAAATATAACAATACAGACTTTATTGTCTGAGCTCGTGGAACATGACATACATGACATTATACAAACAGATTGAACGAGAGTCCTTTGGAAGCGAGATAGAGTTCCTAAAGAATAGTAGAGTCACTTACTGGTAGTTGTGAGGGGCAAGGCCACCCCATACTTAATGGACAGAGACACCACGCATCTAGTCCATCCTTTGTGGAAGCTAGACCAAGAGAGAGAGAGAGAGAGAGAGAGAGAGAGAGAGAGAGAGAAATTCCCGGGTTACTGTTTAAATACCCAGCTAGTAGTGGCACCTATTGGTGAAATACTCGCAGTAAGGGAAGATAACCCGTTTGGACCCAGGTCCATCCCAGCAGGGGCAGACAGTCGCTACAGGGTATTTTAAAACTACACGTCGACCATTCGAGTCACTTAGCTACCGTACCAGCCGGTAATTGCATGTCTCAATGACCGATATTTTCCAATGTCCTATCGAATATTTAATCTTTAAACAAATCTATTTGACCGATAGATGGGACCTAAACTGGCACTATCACTCCAGGTCGGATTTGACCTGTGAGCAATGTGTAGCACTTTGATTTAGTGCTTTTCAGTTTGTTTCACTGGCACGCATATGATATACAATATGGGATGATTTGTTTTTGTTTGTAATGAAAATTATTTATTTAGAGTAAGGGTTTAATTACAAGGGACATTGTACTAGTTATTGTTAATCTTTAATACCGGAGACTATTAGTCTGGAATTAACTTTGTGCTTGTATTGTGATTGTTCTAGTTGTTTATTTCAAACAAAAGAATAGTCAAGGGTTAACCAGATCAAGAAGATGATGGGGGTAATTTTATATATATATATATATATATATATATAGTCAAGTTGAAGTTTTGGCAGACAGTTTAAGTTTCGGAGTTGAAGTCGAAAGACAGTCGACTTGGTTGAGTTTGCAGAGGGGGGAGTTGGGCAGAGTTGAGCCGAGGCGAGCATTTGGGCTCTCTCCCCCTATTCGACTGGACCCAACGATGATAGAGTAGCAGAATAGAACCGCCAGGTGCCATAATCTCTTCCTAACCAATTGGACTATCACCCTAACCTGCCTTGTTTGTCTCTCTTTGTTTGTTGCTGTTGTTTTACTTATGACATATGGGTGCGTTCCCGGACACGGCGTGGGGTTTGACGATAAGACGGCCAGTGACAGAGATCGATCCGGACAGACTGCTATTGCTCATCAATATTCTCTTCGGACGTCCTGTACGTAATGATTCAGGGTATCAATCTGGGAGACTGCTATTGGTGAGATCGATATTCTCCCAAACTACCTGGACAAGAATGGTGAAAGCGATGACGGTGTGCGAATGTGTCATAAATGGCAATGAAGGTGTACTCTACCCTCTCCAGATCCCCAACACTGGAACCTTACAATAAGATGCAATATAATGCCATACCCAGGGTACTCCTTATTTAGGTGTTCTTACTAGGGCCGGGTTGGCTCAGCCGGTAAAGCGTTCGGCTAGAAACCACAAGGTTCCTAGTTCGATACCGGTCCTCGCCGACTCAGCGTATGAGTAGCACAGGGATCTGTGCGCTAAAGTAAGGAGGTGGTGTTAGGTGTGGCGCTCCACCTCAGACGCTAAAATAATCTCCTTGGTATAGCGCTAGTGAAAAGGGGATAGACTCCCTCGCTGATTGGCTGATACTGACATTAGGCCACCCCGACGACTTTACTTTACTTTACTTACTCCTCTTTGGGGGATATAAACTTATTCTAAGACGTCCTTAACCCACACTGTATTAGTGATTATGTAATTTTAACAATAACAGTGTTCTTGTTACTTAATTCGTGGGTTGCCTAACGAATTATGTAGTGTAGTGTAGTAAAATCTAAATAACGGTATTCGTAAATGGAAAGTTACCATTGGATCATAGCATGGCCATTATAGATGTGATTAACAGTAGTTCACCTTTCACTGACCTAATCGTTGATTTCTCATTAGCTAAAGGCAAAGCCTGTGAAGTGGATTGATTTAGTCAGAATTTGGCGGTTCGTCGATGGGAGCAGACGCAATGGTCGTCTGTTCGTAAGTAAGCCATCTTCTCACCACGCGGTTGAACACTTTTGGCCTTTCGGATAATAAAGACGTCTGAGAAAAATAAGTCTTGCGTTCATCATTTAAAAACAAAGAGAATGAGCACAGACAAACCCCAACCGGAGCCAGCACAAAAGAAGCCCGTGTCAACTAGAGGGAGAGACTAACGAAAACAACCCAAAAGAAGATAACCAGTCGGAAAAATAGAACCCTCCTCCCCATTATATAACCAGCAGATGAAGGGGTATATAACATTAAGTTGTTATGATAAACTGAAACGAAGTGTATTCACCACTAAACATTAAACATTGTAACACAAAATTGCAAAGATTGAGAATCTCGTTAAAATTTGTATTATTTTTATTATTCGGACTATTGTCATCGTCTTTATTGTTATCTATACAACGTTTCGGTCGATGTGCCCTCCGGTCTTCTTCAGGTATTTCTTGTCGGACTCGGGAACCTTATTTTCGAACTCGGGAACCGAGTCCGACAAGAAATACCCGAAGAAGGTCGGAGGGCACATCGGCCGAAACGTTGTAAAGATAACAATAAAAATAAGGACAATAGTCCGAATAATCTTATTATAATGGAGATTGTGGGTTTGTCTGTCTGTAACCGAAACTATATTACTACTCAAGTCACAATTCCCTTCGTTATTTACATCACATTCTCCATGATTTTATTTTTTATTTAAACCTCAATTATTAATAAAATTGTTTTACATTAGTTACACTGTTGACCATATCTACATACTAATAACATGCAATTGTATTTATATATACAACAAAATAGAGGTTTACAGTATGAATGGGAAGGCTAATTTGTATATTGATCTTAAAAAATTGATTTTAATAAATATATGCTTAGTATTATTGATTTCTAATTGTTTGGTTTTATCTTATTGAATATGAGCAAAAATATCTTCAATAAATCTTAAAAGAAATCCCTTAACAAGAAGAAATAACTGTCATATTATTCTTTACTTCCTATTTTAACTAAATTCTTAAATTAGGAAAATTTACCAATGAAAGACGGGAGGAACGGAAAACGATGGAAGAGTTACTTTCAAAGTTGTTCTATTTTTCAATCATACCCCTTCTGTTCAAAATCTTTTTATCTACATTCTTATTCAGTTTCATTAGTCTTTCTAATTTAATATCATATTTTATTATAAAATTTAACTAAAATACTTGCACCCGGAGGGTGCATATATTTGCTAGTATAAATAATACACATTATCAAGCCTCATCTCAAAAAATTGAGAGAAATCGTTAAAATTAATGATAAAAAGCTTTTAAAAATAAGAACATGATTTACCTTGTCTGATATTTCTTTTCTTAATTGAATAACAATTAAGCAGACTAATTTCCTAAGAAGCGTTGGGAGTGGGAGTGGGAGTGAGGAGGCTTTCGAATCTACACGTCGACCATTCGAGTCACTTAGCTACCGTACCCGCCGGTAATTACCTGTCCCAATGGCCATTATTTTCCTATACCGATTGTCTCACAGCTATAGATTTGTCATAAAGCGAACGGTGCCTGGTTCCCCACTTGATTGTCAAGTAATTTCGTATAAACATTTACTTCTCTCAATGAGTTTACGGTCAATATTTACCGTCAAATGTACCAGATTGTAGTCAATTGTGATATTCGGTCGAGAATTAAGCCGCCATTGCTGTATGCAGTGAGTCAGTGAAACAATTTGTGGCGGGAAAAAACGATCGATTCTAGTGCGAAACAATCCAAGCATGCCAACACAAAAGGCAAGTTGAACAAGTTCACTTACAACGATAAATGTAACTCCGAAAAACATTCTTGTATTCAATAAAATGTTACCTAATTGATTGATTGACTGAAAAATCTATTTTTTCTTACGTTATGAAACAAAATTTCCTTATGGTTGACGAATTGGGAACAATCTACCCATAAATGTAACTCCGAAAAACATTCTGGCATGCAATTAAATGTTTTGTATTCAATAAAATATTACCTAATTGATTGATTGATTAAAAAAATCTATTCCTTCTTATGTTATGAAATAAGATCTCCTCATGGTTAATAATCTACCTATAAATGTAACTCCGAAAAATATTCTTGTATTCAATTAAATTTTTGCTTTGGTTTATATGCTTCGGCATTTAGACCTCTGAGTAAAAATAAATTAGCTACGTGTTCTAGTGCGAAACAATTAAGGCATGCCAACACAAAAGACAAGTTGAACAAGTTCACTTACAACGATAAATGTAAGTCCGAAAAACATATTCAATAAAATGTTACCTAATTGATTGATTGATTAAAAAATCTATTCCTTCTTATGTTATGAAACAAGATTTCCTCATGGTTAATAATCTACCTATAAATGTAACCCCGAAAAACATTATTGTATTCAATAAAATGTTACCTAATTGATTGATTGATTGATTGAAAAATCTATTTTTCTTACGTTATGAAACAAAATGTCCTCATGGTTAACGAAATGGGGACAATCTACCTATAAAAGTAACTCCGAAAAACATTCTGGTATGCAATGAAATGTTTGTTTTCGTTTGTAGGTTTCGGCCTTTAGAACTCTGAGTAAAGTCAAATTAAGCGTGTATTCCCGGGTGGGGTGGGGTATTAAACTAAATTAATAAATAGTTAGAATTCAACTAAGTTTTAGTTCATTTATTTGTTACTGTTAATCTTAGAATTAAATGATATACTAACACTAATAAGGGGAATGAGTTCAATACCCAACCACATTTCTTTTATTTGTCTGAATTTTTTTAGATAAGGCTTGATGTGTATAATTTTAATTTTTCGAACTGTTGTGCTCATCTTTATTTTGGTATGTAAAATCACAACGTTTCAGCCAACGTATCCTCCGGCCTTCCTCGTGTGTTTCCTGTGTAAGCGAGCATAGCAATGGCACAGCCTGAGAAATCATTTTGAATTGTTTGACTTCGGCACCATGTTTGATCAACAGTCAAACTGTTACGATTTTATGGGCCATCCTTTAGGCTTTCAAGCAAGAGCGCTTGTCCAGTGGAAATCCTTGGTACAGAATCCTTAGTGCTCCTTTGTATTGTAAGTTCCTTCGTCAATGATTGCAAATGGACGGTTCTCAGTATCAGCGATTAAATAGTCAACCAGACACGCATTATGGGTGTTGATTGGCGGTGGAATAAACCACGTTACCTCGCCCAGTCTATAAATTCAGGTGGTGTATTGCAGGACACCTTATATATTAAAATATAGGATGCGCGTGGTGTAATGGTTAAAGTCATGAGTTCAAATCGTCGCCCTGAGTTCAAATCCTGGATGTGGTAATTGCATTTCACTTTGCGTTAATACCCTTGGGAAAGGTATGAATCCTACTCTCCCTCCAGCTATAGATAAATAGTAGGGCATACTGGGCTCTTTAGCCTTGCTTAGGCAACCGGTCAAGGAGAAGGAAAACTTTGAATTCCAACCTGTTGAACTCCGCTTAAAAAATTGACCTTGTGTCACATCCTGCTCGTATATATATATATATATATATATTATATATATTAATATATATATGTAATATATATATATATATAATGAATAGTGAATGAAAAAATGAGAAAAGTATTTGCATGGAAAGGTGCTCAATGCTAATAAAGCAGAGCAGTTATAATTAATGGTGATATTATGATTTCACACTCATAACTTAAAGTTTCTTGGTAATCCAATCATTTTCACGGCTGGTTTTTGACATCTCAACCACTTCTCATCTGATGATTGGATTACAAGAAACTTTAAGTTATGAGTGTGAAATCATAATATCACCATTAATTATATATATATATATATATATATATTATATATATATATATATATATATATATATATATTCAAATATTCCAACACAAACTATTCAAAACGATTTCCCAAGTTGGGTCATTGCTATGCTCGGATACACAGGAAACATCTGAAGAAAACCGGAGGATACGGTGGTCGAAACGTTGTGATTTTATATACCACAATAAAAATGCGGACAACAGTCCGAAAAATCAAAATTATACATACTTCTTTTCGTGAACTGGTTGTCTTTGCCTTTGCCTTTACTTACAAATCCCCGTCAGAAGCTTACTCCTCGGGCAAAATATTAGCAGAGGAAATCAATGTTTTTATTCTATGGAATCTGTTTCGAAATAGATTCGCATTTCCATAACAAAAGCTCCAGGGACAAATATAAACAGGAATATTATTTCACAGATAGTTTCTAATCAAACCACTGGGACAATTCTTCTTCTTCTTCTTCTTCTTCTTCTCTTCTTCTTCTTCTTCTTCTTCTTCTTCTTCTTCTACAATTATTATTATTATTATTATTATTATTATTATTATTATTATTATTATCCTCCATCTTTCTTTTTCTGTTATTTTCTTCTATTTCTTCCTTTGTGTCTTTTCTTCTTCTTCTTCTTCTTCTTCTTCTCTCTTCTTTCTTTCTTTCTTTCTTTCTTTCTTTCTTCATATATTCTTGTCTTTCCCGTTTTCTTTTCCTGTTTCTGTTATAATAATCGCTTTACGAATTCTTCTTCTTCTTCTTCTTCTTCTTCTTCTTCTTTTCTCATCGAAAATCATATTTCTCCCCCCCAAAAAAAACTCTTTCTTCCTCACAACTTTTCCTCCAAATCCACCTGTTTTTTTCTTTTGTCGATTTTCTTTCTTTTTTTCTTCTCCATCTTTTTCCTTCTGGTCTTTTTGTTTTGTTTTTAATTTATCTATTTTTTATCCAGATGGACTGTTAAAACAGAACTACCGAACTTGCTTCTGGCATAAACGTACCAGGGAGAAAAGAGAGAGAGAAAGAGGAGAGAAGAGAGAAGAGAGGGGGGAGTAGAAACATTTAATATAATGTCCACTCTCACAAAAATCGTTTTATTTATTTGTTTATTTTTTTATTTTTGTTCGTATCATTATTTATTATTTTTTTTTATTTTTTTTTTTTTATTTATTTTTTTTTTTTTTTCGTTTTTTCGTTTTTCGTTTTTTTTCTTCTTCAGCGTCTACGTGCCATTTCTCATTTAGCTTCCTCGACATGTTTGGAAATAATTGCGTGTAAGCGCCGTATCAAAATGTTGGGTTTCCAATGTCCAGGCGGTAAAGTCTTATTAGTTTTCCTCTTTCTTTATTATTATCATTATTATTATTATCATTATTATTATTATTATTATTATTATTATTAACGGTCGTGTCCGCGGCACAAGAAACTCCGGCTGAATTTCACCGAGGTAAAAACAACATTGAACAAATGTCGAAATCTCCGATGAACTCGAGATCCAATAAATTTATTCTCTGCAGATTTGCTTTTACTTCAGACTCTACACATTTTCAAAACGTTTAAATCATTTCCAGAGTAAATGCCCCAACGTTAACTGTCAACGTCATCCGTTCGTAGATACTTACTGTCCGCGACACCATTGAGGCCTATTTTGCGTTTTACTCAGTAAATCTTTACTGCTGGTGTGAAGTCGGTGTCAGACACACAGCGAGAGAGTCTATGCCCTTTCACTAGCACTCAAGGAGATTGATTTTTAGCGCCTGAGGCGGAGCGCCACACCTACCATCAGCTCCTCACTTTACCGCACAGATCCCTGTGCTACTCATCCGGTATTGAACCAGGAACCTTGAGGTTCCCAGCCGAATACTCTACCGACTGAGCTAAACCGGTCCTATGACTGCTAGTGTAAGAAAGCCTTATTATTATCATCTTGGTATATTTTCTTCTTCTTCTTTTCTTCTTTTTCTTCTTCTTCTTCTTCTTCTTCTTCTTCTTCTTCTTCTTCTTCTTCTTCTTCTTCTTCTTTTCTTCTTCTTCTTCTTCTCTTCTTCTCTTCTTCTTCTTCTTCTCTCTACCCGGTTCCTTCTTCTTCTTCTTCTTCTTCTTCTTCTTTTATTATTATTATTATTATTATTATTATTATTTATATTATTACTAGCAAATATATGCACCCTCCGGTGCAAGTATTTAAGTTTTAATGTAATAAAATATCGTATTAAATTAGATAGGCTAATGAAACTAAATAAAAATGCATATAAAAAGATTTGAAACAGAGGGAGTATAATCGAAAAATAGAACAACTGAAACTTACTCTTCCATCACTCTCGTCTTTCATTGTTATTTTTTCTAATTTAAGTTATTTAGTTAAAAGAGGAAGTGAAGAATAAAATGACAGTTATTTTTTCTTGTTAACGAATTTCATTTAAGATTCATTGAAGAAATGTTTGCTTATATTCATTAAAATAAAACCAAACAGTTAGAAATTAATAATACTAAGCACATATTTATTAAAATCAATTTTTTTATATCAATATGCAAATTAGTCTTTCCGTTCACATTGTAAACCGCTATTTTGTTGTATATATAAATATAATTGCATGTTGTTAGTATGCAGATATGGTTAACAGTATTAATAATGTAAAACAATTTTATTAATAATTGAGGTTTAAATAAAAATAAAATTATTGAGAATGTGATGTCAATAACTAAGGGAATTGTGACTTGAGTAGTTATATAGTTTCGGTTACAGACATATAAACACACAATCTCCATTATAATAAGATTATTATTATTATTATTATTCTACCCGGTTCCTTCTTCTTCTTCTTCTTCTTCTTCTCTTCTCTTCTTCTTCTTCTTCTTCTTCTACCGGTTCCTTCTTCTTTCTTCTTCTAACTATCTTTCTTGTTGGTAGGGTTGAGTTCTCTCTACATCCGGGTCTGCTGTCGTCAGTGTCTTTCGTCTCGGGTCTGATATCTCCGTGCCCAGGGCACACTTTACGTGGGGTAATGGTTAGGAAGTTGGATTCGCAAACCATTGTTAGTGGGTTCAATTCTCATTGAGCGCCCCATACATATCTAAGCTAAGCTTAGAAAATAACTATATCTATGTGCCCTGGACACCTCACGTGGTGCAATGGTTAACAAGCTAGATTTGCAGACTATTGTTAGTGAGTTTGATTCTCATTTGGAGCCCCATACGTCTGGCCTTGTGCCGCACCTAAGCTAAGCTCAGTAAATAACTGGGTACCTTACATAGTGTAATGGTTAGCAAGTTAGATTGACAGACCATTGTTAGTGAGTTCGATTCTCATTGGGGGCTCCATACTTCTGGCCTTGTGTCACATCTAAGCTAAGCTTTGTAATTACCTATATTTTTGTGCTCTTCCTTTTTAGTTCTTATAAATGAACATGATGACATCGATTTTTCTTTATATATTACTTTTATTTCCCGAGACCCAACATTCCAACGCACAGAGAAGAATTCAGAGGACTTCATTTTAGCGTCCAGCTCCGAAGAACGCCTTGATTCAACTCAATAAATTTAATACCAGTTTACCTTTGAAGAATTCCCATTGTTCTGTTCTTGGCCAAATCGGATCGACGAAAGATCTTGGGAATTGGAAATGTTAGTACACCGCCATTCTGGAAGACATCTTGACATACGCCTGAATGAAACCGATAGTTTTACAAAGGCCTACGCTAGCAAAGATTAACACATTCGGTAAAGAATAAAAATGAATTCACCCCTCAAAGAAATGGATACAGTCGAAATTATGGGGAAAATTTATCGACTCCGCATATGAGTCGTAAGAAAGGAACACAAATAAGACAAGAAAACCCGTTTCAAACAACGTTTATATAAACAGTGTAAAGAATTGTTAAAAACATATTCCTTTAGCGCCTTCGTACAATGGGAACAAGTTCAATATAAATAAACACCTATCTGTGGTGGTCAATTTATCTTGTTCTGGCTTCACGTCGATGCTTCACTTCAGTTCAATATTCTTGGCTTGTGGCTTCCTCTTGCTTGGAGGAGCAAACTCAAGTAGGGACACCTTTCTTTTTTCTATAATATACTCTGTATACGTCAGAATGTCTATCGATGAATGTATTTACACAACCCCTCCTCAACGGGTAGGATGTGACACAAAGTTGTTTTTTAAGTGGGATAAAGTTGGTTGTTAGTTTTCCTTCACCTAGACAGGTGGTTTAACAAAAGCTAAAGAACCCAGACTGCCCAGCTATAAACTCTTAGCTGAAGTCTTTTTTTTCTCCTTAATTTTTCGCGGTTTTGCTTTTTCTTTCATATTTTTTCTATCGTTTTATTTATCTTTTTTTATTTCAATTTTTCCCTTTTTTTTCTTTCTTATTATTACATTTTTTTTAAATATTTCATATTTCCTTTTTTTATTTATTTATTTATTTTATTAAAACTTCTTTCGGGCAGAACTTTCTGTCTCATCTTCCTATTTGTCAATATTTTTACATTGTTTACATTTTTACATTGTTGTTGTTGTTTTGTTGTTGTTTGTTTTTTTGTTTTTTTGTTTTTTTGTTGTTTTTTATGTGTGCGTGTGTGTGTGTGTGTGTGTGTGTGTGTGTATGTTTTTTAATGTTTTCTTTGACAGTTTTTCCCTTTTCGGCTTTTAAAATGGCGTCTTGCATCTCAGCTAAAGTAGATTAAAACAAGAGATAAAATAACAGAGCTATTAGCAATCATAAGACGCTAATCCTCTCTTACTTACGCTACACACACATACCCCCCCACAACATATATATATATATATATATATATATATATATATATATATATCAGTCGGTAGAGTGTTCAGCTGGGAACCTCAAGGTTTGTGGTTCGATACCGGCCCGCGCCAACTCAGCGTATGAGTAGCACAGAAATTTGTGCGGTAAAGTGAAAAGATGATGGTAGGTATGGCGCTCCGCCTCAGACGCTAAAAAACAATATCCTTGGTCTAGCGCTAGTGAAAAGGGGATAGACTCCCTCGCTGTCTGGCTGATACCGACTTTAGGCCACCATAACGACTTCCGATATATATGTGTGTGTGTGTGTGCGTGTGTGAGCGTGCGTGTGTGTGTGTGTGTGTGTGAATGAAAAACTTAACAGTCTTTTGGCTTATAATGAATTTATTTCAACCGACCCCTTTTTAATTGAGGCCAGCATCTTCAGACAGCCAATGAAGTAAAAGCAAAATATACACACATCTTTCGCTGTGAACTTTTTTTTCTCCTATTTAAAAAAAAACTTACAAAATCTATGTAAGAAATTCGTGTCAAGAGGGGCGTTCTTATTGCCTCGCTGTTGTATCTCTATTCAAATGTTGATGTATCCATTAGCCTCAAAATTCCCTTTTCCATATTTATCTAATTCAAGCCCCCCCCAAAAAAAAAAAAACTAAGGGCAACAGCAACAACAGCTTGAAAAAAGTTAGTTTATATTTCAACCACATGTTTGACATTTCCAACCCTCCGTGTTCTCGCCAATATGACAGGTGTATCCCTTTCGAAGTTGACGCTTGAGGTTTTTATGCTCAATCTTTTTCACTCTCAAAACTTGTACAGTCATCATCCACATGGATTCTCCAGTCAGTCCTCTTCAACGCCAGCTTTTCCCTGTTGTCAGGATCTATTCTTAGTTTTACAAGGTTGCTTTTTAAGCAATCCTTATACCTCTTTCAATGCTTATGCTGTGGCCTTTTGCCATCATGTAGCTGACCGTGATGGAGTTTCTTTGGCATTCTAACATCACTCATATGTTTCCTTGTTTCCTTTTCATCTAATAATGAGTACAGTTACAACTACTACCTATCCTGATTTCTAAAATAATAATGAAATTTATTGTGTACAGTGCTCAGGTGCACCACAACTCATCAAAGTATTATGTCTAGTACACAGAATAATGCATTAGTGTCAGGAACATGAACAGTTTACAGTAATAATACACATGTGTGTATGCGCGTGTGTGCATATGTGTGTGAAGAGGGGTGTAGGGATTATCTTCCCGTTGAATTGTCTGTCCGTTTAGTTTGCTGGTGCCCGCTAGGGGCCGTTTTATATTTAAGCGGCTGGTTCAAACGCTTCTCTCTCTGTTCCTGGTTCCTCGGCCTACGAGACACATGGAGCTTCGCCTCCCCCTTACATTACTGTAAGTGAATTATACAGCATGGACTATTCTTAGTCTCATATCTGTACTTTTAATATATCTTGTACCATTCATGAATGTGTCTTTATCTTTCTACATGTAACTTTGTTTTACAGGGGCCGGGTTAGCTCAGTCGGTAGAGCGTTCGACTAGAAACCACAAGGTTCCTAGTTCGATACCGGTCCCCCGCCAACTCAGCGTATGAGTAGCACAGGGATCTGTGCGGTAAAGTAAGGAGCTGATGGTAGGTGTGGTGTTCCACCTCAGATGCTAAAAAACAATCTCCTTGGTCTAGCGCTGTTGAAAAGGGGATAGACTCCCTCGCTGACTGGTTGATACCGACTTTAGGCCGCCCCGTCGACTTTACTTTTTTATTATGTATCTTGTTATATCCATGTGCTGTATGCGTATTAAATGTTTTGTTTATCAAACCTTTGTCGGAGTTTATACTCAAATAAATATAACTTTGAATCCTTTTTTTACAGGGGTATCAGGTATAGTATTGGCGGACTACAGGAAGCATTGAGGCTTTGAAAGATGCAGTGTTTCGGCAGCCTACAACAGATGCAGGCAGCTTATTCCATGTCTCGACAATTCTGAGCGTGAAAAAATGTTTCCGAAAGTCATGTGAGCAATGTTGCTTCGGCCAACATCATTTCTAAGTGATGAAAGATAACTAATCTGCGACGATAGCCATTAGACCAGACACCTTCACATAAATTCTTTTCAATATAAGGAAGAACATAATTTTTTTTTTTAATATCAGTTCTTTTGAAAGATATAAATTTATGGACACTGATTAGAGCATTGTGCGCGATTGAATAGTCGTTGTCAATTTTTTGACAAGTGAGTGGTCATATGTGGGGGGTATGCAAGTCTCGTCTAAAATAATCATTCAATTAACTGACATCAGTGAAGGTAGAGACTTTAAATACACAGATACGTTCTGGTATGTACACACGTGTCTTGAGTGGTTTTGTTGTGTGTGTCGCGGGGGGGGGGCAGTGAAGAGGACAATCTAAAGGGAGACAATCTATTCTAATCGACATATTACAATTAGAACTGGATAAGAATTTCAGCTCTTTTCAGAAAAAGCTATCTTCTCGTCTTTCGCACCGAGGCTGACCCGGAAGGCAAACCATTATGGCTGACAAAAACTGCTGCTCTGTTAGCAAACAAAAGAAATCGGTAAACAGAATGCCTATTCACAGACACAGACACAGACACACCTATATATATATATAACACACACACACACACACACACACACACACATACACACACATATACAC
>CM042148.1:63428347-63453347 GCA_023376005.1 Doryteuthis pealeii | reverse complement strand
CCCAGACGGGTTGATATGCCGTTAAAATCAATCAACCAACCAACCCAACGTATTAAAATCAATCCCATGAATGATTTTATATAGAAACCAATTAAAATATAATTAAAATAAGTGTAATCTTTTTAGAAGTGTACTTATTTGATTTATTTAGTCTTTGTAATTTAATATATTTCATTACATTAAAACTTAAATACCAACACTCGGAGGGTGCATATTCTTGCTAGTTTTTGTAATGAGGTGTAGGAGTTAAATTTAAACGTAAATAAACCAATGGAAAGTCACCAGAGTTTTTATTGACAAACTTTGGACCTAAGTTGACCTCAAACAAGATTATCATTGGTTTGTTGAATCATGTGACCAGGTGACTTCCTGGGAAAGTTAGAATGTAATGTGACTAATCGCCATGTTATGCATAACTCGATATAGCTCGAGACGAAGAGAAGATCGAAAGACTAAAGTAGAAAGTAATAAAAAAAACTATTTAACAATCTTGTATGGAAGACATTTAACCGAGTCTCAATTTAGCTGTTTACAGAATTCCAGTTGTACTTACTTCAAGCTCCTGCCGATTTCCGACAGTGCTATTCGGAATCGGTTATTCATCACTGGCCCAGAGTCACTGTTGTTTCCTCTTCAGATTGTCTGAGTGGAGATCTCTGGATTTTCCAGTGTGTACTGGGTCGCCACTCAGCGTGTTGTTGTGAGAGTTAAGTCTTTTTTTATCAAGATCAAGACGAAAATTCTCTTCGTCTCTCCTGAGTCCATTTTTGAAGAATATCTATTGACGGTTGGTTCTCCAATCTTGACCACAGGCGATGGATAGAATGCTTAACACAGCTTACCACCAGTACCCGGTCATGTTTGGCGGATTGAGAACGGTCTACTCCGGTGGATTGAATAAAGGGTTCGGTTTGAAGTTCCATGAAGGCTCCCGATTACGACATGAAAGCTCCCGAATTCGACAAGAAGGTTCGCAAGTTCGACAAGGTTTCCGAGTTCAACAAGAAACACCGAAAGAAGACCGGAGAGTACATCGGCCGAAACGTTTTGTATATAACTATAAAGTCCGAAAAATCTGAAATAATATTAAAAAAATCAAACCAAAACTAAAAACTAAGTTTGAATAAGGCTATATTAAGAGGTATTCGGGTGTAATGGTTATGGTCGTATAATAAAAAAAGTTTGTACGATTTTCCCCGCCCAGTCAATGGGGGTCAAAATTCACTGACTTTATCCCCTGTATAGAGTGAAATAACCCCCAAGACACTGAACCGCATCTGATGTTGAGATACCAGTCCTGGGGCTCTGGGGATTGTGGAGTATCTACTTCATTGCCATTACTCTCAGGCTCACTGTTAGGGTCAGATAGATTTATTTAAAAATTATTCATATTAAATAGGAATGTTTGAGGCCATATCTATTAATAATAGAGATTCGGTCTCTTTTTGTTTGTAACCGAAACTATGTTACTGCTTACGTCGCAGTATTTTTTTTTTTTTATTCTACGAAAAATCAATTAAGAGTCAAATTTTCACGAACATTTTGATAACTATTCACCTTTAGATAAATTTATGTTTAAAAAAGGCTTTTACCTAAAATATATTAGGGGAAATATTTTTTCATTTTTCATTTTATTTTACAAAATCCGAACAAAATATATATTACTCATACAATTTTAAAATGTTTCCTATAAAGATAAGAGTCTGAATAATTAAAACGTTTTGGAGTTCCTTACCGTCGTAAAACAAAACAAATATCTCAGTGGAGTAGGGTGAGTATAATTCTTTTAGAAGGGTGAATATAATAAAATATTAAACATCTTATTTTATTTTATATTTTCCCACCCTTCCTCAGGCAATATCCTTCAAAAAATTATTTTTATAAAGCCCCGAGGGTGGTTTTTGCTTTCAAATGTAAATTATTTTTTTATAAAGAATATTTGCTTGATGCTATAATTGTTGCAGACGCGATATTATCGTCGTTGGAAATGCACACGGTGACCAGAGTTCAAATCATGAACGAGGCAGCGCAATTCACACTGCGCTAAGGTATGGACCCAACTATCCTCTCTCCAGCTATGGGTAAATGGTAGGACATACTGGGCACTTCAACCTTTATATCACAACCAGTTTTGGAGAAGGAAAACTCTGAATTCAAACCCGTTAAACTCCGCTCAAGGAACTGACCTTTTGACACATCCTGCACGTGCAGAGGGATTTGTAAATACATAATTAGAGGGAGACTCCAATGAGAATTGAACTCACATACAAATGAACTGGTCTGGAAAAGGAACTTGCTAACCACCACTCTATTTTAGGTTTCTATTGTTATATACACATTTTACTGGGAGGTACTCCACAATCCCCAGAGCTGGTGTCTCAACATCAGATGCGGTTCAGTGTCTTGGGGATTATTTCACCCTATAGAAGGGGATAAAGTCAGTGTATTCTGACCCCCACTGACTGGGTGGGGAAAATTTGATTATACGAATTTGATTATACACCCGAATACCTCTTAATATAGCCTTATTCAAACTTAGTTTTTATTTTGGTTTGATTTTTTTAATATATTATTTTGGATTTTTCGGAATTGAAATATATATATACACAAAAAGTTATATACAAAACGTTTCGGTCGATGTACTCTCTGGTCTTCTTTAGGTGTTTCCTGTTGAACTCGGAAACCTTGTCGAACTCGCGAGCCTTCTTCGGGAGCTTTCATGTCGTAATCGGGAGCCTTCATAGCACTTCAAACCGAACCCTTTATCCAATCCACCAGAGTAGACTGTTCTCAATCCGCCAACCATGACTGTGTACAGGTGTTAAGCTGTGTCAAGCATTCTGTGTTATCGCCTGTGGTCAAGATTGAACGTGCAACCTCCAGATGATTGCCATTTAGAATTGTATTAACTCAACTATTATATCTGTAGCGCCTTGTGTCCAACTTGAAGGTTACCGAGTTCGACAAAAAACACCTGACGAAAGCCGAAACGCTGTGTATATAACAATAAAGATGAGGAAAACAGTCCGAAAATCCAAATAATACAAACTTTCAAGCCTCACCTTAAAAATACAGACGAATATGATGTTTGCGTCTTGTGTCTAACTGGAAGTTTCCCGAGTTCGGCAAAAAACACCTGACGATGGTCGGAGGCACATCTGCCGAAACGTTGTGTATATAATAGTAAAGATGAGGAAAAACAGTCCGAAAATCCAAATAGCACTAATTTTAAAGCCTCATCATAAAAAATAGAGATGAATATGATTTTTGCGTTTTGTGTCTAACTGGAAGTTTCCCGAGTTCGACAAAAAAACACCTGAAGAAGGCCGGGGACACATCTGCCGAAACGTTGTGTACATAACAATAAAGATGAGGAAGACAGCACCAAAAATTCTTGTAATATAAATCATCAAGCCTCATCTTAAAAATACAGACAAATATTTTTTTTTTGTTTTGTTTTGTTTTTCTTTTTTCTTATCTTTTTCTTTTTTTTTTTTGGCATTTTTTTTTTCCTTATCACAAACTTTTTCAGTCTTAACACTGAAAAATGTCCCCTCCCATATGACTTTCTGTTTGTTACAGTTAAAATGTGTTGAACAAACAGGTGTTGAACAAAACAAATAACACCTACTAACTCCATCCCCCGCCCCGCACACCTTCAGAACACAGTAGACAATTTACGTATCGGTGGGCATGAAAGGGTGTGTGACACAACAACTCCGATTTTTTTGTTGAGTTAAAAAGAAAATAATTATATCTGAGTTAAAGAAGCTTCGATATGGAGTAACCAGACGCCGGTGACTTAATGAATCATCTCATCAGGGGTGGAGACTGATGGGCGTCCTGCTCCTTCTTCGTACGTTACGCTTATCTGGCCACTAGAAGTCAACAGTGCTTGGTAACAGACAGTTTCTCGCCTATAGAATCTTCAAACTAATATATATATATATATATATATATATAGATAGATAGATAGATAGATAGATAGATAGATATAGATATATATATAGATATAGATATATATATATAAAATGTTGTTCTGGTTCCAACGGCAGAAAATTCAATATTTTATAAAAAAGAAGGTCCGCAAAATGTATTATGTTTTTAGAAAAAAAATTTTATTCATTTTATCTTACATATGCAACACGTGTTTCAGATCTTCTGGTATCTTCTTCAGGCTTTGATTGATAATATGAAAATAATTTTCATATTATCAATCAAAGCTTGAAGAAGATACTAGAAGATCTGAAACACGTGTTGCATATGTAAGATAAAAAGAATTTAACATTTTTTTCTGAAAACATAATACATTTTACGGACCTTCTTTTTATATAATATTATATATATATATATAATATATATATATATATATAATATGTGTGTGTGTGTGTGTGTTGTGTGTGTGTGTGTGTGTGTGTGTGAGGTATCCAAAAGGCTGGCAGTAAGGGATGATTCCACTTGGGATCCTCAAAATCTCACTGGATAACCATACTGTATGCTCCTGTAGGTGCAAACATATATTCATACAAGGATCCTTATAAATCCCTAAAGTGTGCTCAATGTATAATAATCAATAAATTAGATTAAATACAGAGCAATATTTAACTTTCAAAGAAAGAAAAAACTTAATAAACTGTTATTTCGTAATAAATTTATTTCGACCAAAAAAGCTCAAAAGGCTTTTTAAAATTTTTATAAAATCTTTTTTAAATCCTTAAGAAACTGGCCTCTTCAGACGGAAATTACAAAATGAAGAGATTCACCTAAAGACAGTTTCACCAGAAAATGTCAAATAGCTAGTATAAGGATGACATTCTAATTTTAATTCTAATAGGTACAAAATATAAAATATAAACAGCTTCCTGTTTAGCTGACATCATATATATATAATATATATATATATATATATATATATATATATATATATATATGTAATGTAATTACTTTTTTGCCCTCATATACAACACTTCATCTTTTTTTTTCTCCAGACCGTCTGATATATCTTGAAAAAGGGGTGAAGGTTCACCCGAAATATCGGAATATATTAAACCAGGAACAGAGCAACGATTGAATATATAAAATTTCTGATTTTTGTTCTGTTTTTCTTGGGGTTTTTGGGGGTTTTTTTTAATGCTTCAAAAGACCAAACAAACAACGTTCCCAAGTATATAACATACACATATATATATATATATATATATATATATATATATATATATAATATTTAGCATTATAATAGAAAAGTTGCAGAAACACACACAATCTATCAAATATCAGACATATTCAGCCAAAATAATAACTCAATGCCTGAAGAAGACAACAGATCAGAAACACGTGTCGCATATGTAAGATAAAAAGAATATAAAAAAAAAATTTCTGAGAACATAATACATTTTGCGGACCTTCTTTCTTCTTTGTTATAAAATATTAAATTTTTCTCCCGTTGGAACCAGAACAACATTATATATATATATATATATATATATATATATATATATATATATATATATATATATGGGGGGGGGATATTCATTCTATTTATTTATGTATTTTTTGTTGAGAAGTTATTTTAGTTTTCTTGTAAAAATGCGATACAGGTAGCTATTGAACATTGGAGAATGTTCTTGTTATTTTGATACTAAATTCGCGTATTTTACTACAATGTTTCGTAATAGCTTGTTGCTATGGTAACAGAGAGAGAGAGAGTTAAACGATATCCGTCACTTTGTATATCAGTCGCAGCGTCTGGAAGAAGTTATGCGTGATTCCGATTCCGAATTGAGCGAAATTGGCGACTACGAAGTCGATTTAGAGCACAATGATTCACATACAGACAATCCAAATGATTTACGAGATACCATACAATCAAACATTACATTACAGACTCTAATTTTAGAAAGAAAAAAAATGGCGGAAGGGAAACAATAAAAACAGGGGAGATAATTTACTGATTTTTTTTGTTCAGAAAATCTTCTTTATATTCTCCAAACATCATTTAAATAACATTTACATTGATTATCATAACATGTTATGGTGATTTAAAGATCTTAGATTAAGAATGTTTGTCTTTTTTTATGCGGCATTAGTGTTGACTAGTCGTGTTCTTCTTCTTATCATTATTATTATTATTATCGTCGTATGAAGAAAGACTGAGGAAGATTGACTTACCAAGTTTGGTTTATCGACGAACAAGAGGAGATAGGATTGAGTCTATAAATATACCCATGGATTTTATTCAACGAACTTTGATCTACTAAACATTGCTCAAAATATCAATACCAGGGGTCATAAATGAAAACTATTTTTAAAAAATTTTGCAAAACAAATGTAAGATAAAATTATTTTAGTAACAGAGTGGTGAATACATGGAATAAACTACCTTCATCAATTATGAATGCCCCGTCTCTGAACTCTTTTAGGCCAAGGTTGGATAATCTGTGGAAAGATTATAAATAGTCTGTGGAATTAAGATGAATGTTTATAAGGAACAGCTGACAGGTCTCAGACCTAAACCTGGAAAAGATATTATTATTATAATGTATTATTATCTTTATCTTTCTTTGATGTTTCTGTTTAGTCTTCTAGCTGGGTTGAGTTCCCACATCTTCTTAATCTTGGCGGGTTTGGTTTGGTTTGGTTTGGTTTATTGGATTTTACGGCATGTCAACCCTTGTTGGATTATTTTATACCGAAGGCGCTTTGTTCTATTCATACTTGGATATGCAAAATTTTCGGACCATATGACCTTAAGCACTCATTTTTTATCTCGATTAAGAAAGGACATGTTTTGCATTTACACCGTCAATATCCGGTTGTTTTAACAGACGATTTTTATTTTTTTTTAATTATAAAACTAACCCCTAACTCTAACCCTAACCTCTAACCTAACCCTTAACCTAACCCTTAACAAACAACCGGATACTGACCGTGTAAATGAAAAACATGTCTTTTCTTAATCGAGATTAAAAAGGGGTGCCCTAAGGTAATATGGTCCAAATTTTCTTTTAAATTCAATTTTGATCAAGATAACATGGTGACAGGGTAGAGTCAACAAACTGCCTAGACGAACGATCAATAAGTAGAGTGATAAAGAAAGAACTATCATCATCTCCTATCTCTAATCTAATTCTCTGTCTGTCTGTCTGTATGTCTGTCTCTCTCTCTCTATCTATCTATCTATCTATCTCTAACACACACACACACACATTATTACAGAAGTAGGTAAAGTAAAAGTAAAGTCGTCGGGCGGCCTAATGTCGGTATGAGCCATACAGCGAGGGAGTCTATCCCCTTTTCACTAGCGCTAGACCAAGGAGATTATTTTTAGCATCTGAGGTGGAGCGCCACACCAACCATCAGCTCCTTACTTTACCGCACAGATCCCTGTGCTACTTATAGGCTGAGTTGGTGAGGGTCGGTATCGAACTAGGAACCTTGTGGTTTCTAGCCGAACACTCTACCGACTGAGCTGAACGCATTATATATCGTATAAGACAGCATGAGTTTTTTGTGATATCACTCTCTCTCTCTCTCTCTCTCTCTCTCTCTCTCTCTCTCTCTCTCTCTCTCTCTCTCTCTCTCTTTCATATTGGGGGTATATAACAGTGGGGGAGGTTGCAAGCGAATTATAAATTCAAAAGGTCAGTGATTTAAGCTAAAACTGTTTTAAGCAATTTTTTCCACGCCCATTTTCTTGGATATTTTCAAAGACACAAAAAAATGGTAATTCCGATAGAGAGAGTCTAGAGATTGATGGCACAGCCAAAATCAAAAGAACTGTCTGATCGTTTGATGTCTGTGATTGGTAACAATTATAATTATGCAGAGACAATCATTAGATGAGATTAGACGCTCCCAAGATATCGGTCGAGCCTGGCAGGATAGGCGGAAAGACCGGGTGAACAGATTAAAATGTTTCACTGAACCGCCAATCACCAGCGACCAATCAATTTTCCCGGATTTTTCAACAAATAATTATCATCATTGGCTTTTAATTTGTTTGATTAACAAATTAATTATTTTCACTCCAAGTGTTTGCCTCATGTGCTGTAATAGTCAGAAAGCTAAGTTAGTAGACTGTTATTGAATTCGTTTCTCACTGAGTGTCCCATACTTCTGGCTTTGAATTTGATTAACAAATTAATTATTTTTAAGGCGTCTGTTTCACTCCAAGTGTTTGCCTCATGTGCTGTAATAGTCAGAAAGCTAAGTTAGTAGACTGTTATTGAATTCGTTTTCTCACTGAGTGTCCCATACTTCTGGCTTTGAATTTGATTAACAAATGAATTATTTTTAAGGCGTCTGTTTCACTCCAAATGTTTGCCTCATGTGCTGTAATAGTCAGAAAGCTAAGTTAGTAGACTGTTATTGAATTCGTTTCTCACTGAGTGTCCCATACTTCTGGCTTTGAATTTGATTAACAAATGAATTATTTTTAAGGCATCTGTTTTACTCCAAGTGTTTGCCTCATGTGCTGTAATAGTCAGAAAGCTAAGTTAGTAGACTGTTATTGAATTCGTTTCTCACTGAGTGTCCCATACTTCTGGCTTTGAATTTGATTAACAAATGAATTATTTTTAAGGCATCTGTTTTACTCCAAGTGTTTGCCTCATGTGCTGTAATAGTCAGAAAGCTAAGTTAGTAGACTGTTATTGAATTCGTTCTCACTGAGTGTCCCATACTTCTGGCTTTGAATTTGATTAACAAATGAATTATTTTTAAGGCATCTGTTTTACTCCAAGTGTTTGCCTCATGTGCTGTAATAGTCAGAAAGCTAAGTTAGTAGACTGTTATTGAATTCGTTTCTCACTGAGTGTCCCATACTTCTGGCTTTGAATTTGATTAACAAATGAATTATTTTAAGGCGTCTGTTTCACTCCAAATGTTTGCCTCATGTGCTGTAATAGTCAGAAAGCTAAGTTAGTAGACTGTTATTGAATTCGTTTCTCACTGAGTGTCCCATACTTCTGGCTTTGAATTTGATTAACAAATGAATTATTTTTAAGGCATCTGTTTTACTCCAAGTGTTTGCCTCATGTGCTGTAATAGTCAGAAAGCTAAGTTAGTAGACTGTTATTGAATTCGTTTCTCACTGAGTGTCCCATACTTCTGGCTTTGAATTTGATTAACAAATGAATTATTTTTAAGGCATCTGTTTTACTCCAAGTGTTTGCCTCATGTGCTGTAATAGTCAGAAAGCTAAGTTAGTAGACTGTTATTGAATTCGTTTCTCACTGAGTGTCCCATACTTCTGGCTTTGAATTTGATTAACAAATGAATTATTTTTAAGGCATCTGTTTTACTCCAAGTGTTTGCCTCATGTGCTGTAATAGTCAGAAAGCTAAGTTAGTAGACTGTTATTGAATTCGTTTCTCACTGAGTGTCCCATACTTCTGGCTTTGAATTTGATTAACAATGAATTATTTTTAAGGCATCTGTTTTACTCCAAGTGTTTGCCTCATGTGCTGTAATAGTCAGAAAAAGCTAAGTTAGTAGACTGTTATTGAATTCGTTTCTCACTGAGTGTCCCATACTTCTGGCTTTGAATTTGATTAACAAATGAATTATTTTTAAGGCATCTGTTTTACTCCAAGTGTTTGCCTCATGTGCTGTAATAGTCAGAAAGCTAAGTTAGTAGACTGTTATTGAATTCGTTTCTCACTGAGTGTCCCATACTTCTGGCTTTGAATTTGATTAACAAATGAATTATTTTTAAGGCATCTGTTTTACTCCAAGTGTTTGCCTCATGTGCTGTAATAGTCAGAAAGCTAAGTTAGTAGACTGTTATTGAATTCGTTTCTCACTGAGTGTCCTATACTTCTGGCTTTGAATTTGATTAACAAATGAATTATTTTTAAGGCATCTGTTTTACTCCAAGTGTTTGCCTCATGTGCTGTAATAGTCAGAAAGCTAAGTTAGTAGACTGTTATTGAATTCGTTTCTCACTGAGTGTCCCATACTTCTGGCTTTGAATTTGATTAACAAATGAATTATTTTTAAGGCATCTGTTTTACTCCAAGTGTTTGCCTCATGTGCTGTAATAGTCAGAAAGCTAAGTTAGTAGACTGTTATTGAATTCGTTTCTCACTGAGTGTCCCATACTTCTGGCTTTGAATTTGATTAACAAATGAATTATTTTTAAGGCATCTGTTTTACTCCAAGTGTTTGCCTCATGTGCTGTAATAGTCAGAAAGCTAAGTTAGTAGACTGTTATTGAATTCGTTTCTCACTGAGTGTCCCATACTTCTGGCTTTGAATTTGATTAACAAATGAATTATTTTTAAGGCATCTGTTTTACTCCAAGTGTTTGCCTCATGTGCTGTAATAGTCAGAAAGCTAAGTTAGTAGACTGTTATTGAATTCGTTTCTCACTGAGTGTCCTATACTTCTGGCTTTGAATTTGATTAACAAATTAATTAATTTTAGGGTATCTGTTTTACCCTACATCCTTGTAAAGTCTAGTGGTTCTGTTTTACCCTACAACTTCTCCCAAGAGGTAGTGTCGTGATCTGTAACAGTCAGCAAGCTAAGTTATTCGAGCATTATCATTGAATTCGTTTCTCACTGAGTGCACCATAATTGTAGTCAACAACTTTGTTAGTGTAGTATAGTCAGAAAGCTAAGTTAGTAGACTGTTATTGAATTCGTTTCTCACTGAGTGTCGCATACTTCTGGCTTTGAATTTGATTAACAAATGAATTAATTCTAGTGGTTCTGTTTTACCTACAACTTCTTCCAAGAGTTAGTGTCGTGGAACTATAACAGTCAGCAAGTTAAGTTAGTCGAGCATTATCATTGAATTCGTTTCTCACTGTGTGCTCCATAATTGTACTCAACAAGCTTTTTTAGTGTTATGAACTCTCCCAACTATAAATAGCAGCAGGTTCTGCACTTAATGGAGAGTTAATATTTCAGCGGATAGCTGATAAGACAGCCTCGTGTGTGACCGACCTATTGGTATATATTTGTACTACTGTTCTTTGTTAGTATATTTGTTTAACTCATTTCCTCTCTTGTGTCTTTATTCTGGCCCCTAACCAGACCACAAACAGTTAGAACAACTCGTAGCTAGGGGGATGAGGTGGTTCCTACCTTTCCCAAGAATATCAGTCCCAATGTTAACGTAATAGCGCGACTTGAGTTCGAACTCGCTTACTTCCATCTTGCAACCCATCATTTTAGCCTATACGCTATGAGGACTCCTCTTAATTAAAGCATTATTATTGAATTCATTTCTCACTGGGTGACCTATACTTCTGCATTTAATTCATTTAATTAACAAATGAATTAATTTTAAGGCGTCTTTTTTTACCCTGCATCCCATTCAAAATGGTTGCTTTGTGTGCTGTAATGGTCAGAAAGATAAGTTAATAGTGCATTATTATTGAATTTGTTTCTCACTGGGTGTCCCATACTTCTGCCTCTGAATTTTATTAACAAATGAATTAATTTTGGCGAGTCTGTTTTATCCTACACCCTGTTCAAAGTGATTGCCACATGTGCTGTAATGGTCTGCAAGCTGAGATAGTACAGCATTATAGTTGAATTTTTTTATCACTAGGTGCCCTATACTTCTGGTTTTGTGCCAAATTTTAATTACCGTATTTGACGGCATATAGGACGCACTTTTTTACCAAACTTTTGGCTCAAAAATTTGCCCTGCGTCTTATACATCGTAGGTGAAGTTTTATTATTATCATTATTAATTTTATTATTATTATTATTATTATTTCCTGCTATTGAGATATCTTGTGTGAGCTTATTGCTTGCCTGTACTGCCAAATTGCTTTTATACAGCTATGTTTCTGCTTGTGTAATGCACAGCTAGACTGTTTTTAACAATATAAATACACTAAAACCTTTTTTTCCTGAATCTGACCTGCTGAAATGGGGGGAGCGTCTTATATGCCCGTGCGTCTTATAGGCCGTCAAATACGCGAAGTTGTACATTAAAATTATCGAATTTTTGAGGGTTTTATTATTCTAAACTTTTACAGCGATGTAAACTTAAGTGGAATATTGTTTGTTTTTTTTTTTTTTTTTTTTTTTGTTTTGTTTTTTTTTTTTTAATATTAATACCTTGCTAGGAAATGGGATTCGTGTTGGGTTATCCTCTTTGGTATAAGCCATAAACAGTTTTCTGTCAAAAATATATATCAATTTGATGTTGTATTCTGGGAAAATAAATATTCTAATTACTATAAAATGCCAGATGAATGGCGGCCATTTTGAATTTGAAGTTTTCACTACATATTTCCTACATTTTAAAGGAAGGAAAGAACTGAGCAAGATTGATAGATAGAAAGAAGTAAAAGATTGAGATAGATATATACATAGATAGATACATAGGTAGATAAATAGGAATACATTATATGAGAGAGATAGGTAGATAGAGGTAGATAGATAAGAACTGACCAATATAAATAGATAGATAGATAGATAGGAATGAGTAGACCGAGATAGATAGATAGATAGATAGATAGATAGATAGATAGATAGAAGGAATAGATAGGAAGGAATAGATAGATAGATATATACATACATACATAGGAATGAACAGACAGATATAGATAGATAGATACATACATACATACATATAGTTAGATATATAGATTTCAAAAAAGTGAACTGAGCAAGAGGGATAGATAAATTGATAGATAGAAAGAAGAAAAAGATTGAGATAGATAGATAAATAGATAGAGAGGTAGATAAATAGGAATGAACAGCCCAATATATATATATATATATATATATATATATATATATATAAGAAAGAGAGAGTTGGTAGATAGAGATAGATAGATAAGAACTAACCAATATAAATAGATAGATAGATAGGAATGAATAGAACGAGATAGATAGATAGGAAGGAATAGATAGATATATAGATAGATAGATATAGACATACATACATTTGTCAGGGTTTTCCTCCTATAAACCCTGACAATGTATGTATGTATGTATGTATGTATGCATCTATCTATTTATCTATCTATCTATCTATCTATCTATCTATCTATCTATCTATCTATCTATCTATCTATCTATCTATCTATCTTGGTCTATTCATTCCTATCTATCTATCTATATATTTATATTGGTCAGTTCTTATCTCTCTCTCTCTCTCTCTCTCTCTCTCTCTCTCTCTCTCTCTCTCTCTCTCTCTCTCTCTCTCATATATATATATATATATATAATATATTGGGCTGTTCATTCCTATTTATCTACCTCTCTATCTATTTATCTATCTATCTCTTTTTCTTCGTTCTATCTATCAATCATACATACATACATAGGAATGAACAGACAGACAGACATAGATAGATAGATAGATAGATAGATAGATAGAAAGGAATGAACAAAATGAGATAGATATACAGACAGACAGAAAAATAGATGGGAATTAATAGACCGAGATAGATAGGAAATAACTGACCAATATAGATAGATAGATAGGAAGTAACAGATTGAGATAGAAAGACAGATGATAGGAATGAACAGATATAGATAGATAGATAGATAGAGATAGATAGATAGATAGATAGATAGATAGAAACGAAGGACAGCATGAGATAGATAGACAGACAGACAGACAGACAGAAAAATAGATGGGAAGTAATAGACCTAGATAAATAGGAAATAACTCCCCAATATAGATAGATAGATAGAAGGAAGTAACAGATTGAGATAGAAAGACAGATAGATAGGAATGAACAGACATGGATAGATAGATAGATAGATAGATGAATATATATATATATATATATATATATATATATATATATAGATAGATAGATAGATGATATATAGATAGATAGATAGATAGAAACCTTTATGGAACATTCATTGTCGCTCTTTTGTGAATTCATTCCTTCCGATAAATGTTAACGTTGCCTAACTAAAACGCTATTCTGTCTGACACTTGAAAATGGCTGCCTTGTCAACTTGTCCTTTGAACAACTGCTTTCTGTTTGTTGTTCTGTCTGTTTGCTTGCGGGGAAAATAACATTTCTTTAATTGTTGGGGGGGGGGCTTAGGTCGACTGTTTATTTATTGATCAACTTTATCTACCAAAAATCGTCATGTCTGTCAAGTTTGTAATTAATTTAGCAAAGTGAAAAGATTTGGACAGAATATTAAAAACAAAAACAGAATATTATCAGTTAATCGTTCAGCCGAGAGAGTTTGAGTTTTGTTTAACGGCATATCAACCACCGTGGGTCATTTAATGCCAAGGTTTTTTTTATTTATTTATTTTGGGCGCATAATAAAAAAAAAGGGGTAAAGCTTCGTTTTCAGGTTTATTTCTGTTAGAATATTTTGGTGATATAGTTATTTACTAAGCTGAGCTTAGTTGTGGCACAAAGCCAGATGTATGGGGCACCCAGTGAGAATCGAACTCATTAACAATGGTCTGATAATCCAGTTTGCTAACCATTACACCATATGATGTGCCCGTAGTTTTGTGATATGGTTATTTACTAAGCTTAGCTTAGATGTGACACAAGCCAGAAATATGGGGCACCCAATGAGAATCGAACTCACTAACAATGATCTGCTAATCTAGCTTGCTAACCGTTACACCACGTGAGGTGCCCATATTTTGGTGATATAAGCTGTGCTGCGGTCCACCACTCAAATTTATAGACTAAGTGTGGGCACGTGGTTTAAACCTCAGCCGAATACGTGGTTAATTAACTACTTAATTGCTGATACTGACAGACATTTTCAACCATTGACGAAGGACCTGTAAGACTGAGGAGCACCAAGGAACAACCAAAGGATCATACCCAATATTAAGGAACACTAAGGAGCAACCAAAGGATTCTTCAGTAAGGATCGCGCTCTGCTTAACACAAAGAATCTCCGCTGGACAGCGCTCTTGCTTGAAGCCTAAAGGATGGCCAAAAAATCGTAACAACTTCATTTTTTATCGATTCAAAATACTAAAGTCAGTCTAATGTTTTGCTTGTTATTAATTATTATTATTATTATTATTATTATTATTAGTATTATTATTGAAACAGATCAGTAATTAGGACTGAGCCTATTCTAGTAGTGACGACTCCAAGACTGGTTGCCTAACTAGGTTAAAGAGCCCAGTCTGCCCTACTATTTACCATAGCCAAAAGGAGAGTAGTTAGATTCAATCCTTTCCCAAGGGTATTAGCGCTATGGGCAATACAGTGGTACCTTGAATTACGATTGCCCCAACTTTGAAGTTTTCCGAGCTGTCCCTCGGTCGATTTTTTTGCTTTGAGCTATGAGTGTGGGGATTAATAAAAGTAAAAATAAATAAAACAGAAGTAAGACAAAATAAAATTAAATGAATGAATAAATAAAAAGACACAAAAATAACAATCTCCCAGAGGGTTTAGGGCAGGAAGACCCCTCCGGGCATGCGCAGGAAAAAAATAAAGTTCTTGGCGTCGAAAGGTCTCTACGACGCTTGGACTTTGAAACTTTGGAGAGGTAACACCTATCGAGTTGTTCGGGAAATATATCCAATCAATGAAATAGTGTGAAACCGATAATAAAGTTCTTACCTTAAAGTCATCCCTGTCTCTGTTCCTTTCCTTCTCTCTGTTAAATTCTATTTCAGCTCACCAGCCCACACGAAGTAAGTAATACTTTTATTGGGGGATAGAATACAAGACGAATGAACCAAGACTTATTCCCATATGAGCGAGCTTCAGATTGGCTTATGTTTATAAGTTGTTATAGGTGATATAACCTATGTACATAAATGGAATGCGCCGACCACTACTATAAGTAGCAGGGACAATTGTGGCTTGGAAGACCAGCAACGCGAGTCAGTTCGCAACTGTATGGTCAGACGCAACTCCCCTTTCTTTTCTGTAATTTCTACTCATTTTTGTTAAATACATTTGTATCCATTTTCACCAGTCGTTTGTCTTATTTTATACCCTTAAAAACCCCACAACACAAGTTCACTAAAAAAATGCAAGTTTCGAACTTTATTACGCCAAAGAAAATATTATTTACTAGCAAGACCTCTGGATATACCACAGTATGATAATCTAATTATTTTTACAGATTCAAAATACTAAGGTTAGTGTAATGTCTTGCAATACAGTGGTACCTCGAATTACGAGTGTCCCAACTTAGGAGTTTTTCGAGTTACGATCTGTCACTCGGTCGATTTTTTTTTCTTTGTGTTGTGTTGTAGAGTAGGTAACACACCCTGTACAGTAGGTAACACGGACATTCTACCAGATGGACTGGCTCATAGCCATAAAATAGCCAACGATTAAAGTACATGAACTAGCTGAATAATATTAAGACTGACTTTACTGTGTTGGCTATATCAAACTGACCCTCCTCTTTTAGTGTGAATTTGTCTTGTTAATTGTTTGTACTTATTTGTTCTGGTTTTTTGTATGTATCCGTTCATCACCGAATGCTAGTGCTTAATAAATGTGTTAAGCACACTATTCATCTGTGCATCTTTCCACCCCACGATGCAACATGTTGAGAGCTAAAATATGAGCTACGAGCGAGCTTCAGATACGCTTATGTTTTATAAGTTCACTAAAAAATGTAAGTTTCCAACTTTATTACACCAAAGAAAATATTATTTACTAGCAGGACCTGTGGATATATCACAGTATCATAATCTAATCATTACAATGTTTGATATGTTTACTTAAGAGCTATTGTATTAGATCAATATGGAAAATGTATAATAATCTTGATTTAACTCTCTCTCTCTCTCTCTCTCTCTCTCTCTCTCTCTCTCTCTCTCTCTATTCATCATCGATTGAAGCAGATTAGCATTTTTGTTTTCGCGTTCTCCCCCTTTCTCTATCTTTCTCTTACTCTCTTTCTTTCTTTCTTTCTTTCTTTCTTTCTTTCTTTTCTATTATATTTTTATGTGTAGCAAGTCCTTTCTTTCTTTATAATGCAAACAGAACGGTCCATTATTTAGCTGAGGTGATGACACTCATAAGAAATAAAAACTCAACGGATAAGCGACACCAGATAATCAGTATTTCCATTTTTAATTTTATCTTGGACGATTTGGACGGTCTCAATTTTAACTAGAGGGGGTTGCAAGATGATAACAGACGGAAGAAACAAGCGTATTAACATATATAGATAAAAAATAAACATTGAAATATATTACAGCACATAATTCATTACATTCTATTTTATTATGTTTTTATACAATACAGTGCTATTTTTCTTATTCAAAAAAATTACAAATATAATTAGGGTGTTTTTTCAGTGGGGACTGGGAACAGATTAATGGCATTTCAGTTTATTTCAGTGTGGGAAATTGAGAATACGAGGAAACTTAGTAACGTGCGGAACAATTTAAACTCATAATGTACACTGTATTTTAGTAATGGGGGGCACAATTCAACAGCTCTGGTTTCTTTTGCCGATGTCGTGAAGGTGACGAAACCACACTGGAATGCGAGATTTCAAGCTTGCCTGATACTCTCCAAGTGCTACTTGCTAGATTTATTCTGTAGTTTTTAGCATGGCTTACCTGAGCTGGCTTGACCATCGGCGTTCTTCCAGCCTGAACAAAATTTCTTGAATCATCTTGTTACTGTACTGTTCTCAAGTGGGTTTGGTTCGGTTTGTTTTGTTTTACGGCATATCAACCTCACTGGGTCATTTAATGTCGACAAAGTTTTATGAAGTTTAGATGGTACCCTAACAGGGTCTACCACTCCGGACAAACAAGGAGCAGTTGTGATGAAGTGGTGCTCCACATTCTCCAGAGCTCCAGAACTGGAACCTCACCATCAGTTAGAGTTTAACGTCATACCCAAGACATGAAGACCTCCAGTCACCGCCTTCTAGTATATATATGATAAAAAGGGTTGGGGCTTGCCATAAAGGCAATAGGACAGGGACAATCATATAGGTGCTAGTGCTTGATATGAATTCTTGGAAGTAACATTCTACGGTCACTTACCTCCTATCACACAAACACTATACAAGTTAGACGAAAAAACAGTGCCTGACACTGCTATAAAAGCAAGGACGAACTTATAAGTGATGTTTTCCGGTGGGCAACTACACATTGACACACCAGTGTATGCCGGCCAGGAAAACCTATATCAATCAACTCTGAAGACCCACCAGGGACGATAAAAGATAAGGATGATTAGGCAAGAGAGAGAGAGAGAGAGAGAGAGAGAGGGGGGGAGAGAGGGATAGAGAGAGATAGATCCTGATGTCAGCACGTCATGATGATGATGATGATGATGTGGATTTGTATGATCATTTCCATTATTCGGTATAAGGAATATGCTGTCCCAATTGGCCAATGCAATTATAATTCCTAATTCATTTAAGTCATCATTTGAAACGATTTATTTCATAACTCTGCAATAAATAACGGAGTAATATTTTCAATTATTTTCTATGACTTGTGAAACCTAGAAATGAAAACCAGTAAGGCAAGAGAATATATATATATATATATATATATATATATATATATATAGATAGATAGATATAGATAGATATATACATATACATATATATACAGATAGATAGGAGGGAGAGAGAGAGAGTGAGTGAGTGAGAGAGAGAGAGAGAGAGAGAGAGAGAGATGAATGAAGGAAATAGAAGGTTTAGCTTTTATTTATTTACATGGGAACAATATTTACAACCAATGGTTTCCTGCTAACACATTCGTCAGGTAAACGAAATAGTTTTTTTTTTAAATATTTCGTTTACCTGACAAATGCGTTAGCAAGAAACCATTGGTTGTAAATATTGTTACCATGTAAATAAATAAAAGCTAAATCTTTTATTTGTTCATTCATTCATCTATCAACGCTCTATCACAGATATTAAGCACTCTTCTAATAACACTGTACGTTGGATTACTACTGCATTTTCTAGTATAATAGTGTCAACCATACACACTAATATATATATATATATATATATACAGAGCTATATACATTATATATATAGGGTGACAAAAAAAACATGCGTGACTTTTTTATCTGTTTTGGGTCATCCTATATATAAGGAAGTGAATCCGACAGTATATCAAAGAATTTAATTTGAGAAAAAGGACACAGATGTTAAAGACAACATTAATTAATAACATCTGTGTGATTTTTTTTTTAATTTCTTCTCTGATATATATATATATATATATATATATATATATATAGAGAGAGAGAGAGAGAGAGAGAGAGAGAGAGAGAGAGACGCAGATAGACAAACAGAGACAGAGACAGATAGACAGCCAGACAGCCAGACAGAGTTTTTAGATTGTTAGGGTTTCGCATATGCTTCACATATTAGATGACATTTTTTTAAGTTAATAGGTTTTGATTAGAAAGTGATTCATCCATTAACTTTAAAAGATTATTTACATCAAGTCAAAATTAGATACCATAATTTCTAAACCGGAAGTCAATGAATAACAGTTATTATATAAATCTCCTTTAACTAGTAACATTTACACAATTGATCCAAACGAAACAGGCAAGTCGGGTGTCTTCCTTGAATGTTAGTCTATTTAAATCCTTAGTTTCACCATTCTTTCAGGCTTAAAAAACACTACATTTATTTTATAACCTTGTCATATATATATATATATATATATATATATATATATATATATATATATATATATATATATATATATATATATATATATATATATATATATATATATATATATATATAAAAACGAGATTTACTACGTGTGAACACCTACAGATGGCAATCACTTTTTTACATTTTATTTTCTCCTGATTTTCAGAAAATATTTGTAAAAAACATTTATTTTTATTTAAGTTAAAAAGAAGAGAGAAAAATTGACTAACAAATATGAAAGCATGTTTCGATTAGAAAGGTTCTCGCCTAATTACGATGCTAAAACATTTTCCTATCTTTACTTTAAGCAGAAAGATCAATTTTTCTTTCTCCCAGGTGAGTTTGTCGTAACACGAATATATAAAGAATAAAAGACAATAAAACAAATATATAAAACAATTATTTTTATTGATCTAAGTGGAGATATAGATAAAAGATTCATTTTTTAACTTTTTAAAAACCCGGGCAAAGCCAGTTAGCTCTGCTAGTATATATTTAAAGTTTCAGTATTAAAAAGATATACTTCGTATGAACACTGACAGATGGCAATCATTTTTTTATATTTCCTTTTATCCTGATTTTCTGAAAACATTTATATGAAAACATTTATTTTTATGCGTGTTTACGTTAAAAAAGAAGATACAAAAAATCTCTTAAATATCAAGAGATATAACATAATATGATAGCAAGCTTTGATTAGAAAGGTTCTCGCCTAATTACGATGCTAGATCTTTTTCCTTTCTTTACTTTAAGCAGAAAGGTCGATTTTTTTTTCTCCCAGGTGAGTTTGTTGTTAAAAAATATATAAAGAATAAAAGATAATAAAACAAATATATAGAAAATGGATTTTTATTAATTTATATAGAAATATAGATAAAATATCTATTGAAACTTTTTTAAACCCGGGCAAAGGCAGGTAGCTCTGCTAGTATATATTTAAAGTTTCAGTATTAAAAAGATATACTTCGTTTGAACACTGACAGATGGCAATCACTTTTTTATATTTTATTTTGTCCTGATTTTCAGGAAGCATTTTTATAAAAACATTTATTTTTATGCGTTTTTTAAGTTAAAAAGATTATACAAAGCTTCCTAATCAAACTCACTTTGGGAGACTGGAGACCAACTTTAAGGAAGTCTAGAAAGGAACAAGTCATTGTGTCCCGATTACGCGTTGGTCACACAAGACAAACGCTCTCCTATATACTCAAACAAGAACAACAACCACACTGTGGAACATGTCAAACACCTTTGACAGTTAAACACTTATTCATGGAATGCAGGTTTTTTGCTCACATCAGAAATCGTTATTTTAAAGCAAACAATATGAAATATCTGTTTGAAAATGTCAACATGGAGGATATTCTCTCTTTTTTGAGGGAAATAAAATTATACCATAGAATCTAGACATGAAACAAATCAATACCATACAACATAATCCCCAATAATGCTAACACATTGTTAAAACCAATTACTAAAAAGGATAAATATAAATACACGATATGTATAACTTTCTAACCGTTAGGCATGACATAACCCCAGACGGGTTGATATGCCGTTAAATTCAATAAACAAACAAACAAAAAAGGATTGGTTAAGGTATTAAGAGACTAACATAATATTAATGGATATTAGGCTATATATATATAAGATTTATTTTTAACTTTTTCAAAACCCAGGCAGTGTCAAGTAGCTCTACTAGTATATAAGTACAGTTTCAGTATTAAAAAGGAGATTTACTTAGTATGAACACCAACAGATAACACTTTTTTATATTTTTATTTTGTTCTGATTTTCAGAAAATATTTGGATAAAACATTTATTTTTATGCGTGTTTAAGTTAAAAAGAAGATACAAGAAATTGGCTAAGATATCAAGAGAGAGTAACATGGGCATGAGGGCATGGTTCTAGTCAAATTACGGCGTTAGAACTTTTTCATTTCTTTACGCAGAAAGATCATTTTTTCTTTCTCCCAAGTGAGTTTGCCGCAATAAAAATATATAGAAAATAAAAGATAATAAAACAAATATATAGAAAAAGGTTTTTTATGTATAGAGATGATAGAATTAGATCAATTAATCAGTAAAAAATAAAAAATTAAATTTTATACTTTTCCTTATTATAAACATATTAAACTGTATGCCTGATTTTAATGCTCAATGTCATTTCTTTTTTTAATTATATGTGGACATGTATATATCTAAACAGACAAAACTCCTTTACGTATGTAAATGAATTATATCATATAATCAGTAAATATCAAAAACTAAATTTTGCACGTTTCCTTATTATAAACATATCAAAGTGTATGCACAATTTTGATGCTCAATGACATCTCTTTTCTAAGTTATAATCGATACGTACATATCAAAACAGATATGACTCCACGTATATCTATGGATTATATAATATAATCAATAAAAATCAAAAACTAAATTTTGTACGTTTCCTTATTATAAACATATCAAAGTGTATGCACAATTTTGATGCTCAATAGCATATCTTTTATGAGTTATAATCAATACGTATTTACAAAAAAAAAACACGACTCCACGTATATGTATGGATTATATAATATAATCAGTAAAAATCAAAAACTAAATGTTGTACCTTTCCTTATTATAAACATATCAAAGTGTATGCGCAATTTTAATGCTAAATGACATCTCTGTTCTGAATTATAATCGATACGTACATACCAAAACAGATATGACTCCACGTATATCTATGGATTATATAATATAATCAATAAAGATCAAAAACTAAATTTTGTACGTTTCCTTATTATAAACATATCAAAGTGTATGCGCAATTTTAATGCTCAATACCATCTCTTTCTGAGTTATAATCGATACGTACATACCAAAAAAAAAACACGACTCCAGTATCTTCTTTCTAAAGAAGATACAGAAGATTGGTTACGATATCAAACGACTAAATAAAATAAATGCATGTTTTTCTTGGACTTGCACATTTTTTCCTTTCTTTACTTTAGCCAGAAAGACCAATTTTTCTTTCTCCCATGTGAGTTTGTCGTAACAAGTACTATCCGTCTAATATCTATCTATTCAATAAATCAGAACGCCAATTGAGGACGCAAATCAATTCGAGACAGTTGTAAAATCAATCGGCATTTATTGAAATATTGGCAAAGGTTCACGAACGTTTTTTTTTGTTTTTTTTTAATGTTCGGTATCGACGAACACGCAATTCACACTTTGGTGAGTGCGGCGTCGACGTCGGCGTCGGTGAGGGGGGGTAAGCGTTTCATCTTCTCAATTTGCAATGTTCTATCATTAAATTCCAATCAGCAAAGAAAATAGAATCATGAAACAAATGTTACAAATTTATTGGTAATCAGGTTCTTCAAGTGGACATAATTACCTGATCGATAAATTGTTGGCAAAATTCAATGAAACGCGTGACTGGGAGCGAGCAAGAGTTTTCCCGCGCCGGACGCTGGTAATTTGAATATCTATTTTTATTGTCCCGGGAAATTAGTTCGGTGCTTAAGGATGCAGACCCATTCAGATCAATAGAGAGACATTAGCTGAAAGGGAAATTTATTGTTGTGCGTGTGGCCAAATTGTCTTAATTCTGGTCAATCGACACGGGAGGACAGACTATTCCCAAAACCATGTTTACATTTATATTCTTCTATCTATCTATCTATCTATCTACACACACACACACACACACACACACACACACACACACACACATATATATATATATATATATATATATATATATATATATATATATATATCCTTGGAAAAGAATGGACATTCCTTTGAAATATATGAACGAAATAAAATGGAACTTAGCACATAATATCCAACCTAATTTCTCATTTATTTCCCACATCACTCATGCTTCGCACTAAATACACCCCAAAATATATTTTATATATATATATATATATATATATATATATATATATATATATATACAGTGAAAATTCGACTCATCATATATATATATATATATATATATATATATATATATATATAGGTCAATTTCTAAGCGAAGTTTAATAGGTTTAAAAACAGAGTTTAACGTCTCCTAGACTGGTTACCGAGGGAGAGTAGTTCGATATATACCTATTCCAGGGGTATTGACGCTCTGTGAAATGGAAACAGCCTCGTCAAGGATTTGAATTCGAGTCGACGAGTCCATAACTCAGAAAAGAGCATTAAAATCGCGCATACACTTTGATATGTTTAATACAAAGAAGCGTACATAATTTAGTAGAGTTTTTTTTTTACTGATTAAATAATCATCATGGCTTGGTTTCATAAACAGGGATTTAGGGAATATTAATTGATGTAATTCATTTTTATATATAAATGAGTTGCGTCTGTTTTGGTGTGTACGTGTCAACTTATAACTCAGAAGAGATTACATTGAGCATTAAAATTACGCATACATTTTAATATGGTTATCATCAGGAAAATCATAAAATTTAGTTTTTGATTCTTACTGATTATATTATAAAATTCATACATATACGTGAAGGAGTCGTGTTTGTTTTGGTATGTACGTATCGTTTTGAGTATACACGTATCATAACCAGAAAGAGAATGCTGCTGGCAAACTTAAATTTCATCAACTAATTTTAATAAAAAAAACGTACAAATTTTTTATTTTTTTATTTTTACAATTCATTTACATACGTAAATGATGATATACTACTTACATACGATTGATTTTGTTTTGATTGAAGAAATATAACTTATGCTACTATACTACATAGACATGCTATGAGCATACTGATTAATATGTTTATAATAAGGAAAAGTATAAAATTTAGTTTTTGATTTTTACAGATTAATTGAGATAGTTCATCTCTATACGTAAAGGATTCGTGTCTCTTTTGCTATGTACGTCTCGATTACAAGATCAATTTCTTAAGCGGAGTTTAACAGGTTTGAATTCCGAGTTTTCCTTCTCCTAGACAGGTTGCCTTACCAATAGTGAAAAGCCGAGTCTGCCCTACTATTTACCCATAGATGGAGGGAATATATTTGGATTCATACCTTTCCCAATGGTATTAGCGCTATGGGAAATGCAAACAATTTCGTCTAGGATTTGAACTCGGGTCGACGAGTCCATTTCCTACGACACTAACCTGTTTAAAGGCATATGAACCTTCATGGGTGATTTAATGCCTAAGCCATCATGAAGAAGGATATTAGAAGTAATTAAAATCTATTGTCGGTATTAGCTGAACAGCGAAGGATTATTTCTTCTTTTCCTCTGCTCAGGCAGCAGGAGTCCGTCCTTAAGTACTACGTGTCGCCACAATAAACAGGTGGTCCCATTGGGCTGGTCTTACCTCTCTGCAGAGGTGCATTTGGCGTATTCTACAGCGCCAGACAACACGGCTGCTGTTGAATT
>CM042148.1:63410847-63420847 GCA_023376005.1 Doryteuthis pealeii | reverse complement strand
TCATATGCTCAGACTGGTACAAGGCTTCAAGTTACTCATATTATTTCCAAGTGGATGGGATTAGATTGTTTTTATTTAACGGCATGTCATCCCATCAAGGGTAATTTTATGTCTACATATTAGGGAATCGCGTTCATATTTACATTTTGAAGCTTTGGAGGCGCGTTGTAATGGTTATTGTCGTAGCAAATGGACTCGGTCCGAGTTCAAATCTTAGACGAGACTGGTTGCATATTACATAGCGCTAATACCCTTGGGAAAGGTATGCATGATCGAGATCGCTGCGGATCGAGAAACGACATCAGAGCGGCAACCTACAGGTTCGCTCGCCTTGGATTCTCTGTCGAATCTCAACTAAACTAATACTCACGTGTTTAATCCGTCTACCGGAAGTCAGTTTTTTGTCATCGTTGTCACTCATCGTCCCGGTAACTTTCCACTGACCCCGTCATTTTTTAATCTAACGGACCTTATTCAAAATATTCTAACTACAGGTACGTAGATAAATCATAAGCTGGTTATGATTATGTAACATAACGAACTCGATACTCTCTGGATATCCCATACTAGTAACCTTGTGTCACATCGTATTGGCGAATGAGTTGGGTAAATACCTACTCCCCTTGCAACAAACGCATCTTAGTCGCGGTTATTCCCTCGCAACTGTCTGATTCCCGCTTTTGTCATATAATGGTTGTCACTGTTTTAGCCAGAACAGTGAAAGTTAAAGAAAAATATATTTATTTACCGCCGCTCCTATACAAAATACACCTTCGTTGTTTAGGCCACATACAGTTTTCGTTCGGAGGAAGTCACAAACAGACCAGTGAAAGTGAAAGTTAAAGAGAAGAAAATTTATACCTTATACCATTTCTCCTATGCAAAAGTGTTGTATACTGGATCATACAGTATTTAGTATACTAGTACATTCAACTACATCTGCGCCAGACTTATAGTAACTCGCAACAGAATGATAAAACCTCGAGGTAGACGGTTCGCGTAACCTTTGCACTCTCAGAGTATTTTCCTCTCATCCCTCTTATGAGGACGTGACACAAGGACGTTATTATGTGGGCCCACCCACAAGCCGAAATTCATGGGTGGTAGGCAAAAAAATCCGTTAATCCCATCGGCCTTCCCCCTCAAGGGAGGCGCCTCAGGCACTGGGCAATAAACCTAGCCCTGCCCCTTTAAATCAAAGGGCATGTATTTCCTGGGGTGATAGCCCCCTTCGGATCAAGGCTATTAATTTTACTTAGCCGCTCCAGAGGCCGAAGCACTCAGAAACAGTCCCCGAGGGGCCTTTGCCGTCTAAGCAAGGTATTTGCCTCTCATCCCACTTATGAGGGCGTGACACAAGGACATTTTTATGTGGGCCCACCCACAAGCCGAAGCTCATGGGTGGTAGGCACAAAAAATGCGTCGATTCCGTCGGCATTCTCCTTCAAGGGGGCGCCTCAGACCCTGGGCAATAAACCTAGCTCTGCCCCTTTAAATCGAGGGGGATAGCCCCCTGGGATCAACGTTGTTAATTTTACTTAGCCGCTCCAGAGGCCGAAGCACTCTGGAACAGGCTCCGAGGGGCCTTTGCAGTCTAAGCAATCACTCCGATGTTCTCAGACAATCCTGGACCAGCGCATTCCCTCTCTACGCAAGGTACGCCAAAAAGACATCTTAATTGCTCAAGGCACATACAGTTTTCCAAAACACATGCCCCCTAGTCACGGTCGTTCCCTCATGACGGTCTGGTTCCCCGCTATTATCACATAATGGATGTCGCTGTTTTAACCAGAGCGGTGAAACTGAAATTGAAGCTGAAAAAGAAGAAAAAAGAGAATCAAATTTCTGGTTGATTGGTAGGTTGGTTGGATTTTACGGCATATCAACTAGTTGGGTTATTTTATGCCAAAGACGTTTTCATTCTTAATGGGTATTCAATTTTTCTTAAAAACTCAATCGTTTTTTTTTCTCAATTTTTTAAACACATTTTTTAAAACTTATTTTTTCTATTTCACCAAAGATGGGACCCTAACAGGTACTACCACTCCGGGCCAGAGTTGACCTGGGAGTATCGGCGATGAAGAGGTACTCCACACTCCCCAGAGCTCCAAAATTGGAACTTCACCATTAGAAGCAAGTTAACGTCTTATCCATTTACACTAAGACAAAACCTCTGGATTTCGACTGTAAGCATTATGCAATAAGAATGTGACAACGGCTTCACAAAGTGTTGCGTTATCACGTTAGTCAACACGGAAATTGCAGTTGTCATTTTCGCTGGTATCAAACAGCGTCACTTCCTTCGTGGCAATACTCGGTATTGTTGGCATCTGTTCAATATCTGGAGATATTTGAAGAATCCGGGGACGCCAAGGTGTCTTCTGCGAGAAATCCGAGAAATATTCACCCCGCAGTCCAACACATTTAGCATATTGTTTCTTAATCCTTTAATACAAGCTTGGGCAACCATTTTTGATTAGCGGGGCCGCATACGACATGGCTTTATCATAAGACTCATCAATACTACTAAGAATATTCAAGGTAATTCTTCGTTGAAGGTAATAATTGCCAAAAAGCAATTATATACACTCACACACACACACACACACACACACACACACATATATACATATATATATATATATATATATATATATATAAGAAACAGATGGACCTGGAAATTACGCACACGCACGCACACGCACACAAATAAACAGACAGTCTACTGCTTAATATTAGACAAAAAGGGTAGACCAAGCCTGGAATGATAATCAGATATTGTTTAACAGACACATAACATAAATAAACACACACACACACACACACGCACATAAACACCCCCCCACACACACATACACATAGAGAATTTGGAATATAAAAGCAGAATGGACGGTTACTAACAACAGCTTTAGTTTCCGAAATCTTCTGTCGGAGAGATTTTTTCTCGAAATAATAAGAATAAAATAGAGGTTAACAAACAACACCATTGTTACCTTATTTTTCTTTACACTTGCATTGTAATAGCCTTCAAAATCAACCACCAAACCAATATAAATACAATGCTCCAAGAAAATTATAAATACACACACGCACACACACACACACACACACACACACATAATCTTGGGCTAGACGGGCGGTCGGAGAGGCCCCCTCCGATCAATCGGCTGGTTACGTCAAGCACCAATATGATTTTCCCAACCCTATTGCCCTTATGGCAAGCCCCAAACCCTTTTTATCATATGGGTGCTAGAAGGCAGTGCTGAGGTTCTACATGTCCTGGGAATGACGTTAAACTCTATCTGATGGTGAGGTTCTGGAGGTTTGGGGAATGTGGAGCACCCCTTCATCACCTGGTCCACTCTGACCCGGAGTGGTAGTACCTGTTAGGGTCCCATCTATGGGTTAAATAGAAAAATGTATTTATAAAAAAGTTGTATTATCCATTAAGAATTGATTTATTTCAAAACTTTATCGGCATCAAATGACCCACTGAGGTTGATATGCCGTAAAACAAACCAAACCAAATTCTACACTTCACTACAGAATTTATTCATTCCCCGAGCCTTGTTGTTCTTGCGCCCTAAACCAATCTCCTTCTTAGTAACTATAAAAACGATAAAAACTGGCCTCTTAGAATTTTTTCCCATTTAAATTTTCTTCATTTAAATATTCTGGTAATATTGAACACGAGTCAATCTCAACCTGCCACGCTTTAATACGCACATACACAAATACTCTAATAATCACACAAACCTTATAGGTCAGCAAACAGGAACATCAAACACAAAAATAATCATACACACATACACGCGTAGATGTGATCATGACGTCCGCACTACTTCTTGCGTTTATGTGAGTGTGCATGACAGCATACGCACACGTACGAACAGAACAGGCGCATCCGACCTTATACATAACACACACAAATACGTAAACAAACAAGTGACGCGCGGATACAGTTAATCAAATAAATATATTTTCCATATTTTTATCCTTTTCAAAAATTAAGCTTGCATAGCATGAAATCAATGGTAGCAGACTTGTTCCCATGCAAATAAATATATACTAAAATATTCACACACACACACACACACACACACACACGCTTATATATATATATAATATATATATATATATATATATATATATATATTTGAGAATGGGAAATGAATCCGACAATATGAGGAAAAATGAGTTAAGAAAAGAAATGAAGATGGATAAAAATGAATTTTATCGATATCACTTTTAATCGATATCACTTACACATGTGTTTCGGTCTGTTTATCAAAATGTATACGGATTTACGTTATTATTATTATTAAAATAATCAGTTGAAATGTTGATGATGATAATAATAATAGGAAAAATGCATAAAATGTTCCGTACACAGATTTTTGAATCAGATAGTATTTTTATTTTTGAGTTGGAGACAAGAATAGAATTTCAAAAAGTTCGAAAAAGAATATTTTTTTTTTAATGTTTTAGGGACGTTTAAAAAAAAATTGAAAGTTCTGGTGGGAGGGTATAATTTGTATTGCAAAGATTGAAATGTTATTAGTAATTATAAAACTTGTTGATGTTTGAATGAGATGTGTTTACATGTTATTGTTTGGGGTAAGGAAAAAGGAAAGAAGAAAGAAATCGGTGAAAACTGAAAAAAGTTAACACCTCAAAATGAGCGTATTCTATTCATTGTTATTTTAAATACAAAATAAGATGTATTTATTATTATTCTAAATACAAAATAAGATATATTCTTACCGTTTTATTTTTAAATATCAAAATATCTTCCACTGAAGATGACCGCTTTTTGTACACTTAAATGTTATGTTTTCTCTATAATTATTATTTCATTTTATTTTGTATTTAGAATAATAATAAATAGAATACAATGTATACAACGCCAAACTCTTGATCAAACCGTGTCGGCATTCTAATAAATAATTTTTATCCATACATTTTTTCCATTTATCATTTCAACATAATTGTCGGATTCACTTCCATTTTTCAACTCACTACACACACACACACACACACATATATATATATATATATATATATATATATATATATATATGCAACAAAGTAAATTTTCTTTTTTTTTCTATTCTAGCCTCAGGGAATGTGACAGTTCACTGCTTCATGCAACGACATGAGACAATCTAAAAACGAGATCAGATGTCTTGGTCCACTCTATCGTTCAAGACGTTATGAGCCAGCAGTGTGTTACCGCGGCATAGATTTATGGTAAGGCCGACGGCAAATTCCAAGAATCTTCAGCATACTACCTAACAGTTCCAAAAGCAGTAAATCAAACACCAGGAAGGTTCGAAAGAACCCATTGGCACACAAATAGAAGTATATACTTACTAACCAAAGAATGGTGTCACATCCTACCTGTAGCGAACAAATTGGGTAAATACTTAGGCACCTCATCCAGGTGTAATAGTTAGCAATATAGTCCCACAGATCCATATTACTGAATAGCGCGTTTGTTCCTAGCTGGATGCCCCAGACTTGTGACCTTGTGTCGCATCTTACCCCTGGCGAACGGTTTGTGTAAATACTTAGGCGTTCCATAGTGGTGTAATCGTTAGCAAGCTAGTCCCGCATATCCATTACTACTGAATAGCGCGTTCGATCCTCGATAGATGCTCCTTATTGTGTCCTTGAGTCACATCCTTCCTTGGTAAACGGGTTGGTAAATACCTGTTTACTGACATTTACTCTCTCTCTCTCTCTCTCTCTCTCTCTCTCTCTCTCTCTCTCTCTCTCTCTCTCTCTCTCTCATTAATCTTTCTCGATGTTTTCCATCACACTTCTATACTCTTTCTTCATTATTTCCTTACTTTTTTTCTCTCTCTCGTATCTCTTGCGTTTTACATTCCTTCTTTCTTTTCTTCTCTATTATCTTTTGTCTCTTCCTCGTCACTCCCTCTCCACATTTCTATTACTCTCTCTCTCTCTCTCTCTCTCTCTCTCTCTCTCTCTCTCTCTCTCTCTCTCTCTCTCTCTCTCGTACCTCTTCCGTTTTTCCTACCTTCTTTCTTTCCTCCTCTCTATTATTTTTGTCTCTTCTTCGTCACTTCCTCTCCACATTTCTGTTACTCTCTCTCTCTCTCTCTCTCTCTCTCTCTCTCTCTCTCTCTCTCTCTCTCTCTCTCTCTCTCTCTCTCTTCCCTGCTCTTTCTTTCACTACCTTTCTGATTTCTTTTTCTTTCTTTCTTTCTTTCTTTCTCTCCCTCTCATTAATCTTTTCCGTGTCTTCATCTCTCTTTTATACTCTTTCTTCCCTACTTTTTGTTCTCTTTCTCTTACCTCTTCCGTTTTATATTCCTTCTTTCCTTCTCCATTTCTTCTCACTATTCTTTTTCGTCTCTTCCTCGTCACGCCTTCTTCTCCACATCTCTCTCTCTCTCTCTCTCTCTCTCTCTCTCTCTCTCTCTCTCTCTCTCTCTCTCTCCTTCCTGCTCTTTCTTTCTCTACCTTTATCATATTCTTTCTTTCTTTCTTTCTCTGCATCCTTCCTTTTGACTTCTTTTGTCGCATTCTAGTAATTATCATCTTTATTCTATTTGCTAAAATTCAAACATGAGTCGACAGCAAAACCCACGAAGATTACAAGGGCTATTCTAGAAAACGGATTAAATTCCCTTAATCCACACATGCACGAATATTAATAAATAAATAAATAGAATATCGATTTAACACTAATAAGCAAACCATTCGATTTGACAAACAACCAAACTCGTATTCCCACGCGTCCAATCGCGCGCTTTCAATGGGGCAAAGGTTATTACCCGTCAACAACTGTCGGGTAAATTTCCATGGACACCATCATTCTAAATCTGATGAACCTTATACAAAATATTCTAACTACAGTACCTTCACCAAGAGCAGAATGTGACACAAGGTCAATTTCTAAGCGGAATACTTGCGTTACGATGCCATTGCGGGCATATAGGCTATAGTGTTCTTGTATAGAGAGAGAGTAGAGACACTAGAGAGAGAGATAGACAGATAGATTCGTGACTTACTTGCTTGTTACTTTCTATCTTCTTTCTTTCGGCCATCCGTGATCCCCAGTCGCCATGTTGGATCTTTACTTCTATTGGCCGGTCGCCGTGTCCGTCTAAACGATTAAGAAATAGAACATTTGATGGAAAAGAGGATGATGAACCGGAAGTTCTTCTTTTGATAAAAGTTTGAAAGGGGTGTAGGGGTTAATTTCTCATTTGCCTGAGGAGTTGTCTGCCCGCTTGATGTCACTGGTTCCCGCTAGGGCCTCTTGTATTTAAGCGGCTGATTCGAATTTCTCTTCTCTTTCCTCGCTACGAGACTACATGGGTTAGACAATTGTCATTCCCTTCTCGTTGGGGCTTCGGCCCTCAACGCCGGCTACTGGTCACTGTAAGTGATTTATACAGCATGGACTATTCTTAGTCTCATGTCTGTACCTTTATATTATGTGTACTTTTATATTATCTTGTCAGTGACTTTTATGTATGTATGTTTATGTACACTATCATATCTTCCATTGTTTATGTATCTTGTTTATTCATGTACTGTATTATATGAAATGTTTTGTCTCAGAAATGTGTCGGAGTTGTATGTATAATTATCACTTTGAATCTTACAACTGGAGTATCGAATAAGAAGGTCAAAAGTTGCCAGCTCTATGTACGGGTGCATGGGAAACTTACACTGATGATAGCCGAAGAGGCGACCAGGCGAAACGTAGTCACCGCGACAACAAAGGTGAAGATACTGTTTCGAATAATTCATGGACTAGAGGTAATGTTACGCATCTGAATTTCAGACATTAGGTCAGAAGGTAGAAGGTCAGAAAGGTTGAAGGTCAGAAAGGTGGTCTTATGTAAACCTAAAGTTATTTACTGGCACCCTACCATGTCATTTGAAAGCCTGTAAACCTAAATGTGGTGATAACGAAATACAGCGATGAAGATAATGTTTGAAATTAGTAGAATTAATGTTGCATTAATTCTACTAATTTTCAAACATTATCTTCAACGGTTATCTTATAAGTTCTGACAACGTTATGAAACATTGGATGAAAAGTATTTTTTTATTCTTATCTGTTTGTCATTTTTACATAAATTATTCACCTTGTTTTAGTCATAATGTTTTGACCGTCAAACTCTACGTCAGGTCGATGTAATATTCGGTAATTGAGGGTTTATTCTTTTTTTTCTTTTTGTTTATTTATTTTTAGCTGGGCTTCTACTAACTTTTGAGTTAAAGTTAGTTACAAAATATTCTAACTGCAGGTATGTTCACAATTCATAAGCTGCTTATAAATCATGTACCACAAGTGGTTTAAATTCAGTGTTTTCCTCTCCTAAACTGGTTGCTTAACCAAGGCTAAATAACATTGCCTTGTGCCCTACTACATATATATATACGTGTGTGTAAAAGAGAGAGAGATAAAGAGAGGGAGCGTGTGAGAGAGAGAGAGGTGTGTGTGTGTGTGTGTGTGTGTGTGTGTGTGTGTGTGTGTGTTAGGATATCGTATACATAGAGTTAACGGCTGTTATCAGCCTAATCATAGCTCATGTTCTATTACCGATATTGAGTAGACATACCAAGTCTAGCTACACTGAAGAGACGTGATACGTCGAAATACGGTGTCTGTGGATGACAAAATATATGCTCCCAACCTCTTGTCGGTTGAGCTCTCTGGGAAACATCTGACTGTCGGCCGCGAATTAAGCTTAAATGGCAAGGGTCTCCTATAAAACGAATGTGAGCTTTCTAGCGGCTTTAACATATATACCTATATATGTATTTATCAGTTAAATTCTACACCTTGCATACAGATGGCTGATGACCCAGTGGTTAGGAACGCTGACTGATGAAAAATTGTTCGACTTTCTATCCCGGCCTGAAGTAGCCTGCTAAGTCTATGCACACTGATGCGACGAGAAACGTCGAAACAGGGTATCTGTTGCTGACGCAATATATATATATATATATATATATATATATATATATATATATATATTATATATATATATATATATTAGTAGAAACAAAGTTTAACTAGGGAATTACATCAAACTTAGTTAAGCGTAGGGTAGAGTCTTGATGAAATTATTTGGATTGAAACCATGGTAGATTCATAATTCTTTTCCTCTATTATTATTATTATTATTATTATTATTATTAATATTATTATTATTATTATTATGCTCTGTATTTTTAATATATTGAGCACTTTTGGATTATTTACTAATGCCACTGCAACGGAAACGTTAAAGCGGCAATTGGATAATATATATATATATATATATATATATATATATATATATATATATATATATATATATAACAACAACATATATATATATATATATATATATATATATATATATATATATATATATATATATATATATATATATATATATATATATATATAACAACAACAACAACATATATATATATATATATATATATATATATATATATATATATATATATATATAATTTTATTCTGCCCAACACAATATTTGAAAAATGATATCTGAAAAAATACAAAACCGACGGAAATTTCTGGCATAATCTTTTTATTCAAATTACATATAAATTGTCACACTGGTTTCATGGAAATTCATAAAATAAACGTAAATAATTGGGTAATATTTTGTGCATTATATTTTTCCCTTTTATTGGATCTTCATCCACCATCCTTATTTTATTCTGGATGCTTGGGGGCCAACGCCCTTGTCGCCCCCACCCACTCTTCACACCACTGAGTGTATATGAAAAAATATTATTTAGGAATTACGCACTTATGAAAATCATTGGCCAATCGCACATAATCTAAAACAATTGTCTGCAAAAAATACTGAGATGGAGAAAACTGCTTCATTCATATTAGGGTGCAGCCGCTGTCGACTGGGGCATTAGAATACACCGACTGCACCTCTGTAGATGGGTAAGATCTCTCGTTGGCCGTGGGTGGCAAACCGTGATG
>CM042148.1:63375150-63403247 GCA_023376005.1 Doryteuthis pealeii | reverse complement strand
GTCGTATACATGTACTTTATGCCATGTTTACGTTGTGGGGCTGTTTGGTCCTACACATATATATTGTCTGTCTTGGTCTGTCTGTCTGTACTCTGTCTGTCTGTCTCTCTCTCTCTCTCACTCTATCTCTCTCTCTCTTTCCTTCCCTTCCCTCTCATTCTCTCACTTAATTATAACTCTTCCATATAAACAAATGCATGTTTGTACCTATATACATGCGCGTGGTGCTCTCTCCTATTCATTAATATATATATGTGCTGGTTGGACTGTTTATATACATATATATATATATATATATATATATATATATATATATATATATTAATGTGTGTGTGTGTGTGTGTGTGTGTGTGTGTGCGGAAAGGGTTTTGGAAAACGTAGGATGAAAAAAAAAAAGAATCTTCACCTTATATTCTTCTCGTTAAGATTTCTTAGTTTTTTTCTTTATCGCGTTTTTGTTCTTTAACCACCCACCCCCTCTCACTCCCCTCGACCCCTCTCCTCCCTCTCACCCCCATTTATTTACTTTGCACCATCAACCGTTCCCTTATCAACAATATTGTCGGTGTGTATATAGATCTATCAAGTCTGAAAGCATTTCATCATTCTCATCTTAATCCATTCCTTCAAGGCGGCTCCTATTCATCAATTCGCTGATCCTATCCATAATGCCCTTCTTCTTTTTTTTTTTTTCTTTCTGTGCAACGAAAAGTCTTCACGTTCATCTCCTTAGCACCCATTACCAATTATTATCCAATGTAACAAAATGCCTTTATCCAACACCCCCTTGCTCTCTCTCTCTCTCTTCTCTCTCTCTCTCTCCTCTCTCTTCTCTCTCTCTTCTCTCTCTCTCTCTTACAAACACAACACCACACACACACACACACACACATTAAACCACACCACCCTCCTCTTCTCCTTCTCTCTCTCCTTACGCACACGCGCATACAAATACTGTCTCTCACACACACACACGCATACACATACACCCTACCACCTACACACACACCACCCTCTCCTTCTCTCTCTCTCTCTCTCTCTCCTCTCTCCTCTCTCTCTCTCTCTACGCGATATACTCTCTCTACCTTCTCTGTCATCTCCTCTCTCATGCACACACATACAAATACTCTCTCTCCCCTCCACCGCAGCGCACACGGACACACACTCCCTCTCCCTCTCTCTCTCTTTCTCTCTCTCTCTCTCTCTCTCTCTCTCTCTCTCTTTTTCTCACACCATACACTACAAACACATACATACATACGCATACACACAAAATACACAATCTCTCTTTCACGGCCTCTTCTCTTCTCTCTCTTCCTCTCCTCCTCTCTCTTCTCTCTCTCTCTCTCTCAACACACACACACTCACACAATCTCTCCGTATTCATCTCTCTTCTCTCTCTCTTTTCTCTTCTTCTCATCTCTCTCTCTCCACACACACACAAACATACACACATAATACACTTTATTCACGCTTATTTCTCTCTTCTCTCTCTCCTCTCTCTCTCTTCCTCCATCCGCTCTCTCGCTCTCTCTCCCTCCTTTCTCTCTCTCTCTCTTTCTCTTTCTCCAAACACACCTCTCTCATCTTAACTATCCACTATCTCTCTCCTAACAACACACACACACAACACACACACAATCTCTTCCTATCTCCTTCCCTCTCTTCTTCTCTCTCTTTCTCCTCTCTCTCTCACACACACATACACACACACACATATACACACACACTTTATCTCACTTTTTATCTACTCTTCTCTCTCTCCTCTCTCTCTCTCCTCTCTCTCTCTCTCTCTCTCCTTTATCTCTTTTTCTATTCACAAACACACTCTCTCTTACCCCCTTGTCCTCCCTCCCCCCTCTCTCTCTCTCTCTCTCTTCTCTCTCTCTCTTTTCTATTCACAAACACACTCTCTCTTACTCCCTGTCCCTCCCTTCTCTCTCTCTCTCTCTCTCTCTCTCTCTCTCTCTCTCTCTCTCTCTCTCTCTCTCTCTCTCTCTCAATCCATCGATCACCCTGCTTTTCAAACATTCTTTTGTACACTCTTTCACAAACACCAGCCTTGGCAAAAATGCAGTTAAGATCCTTACGCACTACCAATAAAAACAATTTATTTCACCCCAAGACTGAATACAATGATGCTCCCTGTGTATATGGGAAAAGGCGAACGAAAGAGAGAGAAAGAGTGAGATAAAGAGAGAGGAGAGGAATGACAAGGGAGAGAAAAAGTGAGAGAATGTTTTGTCATTAACTTTAAGCCATACAAAGCCGAGATAACCACACACAAAAAAAAGAAAAAAAAAGAAAACATTGCTTTTTATTTATCAAGAAGCAATTGTATAGGGTTAACACATAAAAGCCAATCCTTACGATTTGAAAGCATCAGCCTGTTTTGCAAATATTAACGTTATAGTTTTGTGATATACAAAATGATTGTAACTCCCTATACCGTGAATGTCGAAAGGTATCTCCCCTTGATGCAAGGTGAAACCTATCAAGTTGTCAAAACTTGGGGGAATATCGTAGACTTGATTTTTATGCAAGATGGTGCTCCTCCACATTTTTCTATGGCTGTTATGTGACATAATTCGTGGGTAGCCTACTAATTATGTATGTAAGTGTAGTTAAAATTCAAATAACTGGATGGTGAATGGAAAGTTAAGGTTAGCCGTTATATGTAACGTCCTTTACTTCACCCCTCGGTTTCCGCCAATGAGAGAGCGTGAAAGCGGAAGTTAAGTTAGTTATTAGTAGTGAAATGGATCACTAATTAGGACTGAGCCTATTCTAGTAGTGACCACCCCAAGCGGATTTACCAGGTTTGAATTCAGAGTTTTCCTTCTCCTAGACTGGTTGCCTAACCAAGGTTAAAGAACCCAGTCTGCACTACTATTTTACCCATAGCTGGATGGAGGGTAGTTAGATTCATACCTTTCCCAATGGTATTAGTGCTATGTGAACTGTTTCGTCCATGATTTGATTTCCTGCGCCTCTAACCATTACACCACGCACCTCCAATTCTGGCCGTTAGTTGAAGGGAACAGACGCGTAAGTCCTTCGTTCCTAAGATGCCAGCTTGTCATAAGTATTTAAGTTAAATTAGAAAGGCTAATGAAACTAAATAAGAAAGCAGATAAAAAATATTTTGAAACAGAGTGGGATATAATCGAACTGAAACTTACTCGTCCTTCACTCCTGCCTTTCACTGCTAAATTTTCCTAATTTAACTATTTAGTTAAAATAGGAAGTAAAGAATAAAATTACAGTTATTTTTTCTTGTTTATCAATTTCTTTTAAGATTTATGCCCAAGAGTTTTGCTCATATTCATTAAGATAAAACCAAACAATTACAAATCAATAATACTAAGCACATTTTTATTAAAATCAAATTTGTAATATCAATATGCAAATTAGCTTTCCCGTTCACATTGTAAACTGCTATTTTGTTGTATCTATAAATACAATTGCATGTTATTAGTACATAGATATGGCCAACAGTGTTAATGATGTAAAACAATTTTATTGATATTTGAGGTTTAAATAAAAATAAAAGAATGTGATGTCGACGAATAAGGGAATTGTGACTTGAGTAGTGATATAGTTTCGGTTACAGACAAACAAAAACACGATTTCCATTATAATAAAATATCAAAATAAAACAAATTATATATAATTATATGATACTGAGCATGTATTTACTAAAAATTATTTTTTAAAAACTGTTGTATCCCGAGATGTAGGATATCCAGGATAGATAATAAAAACAGGGAATATGTTAACAATAACAATATTTGTTTTATTTATTCTCACTGACAGGGAATACAGTGGGATGGTTTTGGATTCCAGTCCAGCTGATGATAGGATACGCTTGTGTCACGTACCGTACTCGGTTCTAGTCTGGTCTGTCTGTCAGTATTTTCCCCTCCTCCTTTTTTCCGAGAGTATCCGGTTCGAATCGTTAGGGGGAGATAACTCTCCCTCGCAAAAACAATAAGGACCGCCTGAGGTGGCATATTCAAATTTTTAGCGTATGTAATAAAAGGTTGTTATTTTATTCTATGTTCTGACGATTTTGGGTAATGTGACGTAAGGAGTGACGTAGTGTCGGTTACAGACAAATTGAGACCGAATCTCCATTATTAATAGATATATGAATAGATTATTTATATTATATATACATCATATCATTATAATGGTGATTATGTGTCTGTAACTGAAACTACGTCATTACTGACGTCACAATTCCCTTATTTATTCATGTTCTCAATGGTTATTAAATAATCATTATTTAATTCTTTAATTAGCATCATATTTATCAGCAATGTTTCTATAAAGGTCTAGCTGAGATAGATTTGCCCCAAAACAACCCATATCATTAATGTGTTTAAAATCCTACAATGTGTGTGTTATATATCCTTAATAAATAAATGTTCATATAGTATATGGTGTGAATAATTTGCATACCGGTATTAACAAAACCGTGTTTAATAAATAATTACTTGGTGTTATTGATTTCTGATATTATTGTTTTATTATCAAACATATTAAAAGCAATTATATGTATAATTTTATATTGAAATCAATAAGAATAAAGTAAAAGTAAGTATAATCTTTTTTGTGTTCTTATTTAATTTCATTAGTTTTTCTAATTTAATATGACATTCAAAATATAATATGATATTAAATCTTAGATACTTCTGCTCAGAGGGTATCTAAGTTTTTGCTAGTATAAATAATAAATTACATAATAGAAAACTGGTACATTTTACAATATCACAATTTTCCCTTAAGGAACCCTCTACGTTTTTGGCATACATGTCTGGCGCGTAAACTTTGATCCCCCACCTCTTGCTACGGATTGGTTCAGATATGACTTCCGCTCTTTGGATGCCATATTGTGTTTTCCAATTCACACCTACATCAGAAGATCTCTCTCTCTCTCTCTCTCTCTATATATATATATATATATATATATATATATATATATATATATATATAGATAGATAGATAGATAGATAGATAGATAAAGTGGCCCACACACACAAAAAACACAGACATATATATAGAATGTTTGCATTTCCCATAGCACTGTTACCCTTGGGAAAGGTATGCATCCAACTCTTCTCCATCCAGCTATAGGTAAAGTAGGGTTAATTGGGCTGTTTAACCTTGGCTAAATAACCAGAATTCAAATCTGTTAAACTCCGCTGAAGAAATTGACCTTGTATGGCATTCTATTCGTGCAGAGGGGTTATCAGTTACAACCCCCCTCTCAGTTTTTAAGTGACGAGAGCCGAGTGGTTAAGGAGCCTTATTGATTATAAATCGATCGGATTTCCATTACTAGAGATAGCCTGCAAATATATAGCCACACGGAAGAGTCGGGATACGTCGAAACACGGTGTCTGTAGATGACAATATATATTATATATATATATATATATATATGCTTCTTATATTTCTAAGTTATATATATATATATATATATATATATATATATAGAGAGAGAGAGAGAGAGAGACAGAGAGAGAGAGGGAGGGAGAGAGAAAAAGAGATAGAGAATCAGTGATAAAATGTCATATATACACATATATATATATATATATATATATATATATATATATATATATATATATATATATATATATATATATGGCTGTTTATATATTATCGTTGTCGTTGTCAAAATATTGAATGAAATAAAATGAAACTTAACATATAACATCTAACGGAGTTTCTCGTTTATTTCCAAACCAAGCTTCATATAAAATCCCCTAAAAACATATAATATAGACATATATATATATATATATATATATATATATATTACAACATATATACAAATATGATATATACACTGAGAACTAGACTCACCATACACACACGCATATATATATATATACAATATATATTGTTTTGAGATACCTTCTTGGACGTGAGCAGATGATACATATATATATATATATATATATATATATATATATATTATATATATATATATCATCTGCTCACGTCCAAGAATGTATCTCCAAACAATTTATATTAATAACACAGAGAATTGTTGAAATCGAGACAGCATGTCTATGGAGATAGTATTGCACTTTCGGGGATGTATTGTTTCAAGATAATACCAATTTTGACATTCTCAGTCGGCTCCATTATCTTTACCATTGTGAAAAAGAAACAAAGAATGACGTAGAGATTTCTAAAGATTAAAAGTATCATTCATCGGCATATTCAAGTCTTGTTGGCATATATATATATATATATATATATATATATATATATATATATATATATACTAGCAGAGGTACCTGGCGTTGCCCGGTATTTAAAAAGTTAAAAATAGATTTCTTATCTAAGTCTATATATATTTACCAACCACGAGCAGGATGTGACACAAGGTCAATTTCTTAAGCAGAGTTCAACAGGTTTGAATTAAGAGTTTTCCTTCTCCTAGATTGGTTGCCTAACCAAGGTTAAAGCACCCAGTCTGCCCTACTATTTACCGATAGCTGGAGGGAGAGTAGGATTAACACCTTTCACAAGGGTATTAGCGCAAAGTGAAATGCAACTACCACGTCCAAGATTTGAACTCGGGGTGACGAGTCCATTTCCCATGACTTTAACCATTACACCACGCGCTTCCTGCAAGTTGCGAGTTACTATATGTCTGGCGCACATGTAGTTGAATGTACTCGTATACTGAATACTGTATGATCCAGTATACAACACTTTTGCATAGGAGAAATGGTATAAGGTATATATTTTCATTAACTTTCACTGGTCTGGCTAAAACAGCCACATGTGACTGTAGCGGGGAGTCACTGCACCTAGGGCGCGTTTGCTGCGTGGAGTGTGGCTGTTTGTGCCTTCCTCTGAACGAAAACTGTATGTGGCCTAAGCAACGAAGGTATCTTTTGCATAGGAGTGGCGGTATATAGTATATATTTTTTCTTTAACTTTCACTGTTCTGGCTAAAACAGCGACCACCATTATATGAAATAAGCGGGAATCAGACAGTTGCGAGGGATATATATATTAGCAGAGCTACCCGGCTTTGCCCGAGATTTAAAAAGTTAAGAATAAATCTCTTATCTGTGTCTATATATATTTTTCATTCATATTGGCAAACAAATATTGTTGTTGTTGTTGGCATCCTTCCATCTACTAAAGACGATGGCGTAGTGTCCACATTTTTTATCTGCAACTGCATGAGTGGTTGAACAGGCCAATTTTTGAATGGCAATCTCTGGTGCAGTGATTGCAAACAACCAGTGATGCTTGCTGGAGTTGCTGTTGTCTCTCCTTCCTTCTGGCTCTCTTTTCTGTGGCGTCTTCTTTCCTCTCTTTTTCACTCCTTTTCGTTCCTTGTTTGACGAGGAGGCACCAGCTCGCTCGGTCTTCTGCACAAGCCTCCCATGTGTTGGTATTGATGTGGTATGTCTTCATGTCCTTCTTGCAGACATCTTTAAAGCGCGGGTGTGGTTTCCCTACCGATCGGGTACCTTCTACTAATTCGCCATACAGTAGGTCTTTGGGGATGCGGCCTTTATCCATTTTCCTGACGTGACCAAGCCAGCGAAGACGTCTCTCGCGGATGATGGCGGACATGCTGTTCATGTTTGCTCGTTCCAGCACGTCTGTTTTGGGCACTTTGTCCTGCCAGCGTATGCGTAAAATGTATGAAACTTTCATATCAAAATCCCTGTGGTGTAGTGATACATTTTTTTCCAGATGTCGTAGTGTTTTTGGAAATTATGAAGAATTATCTAAACTGGACCTCAAAGCTGCAGAGATTGATCATAAAATTAGAGAAGCCGAACGGTTGGTTGGTTGGTTGTTGGTTAGTTGGTTGGTGGCCTGGTTTTACTGTATGTCAATCCTTGTCGGGTTATTTAACTCTTTGCCTACTTTAACCCGCTCAGGGTGGCTCACTCCAGCAAAATACAAAAACTGATGATTAGTCCATTATAATTGAGTAAAAGGACTCAGATTACAATAATAGGACTTTTATTTGAATAGAATTAGTTTTTAGGTGAATAGATAGTGAACTTTGAAATATACCATCATACAGGTTAAAAAAAGGTAATTTTCACCTTTAGTTGTTAAAACTCCTAGCATAAAATTGTGCGTGCGCATTATCTGAAATAAACTTAATTGTTATTAAGAACACAATTTATGATATTTTTGTGTTAAAGCATGCAATTGTATTGTTTTCGAAAAAGATTTGTTTATTTCGCACGGAGATTTTCAATAGTTAGCGGCTTAGTTCAAAGTGAAAGTCAAGGGAGATTACTCTAATTGCCTTATTTGCTAGGAATTTTGACAACTAAAGGTGAAAATTACCCCCCAAAATACCAAGAACATTTGGTACAGCCGTTGGGGAAATTTAGTAGACAAAAAGTTAAGGAAGGAAGTTTTTTGTGCTTCTATTGTTGTAGAATAACTCTTTGCATACTTTAAGCCACTTACATCGGCTCTCCCAACACACCCAAGCAAGGTACAAAAACTGATGGTTAGTTCATTATAATTGAGTAGAAGGACTCAGATTACAATAATAGGACTTTACTTGAATAGAATGAATTTTGAGGTGAATAGATAGTGAAATTTAAAATATACCATCATACAGGTAAAAAAAAAAGGGAATTTTCACCTTTAGTTGATAAAATTCTTAGCATAAGATTGTGAGTGCGCATTATCTGAAATGTACTTAATTGTTATTAAGAACACATTTTATGATACTTTTGTGTTAAAGCACGTAGAAGAAATTTGGTTAGCAAAGAGTTAAAACGTTTAACTTCAGTGCACATAGAACTTGATTGACCTACTAACAAACGGAAACACGTGTTTCCGCCTTTGAATATTAAAATATCGTTAAAGTTTTACCTATATAAGTATATACCAAAGTCAGTACACACTTTTCTCAATCGATTCATATAAGCCAATCTCTGTTCAGAGTGTCCTATATTATTTTGTTTATAGCAACCTTTGATTTGTCGTAGAAATCTAGGTTTACGTCTCCCTCCTATCTCAGTCTACTCCCCTGTGTGTGTGTGTTGTGGGGGAGTTCGCTTCCTCTTTTCATCGATATTAGTCAGCTCATATTTCGCTCTTTCACTCAATCGAAATCTATTTCAGCCTATTTCTTTGTATCGATCAGACGATAGATCTATTCATCTATCATTTTCCATTCATCATGCTGCTCATATTTATCAAATTATATATATATATATATATATTATATATATATATATATGTATATTATATATATAATATATATACATATATATATTGTATGTAATATATATATGTATGTGTGTGTGTGTGTATAACTTAGAAATATAAAGAGGCATATATATATATATATATATATTGTCATCTACAGACACCGTGTTTCGACGGATCCCGACTCTTCCGTGTGGCTATATATTTGCAGGCTACCTCTAGTAATGGAAATCCGATCGATTCATAATCAGTAAGGCTCCTTAACCACTCAGCCATCGTCACCTAGAAACTGAGAGGGGGTTTGTAACTGATAACCGCTCTGCACGAGTAGGATGCCACACAAGGTCAATTTCCTCAGCGGGTTTAACAGATTTGAATTCTGGTTACTTAGCCAAGGTTAAAAAGCCCAAATAACCTTACTTTACCTATACCTGGAGGGAGAATAGTTGGATGCATACCTTTCCCAAGTGTAACAATGCTGTGGGAAATACAAACATCCTATATATGTGTGTGTGTGTTTTTGTGTATGTGTGTGTGTCACTTTATCTCTCTATCTATCTATCTATCTATATCTATATCTATATCTATATATCTATCTATATATATATATATATATATATATATACATACAGAGAGAGAGGAGAGAGAGATAAAGTGACATATACACACACATATACATTCATACATACATACATATATATATATATATATATATATATATATATATATATATAATATATATGCCTTTATATCACTTCCCATCTAGCAATCTATCTATTAATCCATCTATGTTATATATTCATATATATATATATATATATATATATGTGTGTGTGTGTGTGTGTGTGTGTGTGTGTGTGTGTGCGTGTGTATCTGTTTGTATGTCTGTTCATCAATATTAAGTACATTTTAAGCCATCCGAGTCTCTCATACCGGAAGATAAGTTTTATCGATCTGTAATAATTTCTCTTGTTCATTTGACTGAAAAAAAATGTACAATAAAAAAGATCAATTTCATATCAGAGCATTTTCTCGTTTCGTCTACTTCCGTGGTTCCCAACGTGAGGGTGCACGCCCCACAGGGGGTGCTATTTGATTTTTAACGTGGGCAATTCGAAAATGAGTTATTAACAATGATTTTGTTCTAACGAGTCTGTGTGAATATGAGCGAATGTGTACGAATTAATACGTACCGTGCATATACAATATTGTTAATTAACATCTGAAGAAGATATCAGAAGAACTGAAACACGTGTCGCAAATAAAATAATAATTGAAAACATAATCAATTTTGCGGACCTTCTTTTTTTATAAAATATTTAATTTTCTCCCGTTGGACCCATAACAACACTTTTTATATAGAAATATATGTATGTATGTATGTATGTAGATGTGTCGTCGTTGGGGTGATCTAAAGTCAGTATCGGCCAATTAGCGAGGGAGTCTATTCACTAACGCTAGATCAAGGAAATGGAACGCCACACCTACCGTCAGCTCCTTACTTTACCGCATAGATCGCTGTCCTATTCATACGCTGAGTTGGCGATGGTCGGTATCGAACCAGGAACCTTGTGGTTTCTAAGCGCACACTCTACCGTCTGAGCTAAAGGCTTCCTCAACGTGACCTTGACTAGCCATTTTAATTAGTTCCGCTCGCAACTCAATTTTCTCGGATATCAAATCAATTTTCCCCATTGAAATAAACTGAGATGACATTAATTCATTCCAGCACCCACACACACAAAAAAAAAACAACCACATTTTTTAATTAAGAGAAGTAGCACTGTATTTAATAAAATCATTTTAAAATAGAATGTAATTAATTATGTGCTGTAATATTTTAATTTATCTATCATTATACTAAAGCTAAGTTAATCAACTTTTGCTTCCTAAAGGCTTTTTACTGTTTAGTTTAATGACACGAAAATTATACTAAATTATTCCTTACTTTTAAGATTGAATTATGTATGAAAAAAATATGCTTTAATCAGTTCTAATTAGTCGTAATTTGCAATTAAGTCAAAAACTGACCAATCTCTTACTTTACTCTCTCTTTCTGCCCCTCTATATATCTCCTTCTATGTATATCTATTATATAAAGTTAGTTTCTCTGGAGAGTAGAAAGAGAGAGAGAGAGAGAGAGAGAGAGAGAGAGAGAGAGAGAGAGGGGTGGCAGAATTTGAAATGTATTCTATGTTAAATTTAACAACCAGGAACCCCTAGCTTAAATGAGGTCAAACATTTACTTTCTTAGATGGTTTACAAAATTATTTTAAGGTTTCGTCCGGACGTATTTTTTTTTAATTATTCGCTTTGCTAACTCCCTTTTCCCTAATTTCAGTTATCTACCTACAGTTGAATGGGTGACCCAATGGGTCACGTTTTGTCTAGTTTTTTTTTTATATAAACTAGCAAATATATGCACCCTCCGGGTGCAAGTATTTAAGTTTTAATGTAATAAAATATTATATTAAATTAGAAAGTTTAACGGAACTAAATAAGAATACAGATAAAAAGATTTGAAACAGAGGGAGTATAATAAAAGATTTGAAGCAGAGGGAGTATAATAAAAAAAATAGAACAACTGAAACTTACTCTTCCATCACTCTCGTCTTTCATTGTTATTTTTTCTAATTTAAGTATTTAGTTATAAGAGGAAGTAAAGAATAAAATGACAGTTATTTTATCTTATTAATGGATTTCATTTAAGATTCATTGAAATAAAACCAAACAGTTAGAAATCAATAATACTAAGCACATATTTATTAAATTCGATTTTTCAATATAAATATGCAAATTAGCCTTCCCGTTCACACTGTAAACCGTTATTTTGTTGTATATATAAATATAATTGCATGTTGTCAGTACGTAGACATAGTTAACAGTATTAATAATGTAAGACAATTTTATTAATAATTGAGGTTTAGATAAAAATACAAATGGAGAATGTGATGTCAATAACTAAGAGAATTGTGACTTGAGTCGGAATATAGTTTCGGTTACAGACAGAAAAGCACACAGTCTCCATTATAATAAGATGGTATTTTTATTTGGCGTAATAAATTTGGAAACTTAATTGTTTTTAGTGAACTTATTAACATAAGCCTATCTGACGCTCGCTCGTACATGAGATTTTAGCTCTCAACAAAAAGCAAAAAACCGACGAACTTTTAAGTTAAGACAATCGTAAATCAATGTACCATTGTGATTTACAGTTATTATTTATTTATTGTGTTTGTTTTGGTTTTTATTGTGATATAAAGAAAAGCGTGCACTCACCCTCTGTTGACGATCGAAACCCGGGAGTTAAGAGAAGCGCTACTTTAAATCGTTTGCTTCTCGTTGTCTGCGAGAAGATGGGAGAAAATGCGCGAATACCGGGACGATAAAAGCAGCGATTTGAGGTAGCATGGGGGAGGGGGTCTTAGGACGATGTTATTACGAGAGGATTGAAGAAGGTGAAGAGGGGCGAGATGCAGTTTCGGAAAGTTTGGCGAGGGTCGGAAATGGAACGCCACACCTACCGTCAGCTCCTTACTTTAGCACATAGATCGCTGTGCTATTCATACGCTGTGTAAGATTTGAACGCGTCCCGTGATGAAGAATAGAAGGGGAATATTCTACAGAGGACGAGCGGACTGAGTTCAGTTGACTCACAATTTATTTATTGTGTTTGTTTTGTTTTTTTATTTGGGGGTATTTTTTTTATAGATTTAAGGACGTTCATAATTGTGACAATTCCCAATTGTACGGAAAATAATTCGTTAAAGAAAAGGAACATTGGAATTTTATGGATGGAGAAGATAATTCAGAAATACACCGACTGACTTTCTCACCAATTAACTTCCGGTGACAAAACTGTCAATTAACATGCGCAATTAACAATTCCGGTAATTAGAAAAAAAAATTATATTCAAAACAAAGAAATAAAATTATGGAACTGTCAATTAATTGTTATCTTTTTTGTTTGTTTTTGGTTGATGTTTTTTGTGGATTTTTTGGTTTTTGTTGTTGTTTTTCTTCATTAAAATTTTATATTGATATAAAAAGATGAAATACATGTTGCGGAATTTAAAAATAAAGAAATTTGAAAAAGAATATCTACAACGCAATTTTCTATCATCAATCAAACCTCCAACGATCAATTTTGATTTTTCCCGCCAACATTATGTCAAACGTGTTACCGGTTACATTGGCCGGCGACATACGGGGGGAGGGGTAGTCTCCCTGACGTAGTGATCGACGTGCTCGACTGCAAAATCGTATTAAGCGAGTTCGAATTCCAGTCGTGCTATTTGTTCGAATAACTATAAGTTATTTACTAAGCGTAACTTAGATGCATGGGGCACCCAGTGAGAATCGAACTCACTAATAATGGTCTGCTAATCTAGCTTGCTAACCATTATACCATATGAGGTGCCCATAGTTTGGTGATATGGTTATTTACTAATCTTAGCTTAGATGCGGCACAAGGCCAGAAGTATGGGGCGTCCAGTGAGAATCGAACTGCCCAACAATTGTCTGTGATTCTAGCTTGCTAACCATTGCACCACATTTTGTAATATCAGGTGTGCTGAGGTCCACCACTTAAACTTATAGACTCTGCGTGGATTAAAGCCAGCCAATCAACAGCTCGAATACGTGGTTAGTTAACTATTTAATCGCCGATCTTGACAGTCGTTCATTTGCACGGATTCGACCCAGACGAACATATCTGCAACCAAGGACTCTGCTCAATAAAAGGATTCTACTCAACACTAAGGGATACCGGAGAAGAACCAAAGGATTCTTCACTAATGATCAGTCTCTGCTTAACACAAGGGATCTCCACTGTAAAGTGCTTTCACTTGAAAGCTAAAAATAGCCACAAAAATCGTAACACTATTATGTTCACTTTCGGACTAATACTCTTAGAAAGACCCCCCCCTATGGCTATAGGTTGAATAGTAACCTACTGTTCTTCTACAAGGGGCTTTGATATTAAATAACTCATGAAGTTTGATTTGCTATTATATAAGGAAACAAAATCATTATATCAACCATTTCCATGAGGCTCAGTAATTATCATTTTTGTTGTTTTAATTTTTTTCTTTTTTAATGTAACTAACAAATATATGCACCCTCCGGGTGAAAGTGTTTAAGTTTTGATGTAATGAAATATTATATTAAATTAGAAAGGCTAATGAAACTAAATAAGGAATGCAGATAAAAAGATTGAAACAGAGTAGGAATAATCGAAAAATAGAACAAATGAAACTTACTCTCCATCACTCCGTCTTTCATTGCTAAATTTAGTGACAATAGGAAGTAAAGAATAAAATTACAGTTATGTCTTCTTGTTAATGGATTACTTTTAAGATTTATCCCCGAGATGTTTGCTCTTATTCACTAAGATAAAACGAAACAATTAGAAATCAATAATACTAAGCACATATTTATTAAAATCAAATTTTAATATCAATATGCAAATTAGCCTTCCTTTCACACTGTAAACTGCTATTTTGTTGTATATATAAATACAATTGCATGTTATTAGTATAAAGATATGGTCAATAGAATAAATAATGTGAAACAATTTTTATTAATAATGGAGGTTTAGATGAGAATAAAATCATGGAGAATAGGACGTAAATAACTAAGGGAATTGTGACTTGAGTAGTAATATAGTTTCGGTTACAAACACACAATCTCCATTATAATAAGAAGATATCAACTTTAAAAAATAATACATGTTGTGAAGTCATGAAAATATAATTACAACGCAATTTTTCTATCATCAATCAAACTTCCTATTATCAATTTTGATTTTTACCGCCAATATGGTGTCAATCATTTTACCGTTTTCATTGTCTCGGTCGGAAATGGACGAGTCCCCGGGCGTTGTTGTCAACATTAACAATAGATAATATATTTACTAAAAAGGGCAGTAGGTAAAACCTTTACTATACCCAAAGTATAAGCTAAGGCAAGAAAAGATGGTTTCATAAGTTTGTTATTTTTGTTTATTTTTTTTTTTTTTTTTGCTAATAGAGTAATATATATTTTTTGTAACAAACTGCCTGAAGGAAATAAAAAAAAAACAGCAATAGTGTAACACAGTTTTAAAGACTGAATTGGAAGATTTCAGAAATAATGGTAAGAAAAAAAATTAAGAGGGAATTTTGGAGAATTATTAGATGAATTTGTTTACATAAATTTATCTGTATATAAATATTGTATTAATGTCTGTTAAAGATTCTCTCTTCTTCTTTTTAAATGATTGATGTGAGAAGATAGAAAAATGGATATATATATATATATATATATATATATATATATATATATATATATAGAGAGAGAGAGAGAGAGAGAGAGAGAGAGAGATGGGCATAGTAGTAGCTAATACCCGAGGGATATATATATGAAGATTATTTACCTCTAGCTATAGGTTAAATAGTGCCCTACTGCTCTTCTACAAGGCATTAAATAACCCTCGAAATTGATATGCTAAACACAGAAACTAAATCATTGCATCAACCACTACCCCCACCATGAGGCTAGATCGTTAGATGCGAAGTTCTACCCTGTCAAACATGATGATGAGTATGATGATGTGGATTATTTATAGTATATAAGCGTGCTGCAATCTACCACTTAAATTTATAGACTAAGCCAGATCAAGTGATTTAAACCTCAGCCAATCAACAGCCCGAATACGTGGTTGGTTAACTGCTTAATCGGCTGATATTGACAGATGTCTATTTGCACTCATTGACAAAGGACCTGCAAGACTAAGGAGCACCAAGGAATAACAAAAGGATTTTTCACTAAGGATCGCGCTCTGCTAACACAAAGTATATCCGCTTGATAGCGCTTTTGTTTGAAGTCTAAAGAATGGGATGGCTACAGGTCAAAATCGTAACAGATGATGATGATGATGATGATGATGATGATATGAGCTTGGAATAAAGCACTAGGCCACTTGGTGGATCCTGATTGGTTAGAACAAGGCACTGAAGAGAGTGAGAGAAAAAGAGAGGGGTGAAAGGTCAGTTTGGAACTAAGCAGTGGCAGGGTCAGACACAAGATGCGTGTCTGTCTCCCAAGGCATTTTGATTTGGGGACGAAAAAAAATACTTCATAAGAAAAAAAAAAGTCTTGTGTTGTTATTAAAAACTATAAATGGCACAAGGGAAGATATCCTCAAGTGAATCCCAAGTTGTTCCAGACTCAACAAGCAAATAATGCTAGCCAGTCCAACATCAGATCCAACAACCAGATTCCAGCCTCAACATGTAAAACAGGAATAGAAAAGAAGTATTTTACAATTACAATTAAGACGTTATCCCTCGTTTCAAACGGACCCGCTACATTACATGTTGAGATCGTTTCTCACTGGGTTCTCCATATTTTTCGCTTTCGGTTAAACTAAGCTAAGCTTACCAAATGAGATCAATGAGTTCCTTGATTTGCTTTTAAAATCTAAGATAAAAGGCGAATCGATTCTATATTAGATTAGAATGAATTAAAAGAAAATGGGAAAAGCTTGAAACTAAATTTGGTCCATCGTTCAACCCCCCCCCCCCACGATCTCTGTCGAGATAAAGTTCCTGCAGTCGTTTAGCGATTTGTATTGGAAACTACATAAGATCAAAGAGGCAACGCATATGGCATTAATGCAAGTTCCCGGTTAGTTGTCTCCAAGACGTTAATGTCCACTTCTGTGAGTTAAGACGACACCGATCCTGACCGAGATACTTTTCCAGACTGACCATTTAGATCAGTATAAACTGTAAACCCCGGTTAGTAGGTTTCAATATGTCAATGGATACTTTGATCAAACGGGAAAGTCGATACAAATGCTCAAAGAAACAGCATATATATATATATATATATATATATATATATATAAGGTGTGTAAAAAAAATATCGATATTTTTTGTACTTTTTGACAAACCTTGTATCCTGAAAAAAATCCCATTCCATTCATTCTTTATTTCTATGTTGGTAAATACAGCTTTAAATTTGGTTTGTGACACACGTATTTTGAAAAAAAATTAATGAATGGAACATTATTTTTTCAGAATACAAGGTGCGTCAAAAAGTACAAAATATCTCGATACTTTTTTTTACACATCTTATATATATATATATATATATATATATATATATATATGTGTGTGTGAGAGAGAGAGAGAGAGAGAGAGAGAGAGTATTCCGCAAAAGGATGAATTCATGGATCAATTGTGTGATACCATTTCTTATTTTAACATTCTTTTATTCAAATAGACATAAAAATATTTTATAAATAAAAACTGTATATTTATTCAAACGAACATGTCTACATTTCTTCTCTGGTTAAATAAAGACCATTTTAGTATAAGTATAAAAACGTGTCTTTCATTTTTTTTTAATTTATCGTAAGTGTTGGAAAATATTCATAAACTTCTGTTCAAAAAGTATTTATTTAAAAACAGATTTTTCAATTGAATTTTAATTTGATTTCACCCTTGATCAGCTGGGACCGCAAAGTCCACCAGTTGACACGTTCTCTTTTTTTTTTTTCTTTTTTTCTTTTTTTTTTTTTTATTAATCAACACTAGGTCTGGTCTCCTGGCTGGGATAGGGTGATCCGTCTTTATCTCGAAGTCCCAGAGAATTTTATGCGTTTCATTCTTAAGAACAGATTCTGGTTTATGCATATACTATTTTGTTGTATGGTCAAAATTTAGTTTTTTGCATAATTCCCAGTGGATAACCTTTCAAACCCAGTCGTGCCTAGCTTTGTATTCCCGTTGTGCTAGTTTGTTACATTCACTTAATACATGGTTTACAGTCTCATCTCTGTTACTGCACAGTCTACATCTACTGTTTGTTGCGTCTTATCAATTTTTGCTTTGATATAATTTGTTCTTAAGGCATTATTTCGTGCAGCAATTATTAGTGATTCAGTTTCTCTCTTGATGTTTCCTCTTTTAACCATGTCCTGGTCTTTTTGTGTGCAACCTCTCCGATTTGTCGTTTGAAGTGTCCATATTTTTTTTCTTCCCATCTTTGTTTTCTAGTTTTTGTTGTTTTTCTGTTTGTCCATACATTACATCTGCTGTTGTTGGCTGCTATAAGTAATCTGTCTTTGCTCTTTATATGTACTCTTCGAGTCCTTGGATTGTGGCCTCTACGCAGTCCTCTATGTTGGCAAGACCTCTTCCACCTTCTTTTCTTGATACATATAGCCTATCTTTATTATCTCTAGGGTGGAGAGCCTTGTGCATCGTCATTAGTTTCCTAGTCCTTTGGTCTATCTGTCTGAGTTCTTCTTTTGTCCATTTTAGAATGACCTAGGGTATCTCATAACTAGGTATTTATTCCTTTGGTAAGATTTCTGTTCTAAGAGCGTTCTTGTTCTTCTAAGGTATTCTTTTTTAACTTTTTCTTTCATCTCTGTTTTCTTGATATTGTCTGCTTCAAAAATTCCTAAGTATTTGTAACTTTCTTTTTCTTCAAGTGATTTTATAGTGTTCTGATTTGGTAGTTGTATTCCGTCCATTAATTTTCTTTCCCCCTATTTTATTACTAGCATAGCACATTTTTCGATTCAGAATTCAATCCCTATATTTTGGCTATATATACTGATGGTTTGTACCATGGTCTCTAGTTCTTTTTCATTTTTTGAAAAAAGATTTATGTCATCCATGTACATAGGTGGTTTATTTTTTTTCCTGAGAGTTAGTGAATTTTATCCCCCTGTGCATTTTCTGAGTATATATATGATTGAGTAGCATAATTGCTATAATAAATAGTAGTGGCGATAGCGAGTCTCCTTGGACGATACCTCTTTGGATTTTACTTCTGTCAGGGATTGTCCTCTGCTTTTAATTGGACTCTCCAGTTTTTCATGGCTTTTTTGATAAAATTTATGATGTTGTTGGATATGTTGTACATTTTTTAGACATTCTAAAATCCAAGTATGTGGGGCCATGTCATAAGTTTTTCTGTAGTCAATCCATGCCATTGCAATATTTTTCCGCCTATTTTTAACTTCTTTAAGGATGTGTTGATCTATAATAGCAAGTCATGTGTTCCTCTTTTTCCCTTGGGACATCCTTTCTGTTCTTCCGGAAAAAGCTTACGCCAATTAAGTGAAAAATATAGTTATTCTTTTATTGCCGCTGTCAGTATTTTTCACATCATGGGCAGACAAGTTATGGGTCTATAATTGCTAGGGATATTTCCTTTTTGTGGGTCTTTCGGGATTAAGGTGTTATCCATTCGGGTACATCCGTTTCCTGTAAGCATCTGTTGAGTTGTTGCGCCATGCTCTGGTGGATTGAGGTGAATTTCTTGAACCAGAATCCGTGTATGCCATCATGGCCTGTGTTTTTCCAATTTGCAATTTTCTTAAGTGTTAATCTGAGTGTAATTATTTGTATGCTTGCTACAGGACCCCCCTCGATTTTCCTTCAGTTCATTTTTAATGTCGCTAATCCATTTTGATGCTTTGTTGTGCTCTCTTTTTTCCCATATATTATTCCAAAACAGTTTTGCTTCTATTGCATCTGGGTGTTCAACTTCGTTTGTTTTTGTCCCACCGATTTGTTCGTAAAATTCTTTCGTTGTTTTGGAAGGTCTTATTTTGTTTGTACTGATTTTTTCAATCTCGGTATCTTTTAAGTCTTCCTTCTCTTGCTAATATCTTTTGATTTACTTCCTCCATCTTAATTTGTTGTTTCTTTTCAAATATTTAGTTGAATGTGTATTAGTGTTTTTCTTTGATGTTTTTGTCTGTCTGTTGTTGCAGCTTTTTTATTTGTCTTCCAGTCTATCTCCCACCCAGTTTTTGTGTTTCTGTTTGTTTTCCTTAGGGGCACACCAATTTTGCCCCTGCCAATCCTTATTATTATTATTATTATTATTATTATTATTATAATAGCTTGTATCCCAATAAAATGGCTCCAACAGATTCAAAATCCTGTATACAGACCGTCTCTCGACAGGACCAATTCTGGGCTGTCTCTCGGCAGTACCAGAGCTGGGCTGTCTCTCGACTGAATCATTATTAACACTTGTAGGTCTGAAAGAACAAAGAGAGCAACATCAGTCTACATTCAGATATTTGATGAGGTTTCCCATATTGGCAACAATGGGAATACTGATTGTTAATTCCTCGTTCCGATGATGTTTCATCTTGTGTTGAGTAACTGAGAGGGATTATTATTATTATTATTATTATTATTATTATTATTATTATTATTATTATTATTATTATTATTATCTTGTATCCCAATAAAATGGTCCATAATAGATTCAAAATCCTGTATGCAGACTTCAAGACCCAAATTATGATGTTCTTCTATAATAAAAAAAAATGGCAACCAAATTGATGTAAGAATATACATAACCAACTCTTGAAATTGAAACCCAATATAGGAGAATGGAAACGAGGCTCCAGAAAGTCTAGAAAGGAACAAATCACGCAAGAATAACACAATCCTTTTTACTTAAACAAGAAAACCAGTCAGAATACATGGCATATCAATCACCCTAGACCGTTAAATACATTCCAATAGAACGTTGAGATTTTGCTATTAACAGCGTATTCGTAGCACAGGGATTAGACAACGCAAACAACACAACAACATGAGAGATATATTTAACTCTTTGCCCACTAAATTTCCCCCACGGCTGTACCAAATTTTCCCTATTGCAAGAGGATCAAGTACCAGTCCCAGGGTTGGTTCACAGACAAAACAAGGAGATGACAGGGTGTTCACGTAGTGATTTCTCAGTGTTATCAAGTGATACGCGCGAGAGCCGCTAACAGCTGTTTACAGTAGGATCGCAGTGGTGGCAGAGCCGCTGTAAATGGCTTCAAGTAGGCATAGAGTTAAAAATGTCAGTATAGATGATATTTTGTCCTTCCTGAAAGAAATAATATTCTGCCAAAATTATAACAATAAACTTGAACTTGACCCTATAAACTCATCCCTCAAAGTGATTTCAAATCCTTAAGCAACAAACAACTACAGAAAATTTACAGTCAAAATCAACAAAAATTTAAAAAAAAAAAAACAAACATAACAATAAATCTGACCATCTTTCACAATTTACAACTTGGCATAAAATAATCCAGGACGGGTTGACGTGCCATTAAAATCAATCTGTCAATCAATATAGATAATTGCCGAAGAATTCTGTCAGGGATATTATAAAGTCTGGAATGAAGGAAATGAAAAGCATAAAAAAGATTTAATATCTACCAGACTTTGATAGACTTTGTCAGACTTTGCCAGACTTTTCCAGAACTTAAAATCAGAAGATCTCATTAAGAGAGAAAAGAAAAATATCATGTAAAAGAAAAAAATGAGAAGGAACAATTTTTTTAATTTCAAATTATTTTAATTGTACATTTCAAAATAAAATTTTTAACAAAAATTATTGGCTGATTTTAAAGACATGTCAGTCCGTCTAGGGTTATTTTATGCATAGAGGTTAGAGAATCACGTTCATATTTTTGTATAGTTGTTTGTTTTTTTTTTTGTTTGTTTATCTTTTTTTGTTTTGTTTTTTTTGTTTGTTTTTTTGCACACTTATATGATATTAAGTATTTTTATCTAGTACAAATAATTGGCACTCAGTTGCCTGGTTTCAAATATTCCTCTCTTATAGTAATTATTTATTAGTTTATTTATTATCAAATTATTTATTATTAATTATATGGTATCAGGGCCGGTTTATCTCTGTCGGTAGAGTGTTTGGCTAGGAATCATAAGGTACTTGGTTCGATACCGGTCCTCGCCAACTCAGCGGGATCTGTGTGGCAAAGTGATCAGAGGGTGTCTCTCCGACCGCCCGTCTAGCCAAGTAAGGGCCAAAGTGGTGTGCTCATTCGCCTGGGTTCCAACGACTCCAATACAAGGGGTAGTCGATTATACTTGTAGCGACCATCTGTTGTGGGTTCCGTGGTCACAAATTATATTCAAATGACGATGAAATAATAGGACACAGGAAATTAGGCAGAAAATATGGAGAAATGATAAAAACAAAGCATGTATTTATATAATATGAAATAAATTTATTCGGAGAATAAATTCACAATAAACAACAAATATGTGAATGTTTAAAAGGGTGTGTAAAAATGTGTGTGTAGGATTTTAAAATCTTCGCTAATAAATGTATAATGTTCAACGTGAAATGTTTATGTAGAGTCGTCAAAGTTCGATAGGAAGAGTGTAATGTTTACAATGTAAAATATGTATGCAGAATTAGAATTGACAAAATGGAAAATTAAAGTTTTTTGGTGAATAATACGAACTGTGAAACGGATTCCTGATGTTGAACTCGGTGGTACGATTAATGGTAAATGGTAGTAGTCTGACTCGGGAGGTGTTGTGTTTCTTTTGGTATTGGTGAGTCGTTCGCACGGACATCTGTTTCTTGTTGTTGTCGTCTCGGAGCGGCGTGTGATCTGTTTGGTAGCTAAATGGAATCTGAGTGAATGTTGATTTCTTTCTATGTTTAAATAATTCCTAAATGGCTCCGATGATAATTAATTTGGGGGGCGAGAACGCGCGGACGTAGTTGAAGGCTTTGGTGATCTGGCCAATCGAACTCTGACTATTGTATAAACATTTGTTTTAATCTATTTTCCTTAAGTTTGGGAAAGAATTGTGTTCGTGTGTTTGTTTTAATCTCTTTTCCTTAAGTTTGGGAAAAGAAATGTGTTTGTGTGCTTTATCCTTATTTGGATATAAAATATAGGATTTTATCCTATATACTTGAGTGTTTTTTGTTTCTATTCTGTACTCAATATAACGAATCGAGGTAGTGTGTACTATTTGACACAAATGCATTTGCTCTAAATAACCAACTGATCGAGTGTGTCTGCAAAATGGATGCTCAACTGGAACGTAAAAGAAATTCTCTCGATTCAAATCCCATGTCATCATTGCCGATTAGAGCAATCAATCTTAAATTCATTTCTGGGCAAACATGAAAAAAAAACAAAAACAAGAAATCACAAGCAAAAAACAAAAAAAAACCAACGTCGCCGTCGTCCATGTTAAAATTCGATTAGATTAACGCCATATTGACGTAACCGGAAGCTGCCATGAATTAATCCATTTTTACAAGACAAATTCGTTACCAGGCTCATTGATGGGCAAACATATTGTGTTAGCTATGTGTGTCGTGCTTGATAGGAACATAGAGACGGGGAAGAAATGAGGGAGAGAGGGTTCGGGGAGAAAGAAGGTAAAGGAGAAGAGAGAGATGGGGAGTCAGAGAAAGAGAACGAGAGAGAGTGAGAGAGAGGGTGGAGAGAGATGCGGGTGATAGATGAGGTATATATATATATATATATATATATATATATATATATATATATATATAGAAAGAGAGACAGACAGACAGACGATAGGATAGGGACTGAGACAGAGTGGAATGACGGGAGTATGAAGGGGAAGTGAGACTTCAAAATAGGTAAATTTGAAAATATCAATATATATATGTATATATATTGATCGATCGATCGATTGGAAAAATATATATACGTGTGCATGAGGGGGTAAGAGAGATTTGAAAATATTAAAATGTATATATTAATTGATCGATTGATTTGAAAACATTAAGTATATATATATATATATATATATATATATATATATATGCGCGTGTGTGTGTGAAGATACTATCCAGATTTATAATACTATTCATCCTATCTATGTGTGTGTGTATGTGTGTGTGGATAGATAGATACTATCCAGCTTTATAAATACTATTTATCATATATATATATATATATATATATATATATGCGTGTGTGTATGTGTGTGTGTGTGTCTCTCTCTCTCTCTCTCTCTCTCTCTCTCTCTCTCTCTCTCTCTCTCTCTCTCTCTCTCTCTCTCTGTCAAGTGTCAACTTCAATCAACGATGTTTGTCAGTAGCAAAACATTCGAAATTCGAATTCTCTCTCTCTCTCTCTCTCTCTCTCTCTCTCTCTCTCTCTCTCTCTCTCTCTCTCTGTGTGGGGGGGGGTGAATAAACCAACCAAGAAATAACATTTGAAATATTACAGTACATTATAATAGTCTTTATGTTGAATGATTTAATCTATTTTGTTTTCCATTAATAAATTCTCCACCGTTCCTAAGTTCATTCTACTTTTCAATACTGAATTCATTTGTAAGTCGTTGAATCAGACAAATTCTAATATTTTAAATGCTCACTTGGTGCTCAATATTCCTGTCCATGTGAAAAAAGAAAGCCAAGTTCGATAAATTACATATTTCATTTTTTTTCTTCATCCTGTGCGCCTTGGTTAGTATAATTGTTAACGATCAAAGCTACTATACTACATTCTTCTCTTGGTCTCAATGGAGGCCGACGGGCAAAAGGTTACATTGATTACTTCTGTAAGGATACCGGATGCCGTGAGAGGGACATCTAGGAGCAATGGCCGATTGGGATGAATGACTAAAGTGTGTTGTGGAAATCCGTGCAGTCAACAGCACTTGATGATGATGATGATGATGATGATGATGATTGTTGTTGTTGTTGCTTAAATTTTACCACGATGTTGCTGCACACCGAGTAAGAAAGCGTATTACTTACTCGGTGCGCAACAACATCTTGCCAGGGAAGTCTGTCAGTATAGAATATGAAGTCTGAGATTAAGATTATAACAAAGAGGCTACTATACTACATTGAGTGAGTTTAGTTCTCACTGGATGACCCATATACTCGTCCATGTTCTAAATAATGCTCGGTAAATGACATATTTCATTCTCTCTTCATCCGGGGCGCCTTCAGTGGTGTAATATCTAGTAAACTAGGCCACTAGACCATTATGATTGTCTCAACCCTATTGCTTTTATGGCAAGACCCAACCCTTTTTATTATATGTTTGCTAGAAGGCGGTGATCGAGGGTCTTCTTTAAACTCTATCTGATGGTGAGGTTCCAGTTCTAGAACTCTCAGGAATGTGGAGCAGCCCTTTATCACCATTGCTCCCAGGTCCACTCTGACCCTGAGTGGTAGTATATGTTAGGGTTCCATCTATGGGTTTAAATAGAAAAAAAAACACGAGTTTAAAAAAGTATTGAGTACCCATCAAGAATGAATAAAAGAAAACGTCTTCGGAATAAAATGACCTAATGGGTTGAAATGCCTTAAAACCAAACCACCAACCAACCAACCAACAGACCATTGATGTTGAGATCGATTCTCACTGGGTGCCCTATATCTCTGACATTGTGCTAAACTAAACTAAGCTAAGCTTAGGAAATGAATTCCTTATTTTTTTAAATCTAAGATGAAAGACGAATCAGTTCTATATTAGAATTAGAATAAATTACAAGAAAGAAAAAAAGGTGAAACAAAATTTGGTTCATCTTGCCAAAAAAGTCTGTCAGGAATATTTTGAAGTCTGAGATTAATATTAGAATAAAGAGGCTACAATACTATGTTTAGTGAGTTCGATTCTCATTGGGTGCCCCGTATCCATGTTCATGTACTAAACTAAGCAAAACTGTGTAAATGACACCTTTCCTTCTTTCTTCATCTTGGGATCCTTGATTGGTGTAATATGTATCATACTAGACCAATAGACAATTGATGTTGAGATCGATTCTCACTGAGTGCCCCATATCCCTGGCGTTCTGCTAAGTAGTGAGTTCCTTTATTTGTTTTTAGAATCTAAGATAAATGACGAATCAATTCCTTGATTGGTGTAATACATAACAAACTCAACCAATAGACCGTTGACGTTGAGATTGTTTCTCACTGGGTGTCTCATATCTCTGGATTGTGGTAAACTAGACTAAGCTAAGCTTAGAGAGAGAGCAATGGGTTCCTTGATTTGCTTTTAGAATCTAAGATAAAAGACGAATCAATTCCTTGATTGGTGTAATATTTAACAAACTCAACCAATAGACCACTGACGTTGAGATCGTTTCTCACTGGGTGTCCCATATATGTGGCGTTGTGCTAAGCAGTGCGTTCCTTGATTTGCTTTTAGAATCTAAGATAAAAGACGAATCAATTCCTTGATTGGTGTAATATTTAACAAACTCAACCAATAGACCGTTGACGTTGAGATTGTTTCTCACTGGGTGTCCAATATCTGTGGCGTTGTGCTAAGCAGTGTGTTCCTTGATTTGCTTTTAGAATCTAAGATGAAAGACGAATCAATTCCTTGATTGGTGTAATATTTAACAAACTCAACCAATAGACCATTGACGTTGAGATCGTTTCTCACTGGGTGTCCAATATCTGTGGCGTTGTGCTAAGCAGTGTGTTCCTTGATTTGCTTTTAGAATCTAAGATGAAAGACGAGTCAATTCCTTGATTGGTGTAAAACTTAACAAACTCAACCAATAGACCACTGACGTTGAGATCGTTTCTCACTGGGTGTCCCATATATGTGGCGTTGTGCTAAGCAGTGTGTTCCTTGATTTGCTTTTAGAATCTAAGATGAAAGACGAGTCAATTCCTTGACTGGTGTAAATATTTAACAAACTCAACCAATAGACCATTGACGTTGAAATCGTTTCTCACTGGGTGTCCAATATCTGTGGTAAACAATATTATGATAAACTAGACTAAGCTAAGCTTAGAGAGAGCAATGAATTCCATAATTTTGTGTAATATTTAACAAACTCAAACAATAGACCGTTGATCCTGAGATCGTTTCTCACTGTGCTCTATATTTCTCACCTTGGGTTAAACTAAGCTAAGCTCGGCAAATGAGATCAATGAGTTCCTTGATTTGCTTTTAAAATCTAAGATAAAAGGCGAATCGATTCTATATTGGATTAGAATAAATTACAAGAAAATGTGAAAAGGTGAAACTAAATTTGGTCCATCGTTCAAACCCCACCTCCCCCGATCACTATCGAGATAAAGTTCCTGCAGTCGTTTAGCGATTTGTATTGGAAACTACATAAGATCAAAGAGACAACGCATATGGCATTAATGCAAGTCCCCGGTTAGTTGTCTCCAAGACGTTAATGTCCACTTCTGTGAGTTAAGACGACAGCGATCCTGACCGAGATACTTTTCCAGACTGACCATTTAGATCAGTATAAACTGTAAACCCCGGTTAGTAGGTTTCAATATGTCAATGGATACTTTGATCAAACGAGAAAGTGGATGCAAATGCTCAAAGAAACAGCATATATATATATATATATATATATATATATATATATATATATATATATATATATAATACGATCAAAGAAATAGTTATATATATATATATATATATATATATATATATATATGTGTGTGTGTGTGTGTGTGTGTGTGCGTGTGTGTGTGTGTGTGTGTGTGCGTGTGTGTGTGTGTGTGTGTGGCATGAGTAGATTTACGCGGTCAAGTGTCAACTTGAATCAACGATGTTTGTCAGTAGCAAAACATTCGAATCTCTCTCCTCCCCCCACTCTCTCTCTCTCTCTCTCTCTCTCTCTCTCTCTCTATCTATCTATCTATCTATCTATCTCTTTAATTCTAATCTCTCTCGCTTTCTCTAATTCGATTCTTCCCCCATCTCTCCTCTCTCTCTCTCTCTCTCTCTCTCTCTCTCTCTCTCTCTCTATCTATCTATCTATCTATCTATCTATCTCTTTAATTCGATTCTCTCTCGCTTTCTCTAATTCGATTCTTCCCCTCTCTCTCTCTCTCCTCTCTCTCTCTCTCTCTCTCTCTCTCTCTCTCTAATTGAATGAGATCAAATTGATCAAAAGGAGCTCTCTTTTCACGAAAAACTCCTTTTTAAGAGCAAATATTTTCTTTCCAAATAATCTTTTCAAAGTAATGTTTTTTTAAGATTGTTGATACATTGATTTCAGGAAATACTTGAGGCATAGAACACTGATGCTATGAATAATTAC
>CM042148.1:63357650-63370150 GCA_023376005.1 Doryteuthis pealeii | reverse complement strand
AAGGTGATCCACTGGGAATTATGCAAAAAATTAAACTTTGATCATACAACAAAATGGTATATGCATAAATCAGAATCTGTTCTTGAGAACGAAACGCATAAAATTCTCTGGGACTTTGAAATAAAAACGGATCACCTTATCCCAGCAAGAAGACCAGACCTAGTGTTGATAAACAAAAAAGAAAGAACTTGTCAACTGGTGGATTTTGCAGTGCCAGCAGATCACAGGGTGAAGCTAAAGGAAAATGAAAAAATAGACAAATGTCTGGACCTTGCCAGAGAACTGAAAAAGTTATGGAATATGAAAGTGAAAGTGATACCAATTGTAGTTGGCGCACTTGGAACAGTCCCAAAAGGATTGGAAAAGTGTCTGGAATGTTTGGAAATCAGAGGAAGGGTTGAAACCATTCAGAACACTGCACTGCTGCAATGTGCCAGAATACTCAGAAGAGTCCTGGAGACCTGAGGAGACTTGCTGTCACTCAGACTCCAGTGAAAGACCATCAGCTAATGCTGATGTGAAAACTCAAAAGAGAAATAATAATAATAGTTAAAGTGATACCAGTTGTAGTTGGTGCACTTGCAACGGTGCCAATAGACTTGGGAAAAGACTGGGGGATCTGGAAATCAGAGGAAGAAGACCATCCAGACTGCTGCAATCGGCTCGTATACTCAGAAGAGTCCTAGACACCTGAGGAGACTTGTTGTTACTCAGCCTAGTCTCAGACTGGGTTGGGAAGGTGATCCACTGGGAATTATGCAAAAAATTAAATTTTGACCATACAACAAAATGGTATATACATAAACCAGAATCTTGAGAATGAAACGCATAAAATTCTCTGGGACTTCGAAATAAAGACGGATCACTCTATCCCAGTCAGGAGACCAGACCTTGTGTTGATTAACAAAACAAAAAAAGAACGTGTCAACTGGTGGTCCCAGCAGATCATAGGGTGAACCTGAAGGAAAATGAAAAGATGAATAAATACTTGGACCTTGCCAGAGAATTGAAAACCTGTGGAACATGAGAGTGAAAGTGATACCAATTGTAGTTGGTGCACTTGGAACGGTCCCAATAAACTTGGCAAAAAGACTGGAGGATCTGGAAATCAGAGGAAGAATTGAAACCATCCAGTCTACTGCACTGCTGCAATCGGCTAGAATACTCAGAAGAGTCCTGGAGACCTGGGGAGACTTGTTGTTACTCAGCCTCCAGTGAAATACCAAAACGGGTTCCCTTGATGACCCCCTTGAGCTTGGAGAAAAGAAAAAATCACGAGGCCAGGTCGGGCGAGAAGGGAACTTGCTCCAGCACAGTGATGTTGTTCTGGGCCAGGAATTGTCAGATACTCAGGGTAGTGTGGGCAGGTGCGTTATCATGGTGAAGCACCCACACATCTCTTGCTTCTTCTCGTGCACTGAACGAAGCAAACGCCACGGTATCTCTTTGTAGACATGTTGGTGGATCGTCTGGTCCTGAGTAGCCCAGGGAACTGTGCTGTAAAGTCAGGAGATGGTGGTAGGTGTAGCGCTCCCACCTCAGACACAAAAACAATCTTCTTGGTCTAGCGCTAGTGAAAAGGGGATAGACTCCCTCTCTGTCTGGCTGATACCGACATTAGACCACCCCGACGACTTTAATTTTTAATACATCACTCAATAAGCCCCGGCCCTGACATATAGATGGCGCCATTATTAAAAATATCTATATAATTTTTATAAAGTACTAACCTTCAAATGCACGTGTCAAAATTTGAGCCCAATGGGATTATTAGTTTACAAATTACAGTTATTTTAGTGAAGCTACTGTTACAAATTTTCAAAACAATGAAAAAATCTGAATTAGGCCACCCGACAACTTTACTTACTTATTAGATTACGAAATGATAATGATAATTTTTGGACTAATACACTTGGGAAGGTATGAACCCCTCATCCTCAGCTAGGAGTTAAATACTACCAAAAGGATGTTCCTACAAGGATGGCTTTGGCCTTAAAGGTCGATATGCCATTAAGTAAAGAAAGTGAAACTGAAACAAATCGTATATTTCTGACACACGCTGTTGTCATCCTTCCGTCTACTAAAGACGATGGCGTAGTGTCCACATTTTCTTTTATTTTTATTATCTGCAACTGCGTGAGTGGTTGACAGACCAATTTTTGAATGGCAATCTTTGGTGCAGTGATTGCAAACAAACAGTGATGCTTGCTGGAGTTGATGTTGTCTCTTCTTCCTTTGGCTCTCTTTTCTGTGGCGGCTTCTTTCTCTCTTTTTCACTTCTTTTCGTCTTTTGTTTGACGAGGAGGCGCTAGGTCGCTCGGTCTTCTGCACAAGCCTCCCATGTGTTGATGTTGATGTGGCATGTCTTCATGTCATTCTTGCGGACATCTTTACAGCGCAGGTGTGGTCTCCCTATCGGTCGGGTGCCTTCTACTAATTCGCCATACAGTAGGTCTTTGGGGATGCAGCCATTGTCCATCCTCCTGACGTGACCAAACCAGCGCAGGCGTCTCTCGCAGATGATGACGGACATGCTGTTCATGTAACGGGGCAGTCTGGATAAAGTGAAGGCATGACAATTCTTACTGATGTAATTAATTTTATTCAATTAACACCGTGAAACTGTAAGAAAACAAATAGCATTTAATAACAGCGAATACAACAAAGAAGAACAATTTAAAAGAATCTCAAAATACAGAAACTTCAACAAATAGAGATATCAACAGATAGAAACTCACAGCTTGTTGCCTCATTCCGACCAGCCTGGCAGCGCTAATCTAACTAAAGGTACCCTTTCCACTTTTTGGTTAGGGTTCCTAGACCGCAGAAACTAGTGCTCTGCACCAAATGATGTTAACTCTTAAACTACCATAAATTTAATACTCTTGGTGGTAGTTAATTCATACAAACAAAAATATTAATACAAAAATAAAACATAATTAAACTGGTCAGTTTTTAGCGGCAGCTACAGTTCACGTTTGCTCGTTCCATATATACATATCAAACAATCTCAACTTTTTTGAAACACCCTGTATGTCAAGAGTTAACTTGTTTACACTAAGATTTTACGTACTTCTAAAATCAAGAAAACTTCATAGAATGTTATGATCGTCTTTTTCTAATGCTATTAAGTACACCGAAGTATTTTTATGGCAAACTTTAAAATATTTTTATTACAATTAAAACCTAAATTGAAACTTCAAAGAACATATTCAAATTACTGCAATACGTTTTGAATATTTTTATTTAATAAAGTCCGTTATCAGATTTTTTACTTAATAACAATAGAAAACCCATCCCATACTTTATCGATTTCACACGCTATCGATCTTCTACATTTTTTTTCAATACAGAAACACTGAAAATAGACTAAAACCTGTTTTTTTACTATGGGAAACATTAAAGCTGTATCTGGTCTACAGTCTCTTAGATATTAACAAAAGTGTAGCGACATCTTTTGTAACATTATAAACTAATGTCGTCAATAACAAATCTTTTGGACTAATACACTTGGGAAAGGTATGAACCCTCTCATCCTCAGCTATGGGTTAAATACTACCAAAAGGATTCTCCTACAAGGATGCTTTTGGCATTAAAATTCGATATGCAATTGGTCTAGACCCAGACAGGGTTCTAGACCCCGCCGGTCAATCGACTGGTCAAATCAAGCCCTAGCACCTATATGTTGGCGCGTGATGTAATGATTAGAATCGTAGGAAAATGAACTCGTCGACCCGAGTTCAAATCCTGAACGAAACTGTTTACATTTCACATAGCGCTAATACCCTTGGGAAAGGTATGTACCCGACTACTCTCCCTTCGCTATGAGTAAATAGTAGAGCAGACTGCGTTGTTTAACCTTGGCTAGGTAACCAGTCTAGGAGAAGGAAGACCGTTATCAGAATTCAAACCTGTTAAACCCGCTTAAGAAATTGACCTTGTGTCGCACCCTGCTCGTGCGGAGAGTTTGGTAAATATATATATGATCTTCCTGATAGAATTGCCCTTCTGACAAACCCCCATCCCTTTTTATTTTTATATGTGTTAGAAGGCGTGGCTGAAGGTATTACAGTTTTGAATATGACGTTAAACTGTATTAGTCGTGAAGTTCCAATTCTGAGGCTCTGAGGAGTATACTATACCCCTTCATTGCCATTACTACCAGTTCCACCCTGACCCGGAATGGTAGTACGCACGAGTTACATTAATCAAAAATGAGTTTTAAAAAATGTGTTATAATTTTTTTTGATTTTGAATATCCAACAAGAATGAATTAAACAAACGTGACAGAAAGTCTCCTCGGGTATCTCGGACTCTTCTGAGTATTCTAGCCGATCTTAACGATGCTGTTGTTTGGATGGTCTCGATTCTTCTTATGATTTCCAATTCATCCAGATTCTTTTCCAAACAATTGAAGACCTTCCAATGACACCAGTTAGGTGATCCGTTTGTATATCAAAGTTTCAGAGAATTTTATTGGTCTCATTTCTGGGAAAGGTCCGATTTGTGCATATACTATTTAGTAGTATGGTGAAAATGTAATTCCTTGCACAATTCCCAGTGGATCACCCTTCCCATCGATTCTTGATAGATGGGAAAGTCTTATACTTCCTTTGTACTATTTTTTACATTCGCTTAGTATATGACGAACAATGTGAGAAACATCTTCAGCTAATACTAATTTCAATTCCTAAGAAGTATTTACCCAATCCGTTCGCCCAAAGTATAATTTGACACAAGGTCACAAATATGGGGCTTCCAATGAGGATCGGACTTTTGAACTTGCTATTCAGTAGTAATGGATCTGTGAGACTAGCTTGATAACCATTACACACGATGGGACAACCTAAGTATATATTTACCCATTCCTTTTTATATAAGTAGGATTTGACACATGTTCGCAGTATGGGGCATCCGGTGGGGATCGAACTCGCTATTCAGTAGTTATGGATCAGGATGACTAGCCTGTTAAATTACAGCGCAATCCTTTTCTCAAAGAAGGACATTCTAGAGGTAAGTGGTTTCCTTTCTCAATGGATACTCCATAATTGTTTGCCTTGTGCCAAATTTGATTTATTGCAATTAAATTCTTCCCTCCTCACAGGTTGAATGGGTTTTTTTTTCGTATCGATTACATGGCATATGCACATTCATCAATTTTATCAGTGAAGACATTTGTTTGTTTTTTGTTTGTTTTTTGTTTTTTTTTTTTTTGGTTTTTTGTTTTGTTTTTTGTTTTTGTTTATTTTTGTTTTTGTTTTTTGTTTTTTTTTTTTTGTTTAGTTTTTTTTTTTTTTTGCTGGCGAGCGATTTCACATTTTTATTTGCACCTTTTTTGTAGTTTGTTTCTTAACAACATCAGAGAAATATTCTTTGAAAGACCTCCCTTTGTCAGTCTCTTGATCGCATGAATGTGCTAGTTTCAATCGTGACAGCTGCCATTATTTAATACTTGCATTTTTTTTTTAATTCTCTCTCTCTCTCTCTCTCTCTCTCTCCTCTCTCTCTCTCTCTCTCTCTCTCTCTCTCTCACACACACACACACACACACATACACACAATACATAAACATACACAAACATGCACACATACCATACTCTTTGATTGCTTGCTGAATTTTAATGGATTGTCAACCTGTCTAGTGTTATTTAATGCAAAAAGGACAAGGAGCAAAAAGAGGAAAGGGAGAAGGTGTAAAAGTACAAATAGAAAGAAAGAAAGAAAGAAAGAAAGAAAGAAGAAAGAAAAAAGAAACAAAAAGAAAGAAAGAAGGTATGCAATTGGAAGAAATTAATAGAAAAAAGAGGAAACAAGGCGAATTTAGACAGGAAAGAGAAAGAAAGAAATTACTTTTAGTCAAGTTCCGCTGAAAGCACTGGGTCCCGTTTGATTACCGAAGTTAAGCAATGATTAGCATGTCCGGTATTTAGATGGGGGACCTTTCTGTAAAAGCAGACACTAAAGGCTCCAGACTAAATAAATCTAAAAAGAAACAGGGGGGAAGAGAACTGCGTTATTTTTACGTTTATGTTTACCTTTTTTTGTAGGAGAGTTTGTTTTTTTTTGGGGTTTTTTTTTTTTGTTTGCTTGTCTTTTTGTTTGTTTTGTTTTTTTTTCGTTGGTGTGCATATTTATATACCTAAAATGAATAATTTATATATACTTTTATGGTTTCCAAAGGGCTGGTTTAGCTCAGTCGATAGAGCACTTGCCTAAGAATAGCAATGTTCCCGGTTCGATATTGGTCCTCGCCCACTCAACATATGAGTAGCACATCGATCTATGCGGTAAAGAGAGGAGCTGATGGTAGGTGTGGCGCTCCACCTCAGACGTCCAAACAATCTCCTTGGTCTAGCGCTAATGAAAAGGGCATAGATTCCCTCACTATCTGACTGATACCGACTTTAGGCCACCCGTCAACTTACTTTATGGCTTACAGTATTCCTATTTAATACTAATAAATGTATGGTTTGAAGTCTTTATTTGGAGTGCATAGTTGTATACCTAATACAAGTAATTTATATACACCTTTATAGTTTCCAGTATTCCTATCTAATACTAATAAATGTATGGTTTTAAGTATTTATTTGGTGTACACTTTTATAATTTCCAGTATTCCTATATACATGTATGATTTTAAGTATTTATTTCCATTTGATAATAATTATTTGTTTGCACACAGTTATATGATATCAAATATTTCTATCTAATATAAATAATTTGCACACAGTTGTATTGTTATAGTATTTCTATTTAGTACTAATAATTGTATGGTTGGAAGTATTTATTTCCATTTAATAATAATTATTTGTTTGCACTCAGTTATGTGTTGGCATCCTTCCGTCTGTGAAAGACCATGGAGTAATTTGTTTGTTTGGGGTTTGTTTTTTGTTTGTTTGTTTTTTTTGGGGGGGGGTGTTTGTTTTTTTACTACGTAGGCTGGGCGGGTTGTTTTGGAGGATGTTCTGTTGCCCAAGCAGCAGATCCATTCTCTCCACACTGCCCCTGTGGTCAAAAGGAAAGGATAAGAACCTATGCAGTTTGGCAACAGCAGAGTCGCAGGAGTTGCTGTGTAGAACTGAAAGTTAGCGTTACTCCACCTTAGGAACTCCGGCTCCGGATTTGTTTTCGGGGTTTACTCCCCTGCCCTTCCCATATAATATCCTAGTATTCCTATCTAATACAAGTAATTTGCACACAGTTATATGATATCAAATATTTCTATCTAATATAAATCATTTGCACACATTTGTATTGTTTCAAATATTCCTATTTAATACTAATAATTGTATGGTTTCAAGAATTTATTTTTTTAATGATCATTTGTTTGCAATAGTTGTATGGTTTCAAGTAATAATACTAATCTTGTACCATATGACCTTTAGGCACCCGTTTTTATCTCGATTAAGAAATAACATGTTTTTCATTTACACCGTCAAGATCCGGTTGTTTTAACAGACGATTTTAGATTTTTTTAAATTATAAAACTAACCCTAACTTAATCCTAACCCCTAACCCTAACTCCTAACAAACAATCGGATATTGACGTGTAAATAAAAAACATGTCCTTTCTTAATCGAGATCAAAAGGGGTGCCTAAAGGTAATATGGTCCCTAATCTTTAGTAAACAATTATAGCTTCAAGTAACTATTCTTAATAAAATAATTTATAGTTATATTGTTTCAAGTATTTTTTCTAATCCTATTATAATAGAGATTGTGTATTTGTCTGTCTGTAACCGAAACTATATCACTACTCACGTCACAATTCCCTTAGTATTAACGCCACATTCTCTATGATTTTATTTTTATTTAAACCTCAATTATTAATAAAATCGTTTTACATTATTAATACTGTTAGCCTTATCGACATACTGATGCACTTGTAGTTTTATGTACAACAAAATAGCGGTTTACAGTGTAAACAGGAAGACTAATAGACAGAGACATCACGCGTCTAGTCCATCTTTTGTGGATGCTAGACTAAGAGAAAGAGACAGAGGCCTTCCCGGGCTAAGTTTTAAATACCCAGCTAGTAGTGTCACCTATTGGCGAAACCCTCGCGGTAAGGGAAAATTGCCCTTTTGGACACAGATCCATCCAAGCAGGGCCAGACAATCACTACTGTATGATATGTTGGGCTATGGCCTCTAGGGGAAAGTTGAAAAGATGTGACACACTGATACACTGACATTCGCATTATTAGAGATTTGGTTTGTCGGAGGAGAATCATCATCATCATTAATATTAAAAATTTGATATGTACTTGGTATTATTGATTTCTAATTGTTTGGTTTTATCTTAATGAATTTAAGCAAAAATTTCGGGGTAAATCTTAAAAGAAACCCATTAACAAGAAAAAATAACAGTAATTTTATTCTTTATTTCCTATTTTAACTAAAGAGTTAAACCAGGAAAATTTAGCAATGAAAAACAGGAGTGATGGAAGAGTAAGTTTCAGTTGTTATATATTTTATTTATACCCCCATCTGTTTAAAATATTTTTATCTGCATTCATATTTAGTTTCATTAGTCTTTCTAATTTAATATATTTCATTAGATTAAAATTTAAATACCTGCGCCCGGAAGGTGCATATCTTTGCTGGTATAAATAATTTTCAGACAGATATATTTTGCCAATAGATGGGACCCTAACAGATACTACCACTCCAGGTCAGTGTGGACCTTGGGATATTTACCATCTCTCTGTATACGCTAGTATTTGTGTGTGTGTGTGTGTGTGTGTGTGTGTGTGTGTGTGTGTGTGTTTCAAACCTTTACACGCTTTCTCCCGCTACTGTAACGGCACTTTGACCAGTTCATTAATTTACACGGAGCAAAAAACGCGGGAAATTGCCTGGTTGAGTCCAATCAATTTAATAAGATTTTTTCCTTTCTTTTTTCTTTTTTTTTAATATTGTGATATTTCCTTTTATGGAAAATTCCAAATCTGATTTTTCGATTGCCCGAAACGAAAAAAGGTCTTCTGGGATTATCTCTCAAAATTAATCTTACCACACGCATTTATCTAATCTATATATCTACAAATAGTTCATTAATATTTAGCTCATCCATGGGATTTAAAAGCGCAGATAAGGATTAGAAGCTAAAATGGCGGACACTAAAATCTGTTGTTGTTAATGATGATGATGATGATGATGATGATGATGATTCTCCTCCGACAAATCAAATATCTAATAATACGAGTGTCAGTGTATCGGAGTGTCACATCTTTTCAACTTTTTCAAATCCTAAAGGCCATAGCTCAACATATCATACTGTAGTGACTGTCTGCCCCTGCTTGGATGGATCTGTGTCCAAAAGGGTTATTTTCCCTTACCGCGAGGAAACCCACTGTCTCTTTCTCTTAGTCTAGCATCCACAAAAGATGGACTAGACGCGTGGTGACTCTGTCTATTAGTCTTCTGTTTACACTGTAAACCGCTATTTTGTTGTATATATAACTACAAGTGCATGTTATCAGTATGTTGATAAGGCTAACAGTGACACTACTAGCTGGGTATTTAAAACTTAGCCCGGGAAGCCCTCTGTCTTTTTCTCTTAGTCTAGCATCCACAAAAGATGGACTAGAGGCGTGGTGTCTCTGTCCATTAAGTGGGGGAGGGCCTTGCTCCCCAACTATCAATAAGTGACTCTCATTTTCTTTATGAACTATTTCGTACTTCGAAAGGACTTTCGTCCTATCTGTTTGTATCTCGTCATGTATGTCATTTCCATGGGCTCAGACAATAAAGTCTGTATTGTGTTATGTTGTACTTCTTTATTCGGATTTATTCATGTATGTATTCACCTACGCTGTGAAGGTTACTCTGAGCCTTCTAATGTATTATAAGAATTACACATTCAATTATTATAATACCATTTTAGAATTAATCCAACTGTTACAACTGGAGAGGGGAGAGATAGACACAGGTAGATAGAGAGATACATATGCATTTTCTTTGTTGCAGGCAAACCAAATCATCCTGTACCATTGAGGTTCACGCTTTAACCCCAGGAGCTCCTAGTGGAATCTCTAGTCTAGATATCTGTTACATACTCATACACATATATCCATGTTGGGTATATACACAAATGTTCTTTTACTGAAGAGAGGGGAGAGAAATAGACATAGGTAGACAGAGAGATACATATGCATTTTGCATTACTTACTTCTTTGGCCATTTGGTGATCTCTAGTCGTTTCTATTCTTTCTCTCCATGTTGAATTCTATTTCTAGATTCTTGTTGGCTGTTCGTCTTTGATTCATTCCTTCTTCTTCGTCAGTCGTTTTGCCAAGACATTCATCAAGCAAGAACACCATATTATTTCTTTAAATTTTTATTTACTTTACTAAAATTCTTCTTCTAACTAACACAACACGCATGTGCATAATGAGCCCATGCTTCTCATCGGACGTCCAAGCAGGTACTGATGAGTCCCACTCGGTCCCACTTGACTTCACGTATTTCGCGGGCTTTCTGTAATATTCCATGGAAAGTCCCGCCCGTAATATGAAAAGGGGCCATCCCTTCAGAAATACAGAGGGTTGACAATAATCTATGCATAGATTATGTAACACAACTCCGTGAGCAAATTAAGGAAACATCCCGGGCCAAATCCTAACTTGCAACCCTGGAATCTTTGATTGGCTTCTATGTGAACTTCGATAAAACCGAGTTCATGTGTTTTAAACAGGATGGAGGCAGTTCCACATTTGATGGTAAGCCTCCAAAATCGGTGGATTATTTCACGTACCTAGTTAGTAATATCTCATCCACAGAAAGCGACGTTAATGCACGTGTAGCGTTAGTTTGTATTCGCCTGGTGGAGTTGTCTGCCCCTTTTAGTTTGATGATGCCCGCTAGGGCACCATAGTATTTAAGCGCCGGGTTAAAACCCTTTCGCTCTCTTTTTCCTGTTTCAACAATTACGAGCCACATGGGGTAGATTTTATCTAAACCCTCTCGTTGGGGCTCCGTCCCCCTTACATTACTGTAAGTCTTTACAGCATGGACTATCGCTAGTCTCATGTCTGTACTCTTTTATGTCATAATGTACCATTCATGAATGTGTCTTATCTTTATTTGTGTACCCCTTTCTGTATGTACTCTTTTGCTACTGTTATCCATGTGCTGTGTATATTAAATGTTTTGTCCGTTAACCTTCGTCGGAGTTATTTGTATGCAAAGTATCCAATAACTTTGCACCATCCTTATACACGCATAGGAATGGACTACTATAGACAGATTATCAATCATATAAAAATCTGATCTCACTAAGTTAAAGCGACAATTCTTCCAAGTCGTAGTTGTATCAGAGCTACTATACGGCAGCACCACATGGACCCTAAAGAAGGGCCTAAAAATAAGCTATATGGGAGATGCACAAGAAGGCTGCGTGCTATATTAAACAAATCGAGAAAGAAAAGAAAGCAAGAAAGATGCATGAAAGGAATAGAAAGAAAGAAAAAAAGAAAGAAAGAAGACAAATAGAAAGAAAGAAATAAGAAAGAAAGAAAGCTATTTGCCCTCTATCCTTTATAAAGGAAAAATGGCGGAGATCAGCAAAGATCGAAGTTCAGTAAAATCCACACCCTATTTTTGTCCGAGGGGGGGGGTAAAATAATTTTTACTCTTTTACTCTTACTTTTCAAGTAAAGCTAAATAAAGATATGATATAGGTAAAAAAAATCATTGATATATTAAAAAAATTAATTTAAAAAGATAAATTAATAAAGGATTTTAAAAAGCAAATTAAAGACAAATAAAAGATTGGTTAGGTTTCTTTGTTTAATGGCATATCAACCTTCACGGGTTATTAACGCTTAAACTATTTTTGTAGAAGAACAGTCGTGGTGCTATTTAACTCATGCTATTTAAGCTGTGTCAAATAAAAAATACAAATAAAAAATACAAATAAAAATACAAACAATAATAATAATAATAATAATAATAATGATAATAATAAGAGTCCTGGAGACCTGAGGAGACTTGCTGTTACTCAGACTCCAGTGAAAGACCATCAGCTAACACTGATGTGAAAACTCAAAAGGAGTAAATAATAATAATAATAATCTTATTATAATGGAGATTGTGTGTTTGTCTGTCTGTAACCGAAACTATATTACTATACAAGTCACAATTCCTTTTAGTTATTTACATCACATTCTCCATGATTTTATTTTTAATTTAAACTTCAATTATTAATAAAATTGTTTTACATAATTAAGACTGTTGACCATATCTACATGCTAATAACATGCAATTGTATTTATATATACAACAAAATAGCGGTTTACAGTGTGAACGGGAAGGCTAATTTACATATTGATCTTAAAAATTTGATTTTAATAAATATATGCTTAGTATTATTGATTTCTAATTTTTTGGTTTTATCTTATTGAATATGAGCAAAAATCTCAGGGATAAATCTTAAAAGAAATCCATTAACAAGAGGAAATAACTGTAATATTATTCTTTAATTCCTATTTTAACTAAA
>CM042148.1:63325150-63355150 GCA_023376005.1 Doryteuthis pealeii | reverse complement strand
AGAGAGATGAGGATAGAAGATAGAAGATAGAGAGGGGAGGTAGAAAAAGAGGACAGAAGATAGAGAGAGGAAGACAGAGACTCGGAGAAATAAGGAGTGAGAGATCTGGGGAGGAGGAAAGGGAAAGGGGGAAATCCGAAAGAAAGGAAGAAAGAAGGTTGAGAGGGGGGAGTGGTAAGGGGGAGAAAGAAAGAAATATAAAGAGAGAAATGGTGAAAAAGATTGGGAGAAAATTCTAGAAGAGGAAGAGAAGGTAGAAAGAGAAAATGGACATAATAAGCTTAGTAAATAACTATACCAACAATAAAAGCACTCTAAGTAATGGTTAACACGCTAGATTTGCAGAGTATCGTTAGTGAGTTCGATTCTCATTGGGCGCCCCATACTTCTGGTCTTGTGCCACATCTAAACTAATGTCTCTTCAGAAGATGTGATGTTTCCAGAAAGAGAAATTGGAAGTTTTGTCGCTTCAATCCTGTCTTAATAAACTTAGCAAAAAAACAAGTCCTACCGCGATTTTCTCGTCCAGTCAGTTCACTCAATTTCTTGCCTCATTAGTCCGCTTGATTAATTCTATGACCATTGTATAAGACAACTTCCTGTGGTAATATTATATACCCACATTGACATCGGGTATATAATTGGTGAGAGTGAGACTTCAGAGAGAATTCTCGGATGACAGACAGAGACAGAGACAGAGAGATGTTAGAGAGACAGATTAGAGACTTACTTGGAGATGATATGGTCTTACTGTATCACTTTATTTCTTTAGTTACTCTGGTTCTTGATTATTATTCTCCCATCTCCCCCGGTTGTCATCTTGTTATCTAGTTGCTTACTGATTGTTTTAACTAAGGGCTACTTTTGGGCTGATTTTAGTCATTCACATTAATGCATTAAAAAGACATTTTTGTTGCTTGATCAAGCTTTCTTATTTAGCCCATTATTCTTATTCGCAGCGCAAGGAGACCAACCTCAGAGCACGTTTAAACTCTTTGACGGCCGAGCTGAATCTAATTCTCTAAACTAAAACTAATCACGTGTTTCTCATGGCGCATGAGATTCGCGCCTCTAGGGGTCAAGGGGTTAGTAACAGTCACTGGTAAACTTCCACTGGCTCCCTTGAATTCAAAGTTAACGGCCCTTATTCTCGCTACAGGTCTACCAACAATTTATGACACTCATAAATTGTAACATCCTCCAACTGGCATAAAAGTAGTAGTAAACTGGCAAATGTTCTCCAAGCTGAAAAACAATAATTCTCCCCGAGGGAAACTGCATTGGCTTTTATCACTTCTCACTCTTTCTTTCTTTTTGGAAGTCCGTCGCAGTCTGTCTTCAACAGTTGTGGACCCTCTGGTGGCTCGTTAGTCCAATTCTAGACTTGCAGATGCGGTCACACATATTGCAGGGGAAATTCCCATCTACATTTGGATGTTCATGACGACGAAGCCATCGCCGCTCTGCAGTCCTATTTATCTCGAAATTGAGCTGCTTAGCTCCTGTGCGACTGGCATCTCGCCAACCCTACCTGTTAGAGGCCAGATCTTCCACGCTTGAAGGTGTGATGGTACATTTCATCTCCTCACTGGAATTGAAAGAATGGACGTGATATAATTAGTGTGAAAATATTGACAGTAGAGATTTAACGTATTATCGCATAAATGCGACCTAAAAACGCTAAGCGGTGCCTGCTGAAAATCCAACCCGTGCTACTATTGAACTCCCTAGTTGATTGAAGCGTTTTCCCTGAAAAGTTAATGCGATATATAAAAGGGATATTTTCCCCCCCCCAACACAGCAGTCTTTTCTCTACAAGTAAATGTAATATTTACCCCCCCCTTTTTTAAATATTTTTAGCGGTTTAAAGGCTTTTTATCGATAAATAACTTTTTTAGTGGTTTGAAGGCGTTAAAAGTAAGCCACCACCCAGGGGTTTTTATCGACAAGTAAATGTAAATATCCCTTTTAAATATCTTTTTATTTTGGTATTTTCATTTTATTTTAATTCAAAACAACTGTCACGAATTTTTAATTCAATACGACCGAGTTTCGAAAATAAAAACAATCAATACATTATTAAACCAAACAACTGTCACGCCTTCAAACAGCTAAGGAGTTCAATAGTAGCGCGGTTTGGATTTTCAGCAGGCACCGCTTAGCGTTTTTTAAGGCGGCGGCTAGGAGGCCTGGACGCATTTATGCGATATGCACCGAGATTTATTTTAGACATCAGTACATATTTCTTTCATATGGACCACCCTGCCGTTGGGGCATAGAATACACTGACTATCCCATGCACAGGAGTAAGACCCTCCATAAAAAAAGATACTGAACTGAATTTGATTCCATGGCTCCAGTTCTGAAGATCTGGGTTGTCGAGTATCAATTCATTGCTAGGTTCACTCTGACTCGGAGTTGTAACACCTATTAGGTGCTGTATAGTTCTTTTCTTCTCTGCCATTTATCTCTCGCTCTATCGGCTGGGGTAGAAGAATACACCACCTGCACCTCTGCAGACGAGTAAAAAAACAATGGGACCACCTCTTGGTCGTAAGTAGCGACCCGTGATGCTTAAGGACCGGTGGCTGAGAAGTCGATGATATGCTACGGCTTTTACTTAGGCTAGACGGGTGTTCGGAGAAGTCGAAGAGAAGAGGGGAGAGAAGATAAAGAGATGTGGGGAGATAAATGAGGAGAGAGAGATAGGGAGAGAGGACCTTAGAATAATTTTCTCGGTTCTATTTGACACACCTCACAGTGTATTGAAGTTATGATCGTGTTAGTATAGCATTTGATCTAAGACTAACAAAAACGAATAAAGGAATTAAAACCTAGTTCAATCCTAACGGTTTATTAACCAACAAAACAATGACTAACTTACACCCTTCCTATATATAGAGTCAGGTTTGAGATGGAGAGAGAAATTGAGGATATCTGGTATCTTCTATTAAGTCAATAATTCTCAAAGATAAGTTTAGTAAATAACTATATTCAACCAATATAAGCACCCTTTCTATATACAGAGACGGGTTTGAGATAGAGAGAGAAATTGAGGATATCTGGTATCTTCTATTAAGTCAATAATTCTCAGAGATAAGCTTAGTAAATAACTATATTCAACCAATATAAGTACCCTACCTATATCTAGAGTCAGGTTTGAGATGGAGAGAGAAATTGAGGATGTCTGGTATTTTCTATTGTCAATAATTCTCAGAGATAAGCACCCTTCCTATATACAGAGGTACGTTTGAGATGGTGAGAGAAATTGAGGATATCTGGTATCTTCTATTAAATCAACAATTCTCAGTATCGGTGTCAAAGCTTCTGGGTGCGTCACGTGTATGGGGTAAGGTTGTAGTTTCATGTGAGTAAATACTTTTGGTCGTTTTGGTGCATGTTCACTGGTGGTGTTGGCCGTTTCTTTCTTAAATCCCAATACGCGTACAGGGATGCTGATAGGTAAGCGTCCTGTGTCCCTGACACATAAAAATCTAAAAGGACGCAGTAAAATTCATGTCCATGCGATTTGCTGTTTTTAGAAGATTAGAATTAAGCAACAGACTGACGTCTTTACTAGCTAAGCCAGTGGCCATCGATAATCCTTGATCAATTTTATTTGATCGAAATGAATAGCGTTTATTTGATTTGATACTTCTTCATCGCCACAATTCGTTGAACAAAAGACGATGTGATATTCACACTCAGATGCATTGAATGGCGAAGAAAAAGGTGTCTATTTTTTGTTTGTTTGATTGTTTATTTGTTTTCGTTATTTTTTGTTTTTTGTTTGTTGTTTTTCTTTGATTTTTTTTCTCTCCTTTCAGATGTAATTTCAATGATGGACAGTATTAGACTTCTCACACACCAAGAAAAAAAAACAACAACAAAAAAAAAAAAACAGAAAAAAAAAACAGAATCTTTTTCTTTGTATGCGTGTGAAATATTTTTTCTACAAAACATCACAGAAAATCCCGATCTAAAAAAAAAAAAATTTTTTTTTAATTATCTTCACAGTCAGCAGCAACAAATCTGAATTATTTCAAAATGGCGAAACTTGCTTTTTCAAAACAAATTTTATAATTGAGTGGATGGCGGCTTTTATTTACGAATAGATGTTTTCTGTTTTCACCGAAGATGACAAGACAAGTACATATGAACGGAACTTACCAACGATGCCCATAAAGAAAATCAGACGACAGCTTATGATCTCTCCAGATTATGAAGAAATGTATTTCGGTTACAGACAGGCTTAAAGCGTACATCTGATTGGCCGATAGAAAATGTGCCAAAATATTATGATATACAAGGTGTGTAAAAAGCAGTATCGAGATTTTTTGTACTTTTTGATACACCTTGTATTCTGAAGAAAAATAACGTTCTATTCATTATTCATTTCTATTTTGTTAAATACAGCTTTAAACCTGATACTTTTTGACATACCTTAAATTTTGAAAAAAAAAATGAATCAATGCAACCTTTTTTTCAGAATAAAAGGTGTGTCAAAAAGCACATAAAATCTCGATACTTTTTTGACACACCTTGTATATACTAATACACTTGTTCCTTAATCGGCCGAGCATTATCATCATGGTTAAGAATGGGACCGTTCAAATCGTTCAAGATGAAATATGAAAATGTAAATCCTGATTATCTGTTGTCGCTTATCCACCGAATTCTTATTTCTTATGAGTACGACACTCATAAGAAATAAGAATTCGGTGGATAAGCGACAACAGATAATCAGGATTTAAATAAATAATGGACCATTTCGTGTTTTTTATAAAGAAAAAAGGAAGTAAAAGGACATGTGATACAGAAAAAATATAATAAGAAAGAAAGAAAGAAAGCGAAAGGGAGTAGTAGAAAGATAGAGAGAGGTTGTGAGCGCACGGAAGCGATAACGCTAGTCTGTTTCAATCGAACACAATGAAAAGATGAAAAGAAGGGAAGAAAGAAAAAAGTGTGAGAGAGTTAAATCAAAATTATTATAATTTTAACATTGGACTATTTAGCAAGTAAGTAAACATATCAACCGTTGTAATAATAAAATTATCATACTATGGTATATCAAGTGCTACTAGTCTATATATTGATACGCTTGTACATAGCTAGGTGTATTATGCCATGTTATCAGTTCATATAAATAATCGACCATTTCGTTTTAATTCATAAAATATAAATACATATGTTCAAATGCGATGCCATGTCATCACCTCAGATAAATAATGTGCCAAATCGTTGTAATTGATAGGAAAGAAGGGGAGAAAAGGAACGTGTTCCACGTCAGAAGGAGAAAGAAAGAAAGAAAGAAAGAAAGGTGAGAGATAGGAAATGTAGCGAAATTGAAATTAGACGAGCAGATTCCCAACCCCCACGAACAAAGCGCGTCCGGATATGTTTGGCCTGTGCGGGGTGGGGGAGTGGCCACGGATATTTGAACTCGCTACCTCCTCGTCGCTGAAATGCTGTTGGCAGTAACCTGGATGTAAACAGTATGGACGCGTACTCAAAATGCTGGTGAATATTGAAGTTCTAAACGGGCAATGCCAGACCAGGGTAAGAAGCCAGGATGTACATATTAACTGTGTATTTAAGAGCCTGTTCTCCCAGACTAAGAGGGAATGATAGTAGGAGTTTTGCTGTTAAGAAGAGCGATTGTTGCAGACTGAGGACTTTGTCAGTTGGGAGAACATATACGTCGGACTTGACTGTGCCCCACACCGAGTTTACTTTCATCATTTTATTTCGTTTGTTAGAGAGACATATTGCCTGAGGGGTGGGAGTTAAAAATTCAATGTCAGCGAGTTTCTACCCTGAGTAAGTAAAATAATCAAATTCATTAGAGGATTAAAAAATAAAACAATTTGAAATAAACTTTAAATATGTATTAAAATAAAACAAACTATATATAGATATATAATACCAGTCATGTATTTATTAAAACTTGTTTTAAAAAAACAATGAGGACTGTCTAATGTTGCATGTTCAAATTGTCAGTGTATTTATTCTATGTTATGACGATTTTGGGTAATGTGACATAAGCAGTGACGTAGTTTTTGTTACAGACAAAAATCGGAAGCGAATCTCCATTATTAATAGATATTATATATGTAAGTTGTTCTATTATTTATATCATGTACATGTGACGTTGCAAGAGCATGACAACCGGTCTAGGAGAAGGAAAACTCTGAATTTAAACCAAAGGGGCTCTCTTCTTGTTAGTCAAAACTACTTTGAGAGCTCTTTGCTTTTTCTCCTTTATCCTCTTGATTAAAAACTCATACTACTTAAAATCGTAAAGAATAACATTTCTGTTATTTCTAAATATTTTTGAGTCTTTAAGGTATGCAAAGTAATTCCTCTAAAACAAAATACGCGCGCGTGGTACATGCCTGACGCAAGCCACACAATTTTCGTGCGCACAAGCATATCTACACTAACACTGGTTGATAGAGGTACACAAATGAACACGCCCCTGCAAATAACTAGTGAAAAGACAAAAATACCTGGAAACAGTTTCTTTGTGTTTTCTTTTACTTTTTTTTTCTTTCCTTTCCTTTCCTTTCTTTTCTCGAACGGAAAAACCTTAAGGACATTTTAATGGAAACTGGTTTAGAACATTAATGCATTCACCTCCTTTCGATCATAACGCACAAGAACGAACGAGGAACGGTGTGCCAAATATCCCATGATGCATTACGAGACGCTGAAATTCTCTTTCTAAAAGTGAACTGTGAAGTAGTCAACCGGAAAACAAACGAAGCTTTCTATTCTCAGTGAATCGAAGAAATCACTTACACTTTTAGACGAACGACTAAAATATGGTATAGAACTAGAGTACTTTAGGAAGACTATGAAGCGCCATATATTCTAGGTTTGCAGGGAAAATGTCTCCTTTTGCTAAACGTCTGCTATTTGACGTCTTTTTTTTTTTACATATTTGATCACAAAATTCGGTAGTGTTGGATCGGTTGGGTGGTTGGCTGGTCGGTTTTTTTTCACGGTATATGTGAATAAGTATAAAGTTTTTGAAAAAATAAAAACAAGCAGATATGTCAAAGATTGATATTTAGAAAGCCGACGCTAAACGTTTCGGTTTTAATTAAACTATGCTGGAAAAATGTCTCATTTTACTAAATGTCTGCTATTTGATGTCTTTTTTTTTACATATTCGATCACAAAATTCGGTAGGGTTGGTAGGTGGTATTGGTTGTTTGATTATTTTAAGGCATATGTGAATAAGTATTATGTTTTTGAAAAAACAAGAAAATATGTCAAAGATTGACATTTAGAAAGCCGACGCTAAAGCGTTTCGGTTTTAATTAAACTATCAACAGGGCTCAACTGGGTTAATAATCATAATCATGAAAAGAAAATTGTGAGCTTTTGTTTTTTATGTTACTTTTTTGTTGAGGCTCCTCTCGACAGTGTAGCCTTTTCTTTTCATGTGATTTATTTCCTTCCTTCTTTTCATCTTTTTATTATGTTCGACTGAAACAGATTAGCGTCATCGCTTCCGTGCACTCAACCCCTCACTCTATCTTTACCCCTCTCTCTATCTTTACCCCTCTCTCTATCTTTACCCTACTCTCTTCCTTTCTTTCTTTCTTTTTCATTATATTTTTTGTGTGACATGTAATTTTTTTACCTTTCTTTCTTTAAAATAAAAACAGAACGGTCCATTATTTCCTGAAGTGATGACACTCATAAAAAATAAAAAATTCGACTATTAAGCGACACCAGATGATTAAGATTTATATTTTTGTATTTCATCTTGGACGATTTGGACGGTCTCGTTTTTAACCAGAGGGTGTTGCAGGATGATAACGTTCGGAAGATTAAGGAACAAGCGTATTAATATATAGATCAGCGATTGCGCCAATGAATAGCACCGCTGTATATTCACAGAAAAGAAGCAATAAAAACAAGTTGAATACAAATCTTGCAGTTATTATTCAATCTTACAATCTCGTCCTTTAATATCCGGGTATATTACGTTCAGAATAAAATTTCCAAACATCTCTCTGATGCTCAAAGAAAGGCAATTATTGAATTGAACTGTGAAGGAAGAGTCTAAATGAAATATACAAACAATCAAAGATAGCAAAGATTTGCTTCTTTCAAAGATCTCTAGTCTTCATATCATGATCAGTTGGTACTTCCCTGGGGGTCATCGAAGTGGTTTGTGGTTTGTATTTTCCGTCACAAAAAAAATGATTATGAATTCAAATAGTTATTTGGCTGTGTTGGGGTCACATCTACTACCAGTCATGTTGGAAGTGTGTGGTGTAATGGTTAAAGTTGAAGCATTTTTGGAGTCCTTGGACAAAAATGCTTTTATAAACCAATTTTTAGTGGTAGGGAAGCTCTAGAACTCATTTTACAGACAAAAATATGTTACAAAAAGTCGACATTTTTCGCCAAGCCCACCAGTTTTTTCTGTGTGATTTGAAATGAAATTGCCCTTATTTTGTAGCACTACGTAGTTATTTCTTGTGCTCCCATCTAGTTAAAACAGCTGTACGGTCACCTGCCACATATCACCTAAACCATCCGAGTAAGACGGACAAGACAGGCGGGACACTGATGGAGAAGCAAGGACGAACTCATAAGTGACGTCCTCCTGTGGAAGCCAGCACATGGACAAGCCAGTGTGGGCCGACCAGCAAAGACGTACATTGATCAGCTCTGTGCGGATAAAGGATGCTGCATAGAGGACCTCCCGAGAATGATGAGCGATAGGGACGGATGGAGAGAGATTGTCATGGATATCCGCGCTGACAGCGCGACATGATGATGATGATGATGATGATGATGATGACGTAGTTATGGCTCTCATGTCGGAATAGAGCAAGGAAGTGTTGATGGTATTAATAATCGTCGTATACTAACTCATTTTCTGTGCTACGTGGAGAGGCTCGAATCTGGTTGTTGGGCCGATGCTGAGTTAGCTGACAATTCTTTGATGTTTGGAGTCTGGAAACCAAGTTGGGATGCTGGGGGTCATCTTGCCACGTGGCATTTATAGATTTTAGTAATAACACCGCTGTATATATCACAGAAAAGAAGCAATAAAAACAAGTTGAACACAAGTCTTGCAGTTATTATTATTCAATCTTACAATCTCGTCCTTTAATATCCGGGTATATTACGTTCAGAATGGAAATTTCCAAATATCTCTCTGATGCTCAAAGAAAGGCAATTATTGAATTGAACTGTGAAGGGAAGAGTCTAAATGAAATACACAAACAATCAAAGATAGCAAAAATGTGCTTCGTTCAAAGATCTCTAGTCTTCATATCATGATCAGTTGGTACTTCCCTGGGGGTCATCAAAGTGGTTTGTGTTTTGTATTTTCCGTCACAAAAAAAATGACCATTAATTCAAATAGTTATTTGGCTGTGTTGGAGTCACATCTACTACCAGTCATGCTGGAAGTGCGTGGTGTAATGGTTAAAGTTGTAGGAAATGGACTCGTCGACGCGATTTCTATTCCTGAACGAAGCTACAATTCACATAGCGCTAATACCCTTGGGAACGGTATGCATCTCCCTCCAGATATTTGATAAATACTAGGGCAGACTGGACTCTTTAACCGTGGCTAGGTAACCATTCTAGAGAAAGAAAACTCTGGTAAACTTTGCTTAAGAAATTGACTCTAGCCATTACACTACGCGTCTTCAATCTTGTTTTTTGTATATGTGACTAGAATGGGCTACCCGGTGTTGCCTAGGTAGAGAGCGAATAATAAAAAGTTAGTCTTGCAGATCCATTGATTGTTTTGGTCTTATATAATTATTATGTTTTAATCACGAACGTAAACAATGACTTTCCCCTTTCTTACTATTCAAATCCTAATTTTTAAATATCTTCCCAGATATAAATAAAATCTTCATTATTTTTGCACAAAAAGCAAGCTTTGGTGGTAGCGAATGTGTATATATATATTTACTTTGGCATTACTTGTTTTATTTTTGTAGTTTCCTCCGGACATACATACATACACACAACTGCTCTTTATATTTGTATAGTTTTGTAAGCGAATAGTTTTTTTAGGCAAATATTTGTTTAGTTTGGTTAGGTTTTATAAACCGGTATAAATAAGTTTCATTAACTGCATGTGCATTATTAAATTAGAAGAAATAACTTCATTTGTATTAATAACCTGGATTTCGTGGGTATGATGTAAAAGTTGTAGGAAACAATCTGCATCTAATGCTGAAGTTCCAATTCTGGAGATCTGGGAATGTGGAGCACCCCTTAATTACTATTACTCCCATGTACAGGCTGGCCCGGAGTGGTAGCACCTGTTAGGGTCCCATCTATGAGTTAAATAGAAGTTAACAAAAATTTGTTTAGAATTGAGTTCAAAAAAGATTTTTCAATACTCATCAAGATCGAATAGAACAAAATGTCTTCGGCATAAAATAACCCAACAAGGGTTGACATGCCGTAAAATAAAATAAAAAATAAATAAAAATGAAAAGAATATTAATAAACTATTGACTGACCCTCAACCACAACCTTCTATCACCTTATAAAAAAAAGGTTTCGGTGTTTGTTTGCCATAAGAGCAATTTCAAGAATACAGTCGAGATTAAATCAGATACGTGCTGTGGCTTGACATGAACAGCCGATTGATCGACCGCCCGTCTTTCCCAAGTAATGGCCGAAATGGAGTGATGCGGGTCACATGATCTCTCGGTACCCTGATCAGGCACCACTCAGCCACCAGGGTCTCGTTTTCAGACATTACTGGTAAAAATATGGTCATTGTTAGTGCATGCCCATCAAACCGAGAAGCGTTACGAGAAGTGTCACGATCATTTGAAAAAAAAGTGTTTGCATGAGATATTCATAACTTCTTCAACTCCTTGTTTGCTCAACATTCAAACTGTTAAAAATGATTTTCCAGGTTGAATTATTGCTATGCTCAGATAGAAAAGGGACACCTAAAGAAGGCCGGAGGGTACGACGGCTGAAACGCTTTGTTTTTATATATCACGATAAAGATAAAGACAACGGTCCGAAAAATAAAAATAATGCATATCAAGCCTCGTTTCTGAAATTTAGAATATTGCCAATAAAATTCAAAATTAGTTAAGGTTTCTAAACTTAGACTGGTACTGTACAAGTCGAGTTATAAAAACAACTCCAATGCACCCCCCTCTAACAATGATTTCACCGAATGATGACTCTGGAATGGGGCATAATTATCTATTCGGACGCCAAGGTAGAATGGTTCTGTGGCGCAATACCATTATTACAAGACTGCCAAAATAGCAACAGTTGCAATTTAAGGCACGTTTTGATGCAGAAAAATATGCCGGCATTTAGATAGCAGTTGGGCCAAATTAAGAATGCAATCGATTTCTTTACCTCGATAAAACATACGGATCCCCAGAACGGCGATACGAAGGTTCACCAACCCGGCAGAAAAGATTAAATGTTATCTCCGAGTATATCTAAATGCTTCACTCAAGGCTATCCTTGAAGTGGATTAAAAGATTATCTTGTCGAGCAGGGAAGAAGAAGAAGAAGAAGAAGAAGAAGAAGAAGAAGAAGAAGAAGAAGAAGAAGAAGAAGAAGAAGAAGAAGAAGAAGGTCTTGAATAAGATTTGGGATCTGGAAATTCTTCGCTTGTCTTCTGGAGATTCCTGGAAATTCGAATCTCGGAGAAGAACCGTAGGTAGTGGGGGTGAGGGCGGATTGGCTCGTATTTATATTTGTTTTTGACTGACGACGATTTAAGAGTTTTCTTTGGGCTTTGAACTTATCAGAATAGACAGCCGAAATGCAAGATTATCATTATGGATAAGAAAATTCCGTGTATAAGTCGATATCTTTTTTCCGGAACCTTCGTCCGCGCTTGAAACAAAAGAAGGTTATTGAAATGACAGAATTATGATATATTTAGTTTTCCTTATGGATAATTCCATGTCAAATTCTCCAGGCCATGTCACCCACCCACTTCAATTTTCGGAAATTTTGTCCAAGCGTGGATTATGATAAAGTTAGACAATCCTCAAAATTTGAGCTTCCGATTCCAAAATTGGCAGAGTTATCTCGATTTTTAACTCTCTAAATTTCCAAAATCAGAAATCAGCAATAGCTTAAAATTGGTTGACTAGAAGATTTTTCATGGCATTTTTGGATTTCTTGGGCAAAACTACTTTATAAACCAATTTCAGTAGTAGGGAAGCTCTAGAACTCATTTTACAGACAATATGTTTCAAAAAGTCGACATTTTTCGCCAACCCGCCAATTTTTTCTGGGTTATATGACATGGAATTACCGATATTTCGTAGCACAATGTAGTGTAGCGTTATGGCTCTCATGTCGGAATAGAGCAAGGACGTGTTGATAGTATTAATAATCGTCGTATACTAACTCATTTTCTGTGCTACGTGGATAGGCTCGAATCTGGTTGCTGGGCCGATGCTGAGTTGGCTGACAATTCTTTGATGTTTGGAGTCTGGAAACCAAGTTGGCATGCTGGGGGTCATCTTGCCATGTGGCATTTATAGATTTTAGTAATAACACAAGGAAACTTATTTGTTCGCATGGATTTTCATTTCCCCCAAGCCAAAACTGCCCTACGCAAGATCCCAAAGCCTTCTGATGTAATTATGTATTTCTACTATGGTAAATTAATATATAAGATTCATTTAAGACATGAAACGTCTAATTTAAGTTTCAAATTTCATATTTTTAGATTCTAAAAACATATTCATTTAATAACTACTTTAGTTTATTATTTTTTTAGTTTTATTTTAAATTCATTTTCTGATTTTCGGTACTTAATTTCTACCAGGAACTTTTTTCTTCTATTCACACCTTCAGTCTTTTGTTATTTTATTTATACTTTAATTAGTTTCTAAAGTATATATACTTTGTGCCCACACAATAAGGGAAGGGTCAAAGTTAAGTGACCTGAAAAAAATCAGAAAGTTTTGAAATAAAATAACTAATTCATTATAAAATTCATTCATTGATAAATCAACACTGAAATTTTCATTAAAATCAGATAATTCCCTGATTTTTGGTAATTGTTTTTTTCAAACGGGTAGAGGTTAAATTTATTTTGTAAAATACGGATTTTGCGGCAACTTTGTCAGTGCCAAAACAGCCCATATCATTGATGTCTTTAAAATCCTGCGATGTGTGTTATATAACATTAAGAAATAATTGTTTACATATTATAGGGTGCGAATAATTTTCAGTTGTTTTAATAAAACCGTGTTTAATAAATAATTACTTGGTGTTATAGATTTCTAATATATTGTTTTATTCTCAAACGTATTAAAAGCAATCCTTTGTATAATTTTGTTGTGGGGTTATTACGGGTCACAAATAAAGACAAACGACTGGTGAAAGTTGACACAAGTGTATTAAAAAAAGTAGAATTTACAGAAGGAAAGTGAATTTACGTCCGACAATACAGTCTAGAATTGAATTGCGTCGCTTACCCCAAGCTACAATTGTCTTTGCTACTTATAGTAGTAGTAGGATCATTCCATTATGTAGATAAGTTATATCATAGTAAAAATAAGCGTAATCTATTTTGTGTTCTAATTTAATATAATATGGAATTAAAAAGACTAATGTAATATTAGTCTTTCTAATTCCATATAATATTTAATTATATTAAAACTTTTAAAAAATGCGCTGTCCGGGAGAGCACGCTTTTTTAACGAGTGAACATCTACTGAACGTGATTCTCTAACCTCTAGACATTGGTATAAGAAACAATATCCGAGAAATATGAGGTATGTTCACAAAATATAGAGACTGAAGGTTTATTTACCATGACAGAAACAAACAATGAAAAGAACATTCATTTTCTTCAAAATAGTCCCTTACTATTCATCCGGTTTAGCTCAGTCGGTTGAGTATTGGCCTAGGAATGGCGAGATTCTTGGTTCGATACCGGTCCCCGCCAATCCAGCTCATGAGTTTTCTGATCGGTGCGGAAAAGTTTGGGGGGCTGACGGTAGATGTGGCGCTTTACCTCAGATAAAAAACAATCTCCCTGGTCTAACGATAGCGAAAAAGGGATACACCCCTCGCTGTCCGGCTGATACCGCTCCGCCAACTTACAGTATTCATCACAATTTTTCCAGTGAGTTTTACATTGGTGGCTGGTTGGTTGGTTGGTTGGTTTTTACAACATGTCAACACTTGAGTAATTTTATGCCGAAGACGTTTATTTTTATTCATTATCGTTGGGTATTCAATTTTTCTAAAACTCATTTTTTGATCTATTTGACCCATAGATGAAACCCTAATAAACTACATGAGTTTTAAAAGATGTGTTTAAAAAATGATTTTTTAAACTTCTTAATACCAACACGAATGAATATAACAAATGTCTTCGTCATAAAATAAACCCCCAAGGGTTAACATGCCATAAAATCCAACCAACTAACCATCCGTGTACATGCCATCATTCAATGTTTCACATTGTGGTTGTTGTTCTTGTTTGAGTATATAGGAGTGCGTTAGTCTTGTATGACCAATGCCTAATCGGGACACAATGGCTTGTTACTTTCTAGACTTTCTTAAAGTTGGTCTCCAGTTTCCGAAAGTGGGTTTGATTAGGAAGAGTTTATTGTGGATGTTGTTATTCCAAGAGTTAGTATAAGGAGTAGGATTGATGGAAAGAATTTTTCGTCACGGCGGCCTAATGTCGGTATCAGCCAGACAGTGAGGGAGTCTATCCCCTTTTCAAGAGCGCTAGACCAAGGAGATTATTTTAGCGTATGAGGTGGACCGCCACACCTACCACCGGCTCCTCACTTTACCGCATAGATCCATGTGCTACTCATACACTGAGTTGGCGCGGGTCAGCATCGAACCAGGAATCTTGTGATTCCTAGCCGAACGCTATACCGACTGAGCTAAACCGGCCCGGGGGTGGCTGGAAAGAAGTAAAATGAACTAATTGTAGTAAACTTCCTATAATTACAAATATTATTAACTCTTCCCCATAATAATTATTACATTTGCATATATATTACATAGATATGTAGATATAACAATTCTATGGGACTGTGTTATATATTTACATGGATATTGACTAAATACCCACCACTGCGTAGTAGAAGTGCCAGCAGTCTTGGATTACAGATGAACAAAAAGTGTCAGCCCAAAAATTTCACGATGGTTACTAAGTTTTACCCTCTAAGGAATTTCAAGACTGACACTTAAGTAAACATTTAAAAAGAATGCTAAAACATTTACGTACCCTGTGAATAAAGAGTGATACTCATACGAAATATCTTTTCAACTCTTTTCCTGCTTTAAACCGCTCATAACGGCTCTCCAACCACTGCCCAAGCAAAGTACAAAAATTGATAGTTGGTTCATTATAACTCGGATTACAATAATAATAGGACTTTTTTTATAGAATGAATTCTCGGGTGAACAGATAGTGATATTTGAAATATCTCATCATACAGATAAAAAAAAAATACCAAGAAAATCAGTAGTTGCTCATTATCAAAATTAATATATAAAAAGTAGGTATGGTCAACATTTTGGTCCAACAGCACCTGCCTCTTTCGTTAAAATTTTAATCAAAACAACTAAAATTGTAAATTGTTAGTTTTTTTTTTTGTTGTTTTTTTCATCCTTAAAAACAGAGCCTAAACTTAGATAGGAACATTTTTTTCTGTGAATTTCTTAATTATGACAATAAATCAAGTTAAAATGAGCAGATCTTCAAGTGAGAAAAAATCAACAGAAATAAGCCATATTTAATTTATAAAATTCTACTGCTTTAAAGATTGTGAAACAAATGATTTTATATGGGGCATTAAAAAACACGTGAATTCTTTGCCATCTATACACATATAAAGGGAAGTTGTGTGTGTGTGTGTGTGTGTGTGTGTGTGTGTGTGTGTGTGTGTGTGTGTCCGAAAAATCTACGAAAATAAAAACAATTAACGACAATGTAAATATATATACACATTCACTACCATTAGAGCTTGCTTTTTTGCAAAAATAATGATGATTTTATCTATAATGGAAAGATATTGAAAAATATGGATTTGAATAATAAGAAATGCAAAGTCATTGGTTGTGTTCGGGAATAAAACATAAATCAATTATGTATGACTAAAACAATCAATGAATCTGCGAAACTATCTTTTTTTATTCTACCCCTCCTATCCAGGCAACGATGGGTAGCAGATTCTAGTACCTAATAAAAAGGCGTCTGTTTCAACTCAAACTCCTGTTAGTCAGGTGGACCGGGAAAAAGTTGTTACCAAGCTAAATTTGGTATTTTTTGAAAGCTTAGGGTATCCTCTTTTTAAATTTGAAAATTCCTCTTTTTGACCCCCTGGGGAAATTTTTTTATTGGGAGCGGGTATATGCAATCCAAATTCCAAATCTAATCTGGTAGATAAGAAGGTTTTACCGGGAAAAATAGTTACCAAGCTAAATTTGGTATTTTTTTTAAACTCCTCTTTTTGACACCCTGGGGAATTCTTTTATTCAGGATGGGTGTATGCAATCCAAATCTAGTCTGGTAGATAAGAAGGTTTTACCGGGAAAAAAAACCGTTACAAAGTTCACAGACACTCTGAAAAAGAAAAATCAGTATCTCCTATTTAAAATATCAAATGCAAAAAAAAATCCATGCTGTTACTATTTAAATTTTATTTTCTAATTATCTTCACGGATATAAATCAAATCTTCATTATTTTTGCTCAAAAAGCAAGACCTATTGATAGAGAATATGTATATATTTACTTTGCTGTTAATTGTTTTATTTTCGAAGTTTCAACCGGAAATACACACACACATACATATACACAACTGCCTTTATATATATATAGATGGGACTAAGAAATCTTTATTTAGGAAGAGATGAGCACCGCCAAATAATTTTTATTACTCGATAAAGATTAATAATCACCCTGCATAACCGTTCAACTTTCTCCTAAATCAAGGGATCAACCTACCATGACTTCATTTCAAATCACTCATCCTTGCCCTAGAAATGACAAAAAGCATTCAAATTGCAACCCCTAGATCAACAATCCAGGATTGACAAAGGCCGCATCCACAAAGACCTACTTTATGGCGAATTAGTATAAGGCAACCGACCGGTAAGGAGACTACGCCTGCGCTTTAAAGATGTCTGCAAGAAGGACATGAACACATACCCCATCAACACCTACACATGGGAGGTTTGTGCAGAAGACCGAGCGACCTGGCGAGAGAAAAGGAGTGAAAAAGAAAGAAAAGAGAACCAGAAGGAAGGAGAGATAACAGCAACTCCAGCAAGCATTACTGTTTGTTTGCAGTCACTGCACCAGAGATTGCCATTCAAAAATTGGTCTGTTCAGCCACTCCGAAGTTGCAGAGAGAAAAAAAAGTGAACACTACGCCATCGTCTTTAGTAGACGGAAGGATGCCAACAGATCAACAATCCCACTATTATTTAGATGGACGCTACAAAATAATTAATTTTGTTCTACAGATACAATTAATCCTTTGCAGAATAATCTTAACCCTTTCGCAAGCAGATCATTTTTAATCCTTGTAGAGTTGGCGAATTATTTTCAGTAAATCTGCAAAATAGAGGACAACTTCAAACAAGTCGATTTATTCTAACAATAAATGAGTGTCCGTGAGTCACTTTTTTTTTTCAAATTTTCTCCAAGAATCCGTAGCCCAACATTTGTACCATTTTAGAGTCAGGCTGTTCTTTGAGCAAATTAAAAACATTCCGAGCGAATCCGAACTCGCAGTCCTAGAATTTTTAATTCCAAGTTTTTTTGTTGTTTTCTGCGATTTTTTTTTTTGTGACGAAATTTTTTATGTGATAACAAAAATATCGTCCAAGTTTTAAAAAATTGTACTCAATGCATAAAGTGTTATTATTGAACTGAAAGTCCAATCAAGATCCCTCAACTGGAGCTGGCTTAATAAAAGTGAGTGCTTCAAGGTCATTGTACTATGACACACAACTACAGAGTCCTCGTAGTGTAGTGGCTAACATGCTGTACAGCGATATCGTTACTTTCACTTTTCGCTTTATGAACCATACCGCCCGATATGGTGAGTTTTAGCTAGCCCTACATAAAAACAAAAGCAAAACATGATAATTTAATTAGAAATTGTTTGGTTGGGTTTGGTTTCTTTGTTTAATGGATAACAACCTTCGTGGGATATTTAATGCCAAAGCCATTATTTAAAAAAACATGGTACTATTTATCCATAGCTGGGAGGATGATGTGGTTCATACCTTTCCCAAGGGTATTAGTCGAAAGTGAAAGTAACGATATCACTGTCCAGCATGTTAGCCACTACACTACGAGACTCTCCCCCTTCAGTAATTGTGTGTCATAGTACAATGACCTGAAAACAATGAAGCACTCACTTTTATTTATGCCAATCAACACGCTCGAATACGTGGTTCTGTTGACTGTTCTTTGAGCCACTTCTTCACTACAGATTTCACTTCCTCGTCACTGGAATAATGTTTGCTTCTCAAACCCTCTTTAATGGGGCCTAAGAGATGATAGTCTGAGGCAAACATTATTCCAAACACGAGGAAGTGAAATCTGTAGTGAAGAGTGGCTCAAAGAACAGTCAACAGAATTTTACGAGGTGGAAAATTATTATTGAGAGAAACCGGTGACTATGTGGAGAAGTAGAGATGTGATCAACAGAGGAACAGCTTTACTTTGATGTATGATACATGTTTCTGTGTTGGTAATTATACTGTCCTAAACAAAATGGCATTACTTTTTGACTCCCCATCGTATTTGACGCATAGATGTGAGTCCTACCTCTCCGAGTCAAAGTAGACCTGGAAGTAATGACAATGAAGAAGTACCCAATACTCTCCATATCTACAGAACTGTAGCTTCATCATCAGATGCAGTTTAGTGGCCTTCTTTAGAGTCAGTGTATCTAAAAGCGTATCTAAGAAGCAACTACTCAAAAATATAAATATGAACTTACAATGAACGCGATTCCCTAACATTTAGACATAAGGACGGTTTCATGTGCGTTATATACCCTTCTAAGATACTCGGGTATATAAAGGAGGAAGCAACACTCCACTTAGACCCTTACTTAGGCTAGACGGGCGGTCGGAGAGGCTCCCTCCGAATAATCAGCTGGTCACGTCAAACCCTAGCACTTATATGATTGACCCAATCTTATTTCCCTTATGGCAGGCCCCAACCCATTTTATCATATGGGTGCTAGAAGGCGGTGGCTGATAGTCTACATGTCCTGGGAATGACATTAAACTCTATCTGATGGTGAGGTTCCGATTCTGGAGGTTTGGGGAATGTGGAGCACTCCTTCATCACTATTGCTCACTGGTCCACTCTGACCTGGAGTGATAGTACTTGTTAGGGTCCCATCTATGGGTTAAATAGAAAAATGTGTTTATAAAAAAAACATTGAGTATCCATTAAGAATGTCTTTATTTCAAAACTTTATCGGCATTAAATGACCCAATGAGGTTGATATGCCGTAAAACAAAACAAACCAAACTAAAGGAGGAAAGAGGGACAGAGAGACGGATAGTTAGATAGATAGATGATATGGTAGTCTTTCTTACTTGTTCCACTTCTTCTTGTTCATTCTACCTCGACCGCCATTTTCTTCCGTCCAGTGGGCTTATTAAGGGTTGGTTCTTCTTCGTTGATTCTTCTTTGTGCTGGGCTTGTCATTGTTAATTAACAAACAAGACTTGGTTGATACTTGATCAAGCTTTTATTTTCAACCCTGCCCATTTGATTCCGCCGAAGGTGAGTTGCGAACCCTAAGAGACATCCTCTCTGATAGGGTGTCATCTGATCTAAAACTAATTTCCACGTCTAAACCGTCTACCGGAAGGTCAGTTGGAATGTCACCGTTGTCACTCATTGGCCCCGGTAAGTTTCAAAGGACCCCGTAATTTTTAATCTAACAGACCTTATTTAAATATTCTAACTACAGGTACGCACATAGTTTATAAGCTGCTTATAAATTATGTAATACTTGTTAAAATCAATCGGATTGATCGTTTATAAAAATAACTTTTAATTTCGGACTTTACTAAATCATAAAAAATGCAAAGTGAACCTGTTTTTTTGTTGTTTTTTTGTTTTTTTTTTTCAAATAAAAGAAATTGGAAAATTTAAATCCTTTCTAGTAAAAAGAAAAAAATACAATGGATCTCTTTATTAGGCTATTTTTTATCGATTTTTTAATCGATTTTTATTGATTTTTTGCGGGTTTTTTCTTATCGATTTATTTTTCGATCTTTTTTTTTTTTTCGATATTATGGTCTTAAAATTTACCATAAAAAATAAATAAGATAAACTCGACTTTTTTTCTTTCTTTTTACCCTTCACTGTTAGCGAATACTTTTTGTGCACGAGTTATCTCGTTTTAATCTAGGAAGGTATTTTTAAGCACCCAAAAAGCATGGTTCTTATATTATTTCACTCCTGTCTATTTTTTTATAATTATTATTATTCACTTCTTGCATGTTTTTCACAACAGCGTAAGCTGATGGTCTTCCACTGAAGTCTAAGTGACAGCAAGTCTCCTCAGGTCTCTAGGACTCTTCCGAGTATTCGAGTCGATCTTAAAAATGCGTTCGTCTCGATTCTTTCTCTAATTTCCAATTACCCCAGTCTTTTTTTCAAACCCCTGGGAATTTTTCCATAGCCTCCAACAACAATTTGTATCACCTTCACTCCCAGGTTGCACAATTTGTTTGTTTTTTGTTGTTTTTGTTTTTTTGTTTTGTTTTTTTTTTGGGGGGGGGCTTTCTTGGCAAGGTCCAAGTATTTATTTATCTTTTCGTTTTCTTTCATCTTCAACCTATGATCTGCTGGGACTGCAAAATCTAACAAGTTAACAAGTTCTCTTTTTCTTTTTTTTTTTCAATACTAGGTCCGGTCTTCTGGCTGGGATAAGGTGATCCGTCTGTATATCAATGTCTCGGAGAATGTACGTGCTTCATTCTCATGTGCTGGTTTCCACAGGAGGAAGCCGCTTACGAGTTCATCTTTACTTCTCCAGTATGTCTTGTCCGTCTTATTCGGATGGTTTGCCGCCCTGTCGGCTGGGGTGTTAGAATGCACCGACTGCACCTCTGCAGAGAGGTAAAATTCCCCCAAATGGGGCCACCTGTTGGCCGTGGGTGGCGACCCGTGATGCTTAAGGACGGAGTCTTGGTGGATGAGAAGTCCATGGCCTGCAACACTCCACTTGGAACCTTATTTAGGCTAGACGGCGGTCGGAGAGGCCCCCTCCGATCAATCGTCTGTTCACGTCAAGCCCTAGGACCTATATGATTGCCCGAACCCTATTGCTCTTATAGCAAGCCCCAACCCTTTTTATCATATGGGTGCTAGAAGGCGGTGGCTGAGGGTCTACATGTCCTGGGAATGACGTTAAACTCTATCTGATGGTGAGGTTCCAGTTTTGGAGGTTTTGGGAATGTGGTGCACCCTTCATCACCTTTGCTCCCTGGCCCACTCTGACCCGGAGTGGTAGTACCTGTTAGAGTCCCATCTATGGGTTAAACAGAAAAATGTATTTATATAAAAATTGTATTATCCATTAAGAATTGATTTATTTCAAAACTTTATCGGCATTAAATGACCCACTGAGGTTGATATGCCGTAAAGCAAACCAAACCAAACGAAATCGGATGGTTTGTGTGATAAGGGGTAGGTGGCCGTATAGTTACTTTCTTGTGGGGTGCTGTTTCCACGATTTGTTCAAGGTAGCACGCAGCATTCTTGTGCAGCTCCCACCCAGCCTATTCTCCAGGCGCCTCGTCATGGTCCAAGTGGAGCAGCCATATACTAGCACAGATATCACCGAGGTCTGGAAAAATTGTCGCTTTAACTTGTCTGTGAGATCTGATTTCCATATAACAGACAATCTGTTTATAGCCGACCATGCCTTCCCTATGCGTGCGTTAACATCGCTTTCTATGGAAATGATATTACTGCCTAGGTACGTAAATTGTTCTACTGGCTTTAGAGGCATACCGTCGAGTGTGGAGATAAATAAAAAAGAAGTTCAGCTTACTCACCAGTAAGATATACACGTAATATCGTTAATATTCTAAAAGATTCAGTAATGTATAAGGTTTAAATAATCATATTTATTGAACTTTTACAGAGTTCCACAAACTTTTTTTTTGTCAGTGGATTTCTTGTGCAGTTTCATTTTTGCCGATATTGGACTGGAATTTTAGTCTTCCAAGAATCTGAAGATATTGAGTTTCACAACAAAGGCCGCCAAGAAATTGCTGCCGGCTAAAAAGAGACATTTTCTATACAAAATGAGTCATATAAGTTTTCCTTACTTTTTGTCTTTCTTTATTTAAAAGAATTTTTTTTCTGGGGTTGGTGAGAAGAAGAAAAAATCAAAGTGACTTTCTTTCCAATTGTGAAACTTACCATAACAAATGAATAAAGTACAGTCATCACTTTTTCATCTTTATCCACTTTTTTCACAGCCAATAGTTTGGGGTACCTGTGCTCGTTACAATCCAATCAGATATGGGTGAGTCCCCGTGGCGCAATGGCTAAAGTGCTGGACTGCCACATCGTAATAAGTGAATTCGAACTCCAGTAGTGCTCTTACGTTTACTTTCGGGCTAATACCCTTGAGGTAAAGTATAAAGACTTTTACACACACTACACACCTCCCCAGCTATGAGTTAAAAGAGTACCACTAATATTTTTCTACAAGGGTCATTTTGGCATTAAATAATGAGAACAGAAATTCGTCAGGTCGGACAGTCGGATCGCTCCACAGAAAAAGATTTTCTACCAACTGCCAAAGTCGCCTGGGCAAGTCCTTGCGCCTGTAACAATTTTTTCCAGCAGTCCTCGGCCAAAGTTCACTCGCCTCTTGTTCGTCGCATGTCTGTGTTTTCGTTTGGAAGATCAAAACGCAACTCTCTCGGTGTGACACACTGACACACTGAAACGACTGACATTCTTATTATTATTATTATTATTATTATTATTATTATTATTATTCACTCCTTTTGAGTTTTCACACCAGTGTTAGCTGATGGTATTTCACTGGAATCTGAGTGACAGCAAGTCTCCTCAGGTCTCCAGGACTCTTCGGAGTATTCTGGCACATTGCAGCAGTGTTCTGAATGGTTTCAATTCTTCCTCTGATTTCCAAACTTTCCAAACCCTTTTCTAATCCTTTTGGGACTGTTCCAAGTGCACCAACTACAATTGGTATCACTTTCACTGTCATATTCCATAACTTTTTCAGTTCTCTGGCAAGGTCCAGATATTTGTCCATTTTTTCATTTCCTTTAGCTTCACCCTGTGATCTGCTGGCATTGCAAAATCCACCAGTTGACAAGTTCTTTCTTTTTTGTTTATCAACACTAGGTCTGGTCTTCTTGCTGGGATAAGGTGATCCGTTTTTCTCAAAGTCCCAGAGATTTTATGCGTTTCGTTCTCAAGAACAGATTCTGGTTTATGCAAATACCATTTTGTTGTATGGTCAAAATTATTATTATTATTATTATTATTATTATTTCACTCTTTGTGAGTTTTTCACACCAGCGTAAGCTGACAGTCTATCACTGGAGTCTGAGGGACAGCAAGTCTCCAAAGGTCTCCAGGACCCTTCTCAGTATTCTAGCTGATTTCAACAATGATGTCTGGAGGTCTCAATTCTTCCTCTGATTTCCAGTTCCTCTAACCCCTCATCTTCTTCTTTTTCTTCTTCTTCTTCTTCTTCTTCTTCTTCTTCTTCTTCTTCTTTATTATTATTATTATTATTATTATTATTATTATTATTATTATTACAGAAGATTTTTTATTAATCTATAAATGAACATAGATGAAAGACTTATTTTAAACCTTTTAAATCCTTTTAATGTGCTAGTATTGAATAAAGAGTGAGCAAATACTTTTTGAGTACTAGCTAACTTAGTACAAGGCAAGAAATATAGAGCACCCAGTGCGAATCGAACACACTAGTTTGCTAGCCTAGCTCGCTAATATTTAGAACAGGGTAAGGCGCCCAAAACAGTTTATAAGGTAAACCTAGTTTTGCCAACATTTCATTTCTGGTAACCATAATGTACCTTTCCCATTGTTGAGTCAGTAAAATGTTTATTCCTCTGTGTGTGGGGGGGGGGAATTGAGAGAGAGGCTTTCGGTGATTGGATATACTAATCACGTGATGAGCCTAGAAGTTTTGGTGCAAAATACCAAAACCGGCAGATAGATCCCAGACCAGCTCCCGTATGCACGTTGACCAGAAAAAAAACTCTCCAGGAAAGCATTAAGATGCCAGATATCTTCTCCATCACGTGGCAAGTCCCTCAAACTTAACTCTATACACAAGGAGGACTTTATATTGTTACTCATTGTTTTATTTGTTCTTTAATAAATTTTAGAATTAAACGAAGTTTTAATTCAATGTTACGATTTTATGGGCCATCGTTTAGGCTTCAAGCAAGAGCGCTTGTCCAGCGGTAAAGAATCCTTTGGCAGTTCCTTGGTGCTCCTCAGTATTGCAAGTCCTTCGTCAATGATTGCAAATAGATGTCTCTCAGTGTCAGTGATTAAGTAGTCAACCATCCACGCATTCGGGCTGTTGATTGGTTGTTTAAACCACGTGACCTCGTTTAGTCTATAAATTAAGCGTTGTATTGTAGCACGGCTTATATACTAATAATATTACTAAAATAATCCAACAATTTTAATTTCATTTATTTGTTGCTGTTAGTCTTAGAAGTGAATGTTATACTAACACAATATCACAATCAGTTATCAAAGTTGTTTTGTCACCAGAAAGTAGAATGCTAAGGCCGATGCTTCGCAAGACGTCTTCAATGTCAATTCACTGATTAGATGTAAGTCGAGGCAAGACAGAGAAAGTCTAAATGCGATGTTGATGACCAATCAAGTTCACTTGAGAAAAAAAAGCAGATAAAATTACAAAAGATAAAAATAGTTACAAATTCACCTCTTTCAACTTTTGTCTGAACAACCTCGTATAGAATTACTTATAACTTTCGCACTGTACGGTTTTTATAAAATCACGAGGTTGCCCAAGAATTAGGTTGCGACACGGGCTTTTTAACCACTAGGTGACCGGTTCAGATTTTTTTTTTAAACCTTCGAAACTGGCCACATGTTTTTGTTTTTTTAATCCTAATAATCTTTTATTGATTTTAATGGAATTAAATGGCCCCTGTTTTGGGTGCCTTAGCCTGCTGTAAATATTAGCGAGCTAGGCTTGCAAACTAGTGTGTTCGACTCAAACTGGGTGCTCTATACTTCTTGCCTTGTGCTAAAGTTAGCTAAAAGGAGTTAATGGCTATTACTCAAAAAAGTATTTGCCCAATCTTTATTCAATACTAGCATACCTACTCGGTGTTGCCCGGGATTTAAAAGTTTTAATGTCAGTTACCCATTTAGTGAAAGTTATTGCTTATAGGTTAGGTTTGGTTTGGTCCGATTTGTTTTACGGCATATCAACCTCAGTGGGTTATTTAATGCCGACAAAGTTTTGAAATAAATTCTTAGTGGATACTCAATTTTTATAATCACATTTTTTTATTTAACCCATGGCTGGGACCCTAACAGGTATACCACTCCGGGTCAGAGTGGACAGGGAGCAATGGTGATTAAGGGGTGCTCCACACTCCCCAGACCTCCAGAACTGAACCACACCATCCGATAGGGTTTAACGTCATTCCCAGGACATGGTGTGTGTGTGTGTGTGTGTGTGTGTGTAATACTTATATTAACCATGTACGTATTTACCTAACCCCTCGAACGAGCAGGAAGCGACACAAGGTTAATTTTAAGCGGAGTTTAACGGGATTGGATTCAGAGTTTTCCTCCTCTTAGACAAGTTGCTAAACCATGGTTAAAGAGTCCAGCCTGTCCTACTATTTACCCATAACTGGAGGGGGAATAGTTGGGTTTATACCTTTAGGGCCGGCTTAGCTCAGTCGGTAGAGCGTCCGGCTGGAACCTCGAGATTCCTGGTTCGATTCCGGCTCCTCGCCAACTCAGCGTATGAGTTGCACATGGATATGTGCGGTAAAGTGAGGAGCTGATGTTAGGAGCGGTGCTTCGCCTCAGACGCCAAAACAATCTCCTTGGTCTAGCGCTAGTGAAAAGGGGATAGACTCCCTCACTGATTGGCTGATACCGACTTTAGGCCACCCCGCCGACTTTACTTACTTTACTTATACCTTTCCTAAGAGTATTAGCACAATGTGAAATGCAACCATCCCCGTCCAGAAATTGAACTTGTATCGCCGTGTCCATTTACTACCATAACACCATTTTCGTGTAGTTCATTCTGAAGAGTTTTTTTTTTGTTTTGTTTTTCTTTGTTTTGTTGTTGATTTTTTTCTTGCTGTTATGTTTTACCAACTAAAATAGTTTCTTCAGAATATCAGGCTACTGCCTATGTCGCGTTACCAGAACTACATGGTAAAATGACTACGCGACGACCACTGGCGCCATAAGAATTGGCGCGCATTTCGCTTTTTTTCCTTTGTTTTTTTTTTCTTGTATCATCTGTTCCGTGAAGTAAACCAACGCGTAAGCACGTGTCGTATTGTACCTCCGTTAAAATTCGTCTTGTGTTCTCATTTTACTAATGTTGCATACCCCATTGCCGGTATATAAACGAGAGAGAAAACTCGCGTGATAGAGAGATAGAGAGACAAACAGACAGACAGAGACATACATTGAGTCTTAATTATTACTTCATTTCTTCTTTACTTCTTCTCCTATCTTGTCTTGCCGTCGTTTCTTCTAACTGCTTCTTCTAAGAGCTTCTTTTTTTCCTGGGGTAGTTTTTAGTCATTAATTAACTCACAAGACTTTTTTCCTTGATCAAGATTTATTTAACCCATTCTTATTCCCCGCGCGGGTGAGAATCAGCCTCGCAGTAGCACGTATAAGTAAAAGTAAAGTCGTCGGGGTGGCCTAATGTCGGTATCAGCCATGCAGCGAAGGAGTCTATCCCCTTTTCACTAGCGCTAGACCAAGGAGACTATTTTAGCGTCTGGGGTGGAGCACCACACCTACCATCAGCTCCTTACTTTACCGCACAGATCCCTGTGCAACTCATACGCTGAGTTGGCGAGGGCGGGTATCGAACTAGGAACCTTGTGGTTTCTAGCCGAACACCATACTGACTGAGCTAACCCCGCCCCTTACTCTGCGTCAATCTGAGGTTGAAACTGAAATCTAAACAAACTAAATCACATGACGCGAGAGATTTGCGCCTGTGGTGTCAGGGAGCTATAACCGTCCATTCTCTTGTCTGGAAACCAATGGCCCCTTAGAATTCTCGCTACAGTGTCCGTCAACAACCCACGCCACCACACAAATTATGTAACACTAACACTATGAATCGACTAACCCACACCACTGCAAGTAGTAATAGACCTTTCAGTTTATCACTTGCCCGTGGTCCTATCGATTATAGATATTTTTAAACAGATCTATTCGACCCATTGATAGGACTCTGGCAGTTACTACCACTCCGAGTCAGAGTGAACCTGGGAATAATGACAATGAAAGATTACTCTTCATTCTCCAGATGTCCAGAACTGGAGCCTCACTATCAGATGCGGTTTAATGTCTCTAGTGAAGTCAGACATGGTTGTCTCTTCTAGATCAGTTCAATATAAATACAAAAGAACCTTCACTTTAAATGGACCACAGTAAAGTTATATATAATAAACCTGTGATAGCCTTTGAAATCAACCACCAAACCAATATAAACACAATGCTTCAAGCAAATTTTAAAACACTTCTGACCTTAATATGTTTCAGATGTTACTATTAATATATTTACATTCGTAAAGATTTCACTATTTGAAAATGATCTATGCTGTATCAGGAATGCCCTTATACATCTTCGTTATGCATGAAATGTTTTGTAATGTACAGAAGACTTCAAAAGTCAACAAACGAGTCCGGCCGCTTTTTACTAGAATTGCATGAACGATTACGAATATATTCTGTTACGTAAAATCCCACAAGCATAGCTGTTATATAACCGTCATCCGCTGAGTATATAATGGAGAGGAGGGGAGTAGAGTTCTTGGGGGGGTTATATTTCGTCGACGGGCCATTTTCTTATTGGTTACTTTTCTCCTTTGTTTTATACGGCTTCTCTTGTAGTGGACTTGGTTTCTGTGCTTATCCTCTTTTTAATAATCAAGCAAGACTTTCTTTATTTTTCAAAGACGTCTTTATTAAAACCGAAGCCCAAAATGGTTTTAACGCGCGGTGAGAAGATGGCTTACCTGGGACATACGACCATAACACGTCTGGCGCCTTTGACTAACCGCCAAATTCTAACTAACTTACCTCAATTACCTTCACACCCTTTGCCTTCCGCAAATGAGAAATCAATGGCTAGGTCAGCGAAAGGTGAACTGTGTGTCAATCACTTCCTATAACGGTTATAATGGTAACTTTCCACTTACCATACCGTTATTTAAATTTTAGTACACTATTCTCATAATTCATAGGCTACCCACGAATTATGTAACATAGTAATTATCTTGTAAATGCTGACTATTACATTATGAAAATAATCATTTTATGAACATTTTATGAAAATGACAGTTGTGATCTTTCAGGTTGAATCAAAGATAATTAACAGTAATTAAAAATTAAATTAAATGCATCACATTACCTCGGAAATGTCAACAAATAATCGGGATTACAATACAGTGGGTGTTAGTTTGAAACCAAGACTAAGTCCTTATAATGTATTAGTACATCCATAGATACACTAACACTGAACAGTGGGTGTTAGTTTGAAACCAAGACTAAGTCCTTATAATGTATTAGTACATCCATAGATACACTAACACTGAACAGTGGGTGTTAGTTTGAAACCAAGACTAAGTCCTTATAATGTATTAGTACATCCATAGATACACTAACACTGAACAGTGGGTATTAGTTTAAAACCAACACTAAGTCCTTATAATGCATTAGTACACCCATAGATACACTAACACTGAACAGTGGTATTAGTTTAAAACCAACACTAAGTCATTATAATACATTAATACATCCATAGATACACTAACATTGAATATTCCGTAATACAAATATGCATACTCTATACAAGATATTGAGCACCATTTACTTATAAACACAGCACACTATATTATCAATAAATATATATATATATATATATATATATGTGTGTGTATACTTCGGCAGCATTTTTTCTTTTAGACAAGTTCTGTTAAACGCCACAGACAATTCAAGTATGAGGATGGCTGATAAACCAGCCGAAAGCGCTCGAAAAAAACAAGGATTTGGTGGATTATTACAACTTCTCCACCCAAACACGAAAAAGATCGCTAGAAAAATTGAAAGGACCATAAAAAAAACTCCTCAGATATATATATATATATATATATATATATATATATATATATATATATATATATATATAAACGCCCAATTTAAAAAAAACATTTTTTTTTAATATATATATATAATATTATATATATATATATATATATATATATATATATATATGATTAGAACGAAAGTCTTGTCCAATAAAAATAGTATTTATTTAACCAATAAAGACATGTAAAATTAGGAAATATAAACAAAACATAATTCGTCAGTGTCTCTAAAATGTTGAGAATAGTCTCCCTTATGGTCCACACATCTTTGTCAACGTTCTGAAAGTTCTTTTATGCCATTTGCATAGAATTCTACAGATTTTAAGCGAAACAGTTTTTCAAATCACCATTAATTTCTTCAGTGGACAGATACATTTTTCTGCAAAAAAGGGGATAGTTCTGATGACTGCAGTGGATGCGTAACTCCGAATAAATGAACACTGCGCATATGAATGTTTAATACACAAATAACAGAATACATATGTCTAAAACAATTTAATTGTACAATATGTTCGATGAATAAACAACATAAATCTATACATATATATATATATATAATC
>CM042148.1:63300150-63320150 GCA_023376005.1 Doryteuthis pealeii | reverse complement strand
CTCTCTCTCTCTCTCTCTCTCTCTCTCTCTCTCTCTCTCTCTCTCCTCCTGCCACCTGTCCCTGTTATTGCCACTGGCAGATCTGCACAGAATCTAGCATATGCTTGTCCCAACTCTATTATCCTTATGGTAAACTCCAACCCTTTTTATCATATATATATATTTACCAACCCCTCCGCACGAGCAGGATGTGACACAAGGTCAATTTCTTAAGCGGGGTTTAACAGGTTTGAATTCAGAGTTTTCCTTCTACTAGACTGGTTACCTAGCCATAGATAAAGAGCCCAGTCTGCCCTACTATTTACCCATAGCTGGAGGTAGAATTGTATTCATACCTTTTCCCAAGGGTATTAGCACCTTGTGAAATGCAAAGCTTCGTCCAGGAATTGAACTCTGGTCAACGAGTCCATTTCCTACGACATTAGACTACGCGCCTCTCATCCCTTTTTATCATATATGTGCTAGATGGCAGTGGGTGAAGGTCTTGGTATCCTTGGATATGACGTTAAACTGCATCTTATGGTATAGTTCATACTCTGGAGCTCTGGGGAGCATGTAGTCCCCTATTACCATTATTTCCAGGTCCGCTCTGAACCGGAGTGGAAGTACATGTTAGGGTCCTATCTATAGGTTCATTCTTTTTTAAATTAGTTTAAAATAATGTGTTTACAAATTTTTAATACCCATTCGGAAAGAATAAAATGAAACGACATAAAATATCCCAACAAGGGTTGACATGCCGTAAAACCCAAACAAACAAGCAACCATCCGGCCAACCAACTAATCAATACAAAATTGAATAAATATATCTATATATATTTATATATTGGGTTGGCGAGGGCCGGTATCGAACCCCGCACCTTGTGGTTCCTAGTCGAACGCTCTACCGTATGAGTAGCACAGGAATCTGTGAGGGTAAAGTGGCGAGCTGATGGTAGGTGTTACTTTTACTTACATATATTTGTATATATATTTATTAACTCCTCCGCACAGTACAGATCCGACACTCTTTGGTCAGAACGGTCTGACCGAAGAGATCCGGATCTTTACTTATTAAGATTTGTAATTAATTATATTTGAATTCTATTCATTTATAATCTTTTACCATAGATAAGAATTTAAATTTCAGGAATTGTATTTTAATTTCACTTGTTCATTATTTCTATGTCTTTTTTTTAAATCTATATTTCTATTCTTCTTATTAAATAATTTTTTTTAAAGTTTTTTAAAAAGAAAGATTTCATAACCTATTATAAAATAGGGATATTTTAGAATTCAGTATTTTTATAGAATATTTCGAACCTCTGTGCAATTGCAGTGACTGGTCCCTAGGATAGAAAATAATATAATTAACCAGTCAATCATAAGCTACAAGTTCTGTGCAACTTTTCTTAATTAGGAATTTGCTCTCCAGTAGAACAAATTGGTCCATTTAACCTTGGTATTAGAATCAGGTCTAAGAGAAGGAAAACTTTGAGTTCAAACCTGTTAAACCTCTTTTTAGAAGAATTGACTTTGTGTCACATCCTACTCGTGCGGCAGAGTTGGTAAATATACAGGGTGTGCGGGATAAATTTGATAGTTTCATAAGGAAAAAGAAAAAGTGCTAGGTAACTACATAATTTAATGGATTGTAGAGAAATTCAACAGGCGCGGAAATTACACTACTGTCAACAAGTTTCATTCAAAATAACTGCCATTAGCGTCGGTCACAGCCTCGATCCTGCTCCGGAACCTGGGCAAGCTGATGTTACAGTTTCCCTGGAAGGGTCTCCAAAACTACCTTAATTCTGTTGATTAACTGGGATTTTGTAGTACTGGCACGGCGATTGGTGTCTTTCTGCCAACATGCCAACATACATAAAATAAAATCCCCCCATGGGGGGTTANTTTATATATATATATATAATATATATATTATGTAATTTTATAAGAAATGATACAATATAAATATAAACCTTGCTGATAATGAATATACTGTGACATAAGCATTGACATGATCGTTACCAGAACAAAAAGTTACTGGAGTATCATACATTTATATAAAATGACAAGAGTTAAGTATAAAATATGCAAATATTCAGAAGATGTGGTTTATTTAGAATGAATAGTTTTGCCAACCTGAGCATTTTGTTTTTATATATATTAACCATCTCAGGGAAATGTTAGAAGCTTCATCAAGAAGTTATTTCCCAAATGAAAACGAAAAAAATATGACAAAATTCCTGCTTTCTATTATCAATAATCATTCTTGTTTTGTTATTTTTTTTTGCTTGGTAAATAAATAATCACTCCCTTTTAGTAAAGATTTGTAAAGTATTGAACATTTTTTAAAAAGGGATAGCATACCATTGCAATTTTCTAAAGCTATTAAAAATTAAAAAATTTTATATGAATAACATATTATAACAATAAAACGCATACACATATTTTATAAAAAAAAACAAAAAAAACAACATGAAAAATTTGAAAGCATTTTTTCATTGCCCCTCCAAAGTACAAATTAATAAAATTTCAATGGCTTAGGACACACAAGGCTAGGAAGGATGTTATTCAACTTGATCAAGCTGTCAAAGTTCCTATAAAAGTTGTAAGCAAAAGTCACTATTTCCTCCTAAAAAAAAAAAAATCTTTCAAAAATACCAAAGATTGGGAAACTTTCTTAAATTTTCTTTTCCTTGATTAATATTCTTGTTGTTGATTAGTCCTTTGCTAATTCTTTTGGTTAACTGCAAATCGTATCCAAAATAAACAGAAGAACTATGTGGGGATTCATGGGCAGTTTACTACAAGGTAGAAAACTTTTTTTCGCGAATTGGGTACGTTTAGGGGTTTTAGGTATTAAGTTGTTTTTTATTGTATTGCCTTAAAAAAAAAAAAACCCCAAAATAAACAAATAATATACATTTAATGTTTGAAAAATAATTTTTTAAACAATTAATTGAAATTATACATAGCAATACTAATCAAACATGAACAAGTGTCACTTTGGATCAATAATAATTTCAATGGTTAAAATGTATAGTAATTTATTTTTTTTTAAAAACAATACGTATAAACCACCTTAATCCCACCTCAACTATACCCATTTCACACAAAAAAAGTTCATTCATCACTGTATAAACGGCCAATGGATCACCTACCACCAATAATTTCCGTTTTAATTTGCAACGGATTGCAATTTAACCTCTTTTTTTGTAACAAATACTTGCCCCAGATTCAAATTTGTTACTGTATTTCTCTGAATGGTTGAGATAAGGCTTGATGAATTAGTATTATCATGCGTTATTCAACTATTGTCTCCCATTCATTGTTGTTACTGTTGTCATAAATATGTTTTTCTTATGGAGAGCAAATAGTAAATTAATTCTGTGATATATTTCTTTGAGATTCCATTTGTAAAAACCTGGTCTGAAGAGCTGATCATTTGATCTGGTTGAATAGATATAATATAAACAGGAGGACATTGTTAGTTTTCTTTCTTTGAAAATTAAAATTTTTCTCGTATATAATTAATTTATTGATTGATTATGTACTTGAGCTCTCTTAGGATTTATAAAACCTTGTATGAATAAATAATTGTTGCAACCTACAAGAGCAAATACAGTAGGTTTACAGTGATTCGATGATCCAAATGAACAATCTCTTACTTACGTCATTGGATATCATATATAATTATTATATTTAGCTCATTTCCCTATCTCTTGCTTCTCATTGTTGAGGACAAGGTTATGTTAATATTTTCTAAAATTATCCAAAGATCATCCCTTCATGTCAATTTTTTGCTGAAAATAGACAATGAAATCTTCTAACACACGTGAGTTACTGATTATCATATTATAACATACTTCTGTTCTCTCGGCTCAATATCTTTGCTTATATAAAAAACCACCTGTACTGGAATGGTATGAATAGTCATCTCTCATATTCTTGATATCAAGGGATGAACCAAACCATTGCCCTACCATTGTCCTGTTAAAAACCATCTTCTTTAAACAGAGATGCCATCACTTTTCCGCCATCAGATTATTCATTCAAAAAAAGTGTTGTCTAATGCATTGCGATATTTCCACAAAAAAAAAGAAATTAATCACATTGAACAAATAATAATAATGAATCCTCTCAAATTTATAGATAAAATATTACAGAATCTCAAATTTAACAAGATGTTTTACATTGTAAATATATAATATATATATATATATAGGCCTGGGTTACTCAGTGGTAGAGCGTTTCGACTAGAAACACAAGGTTTCCTAGTTTGATACCGGCCCTTCCCAACATCGTGCTTGAGTAGCACCGGGATGGTGTGCGATAGGTAGGTGTGGCGCTTCTCCACTCAGACGCAAAACAATCTCCTTGTTCTATTTTTCATCAGCTTGCTCAGCTTCCGGAGCAGGATCGAGGCTGTGACCGACGCTATGGCAGTTATTTTGATGAAACTGTTGACAGTAGTGTAATTTCCGCGCTGTTGAATTTCTCTACCAATCCATTAAAATTATGTACGTTACCTAGCACTTTTTCTTTTCCTTATGAAAAGCTATCAAAATTTATCCCGCACACCCTGTTATATTTACCACTCTGCCGCACGAGTAGGATGTGACACAGAGTCAATTTCTTCTAAAAAGAGGTTTTAACAAGTATTGAAACTTAAAGTTTTCCTTTCTAGACCTGATTCTAATACCAAGGTTTAAATGGAACCAATTTTGTTCTACGAGAGCAAATTCTAATTAAGAAAAAAGTTGCCACAGAACTTGTAGCTTATGATGTGACTGGTTATTATATTATTTTCTATCCCTAGGAACCAGTCACTGCAATTGCACGAGAAGGTTCGAAATATTCTATAAAAATTACTGAATTCTAAAATATCCCTATTTTAATGAATAGGTTATGAATCTTTCTCTTTTAAAAACTTTTAAAAATTATTTAATAAGAAGAATAGAAATATAGATTTAAAAAAAAAGACATGAAAATAATGAACAAGTGGAAATTAAAATACAATTCCGAAATTTAAATTCTTATCTATGGTAAAAGATTATAAATGAATAGAATTCAAATATAATTAATTACAAATCTTAATAAGTAAAGATCGGTATCTCTCGGTCAGACGTTCTGCCATAAAGAGTGTCGGATCTGTCTGTGCGGAGGAGTTAATAAATATATATACAAATATATGTAAGTAAAAGTAACACCTACCATCAGGCTGCCACTTTACCCTTCACAGATTCCTGTGCTAACTCTACGGATAGAGCGTTTTGACTAGGAACCCACAAGGTGCGGGGTCGATACCGGCCCTCGCCAACCAAGTATATAAATATATATAGATATATTTAATTCAATTTCGTATTGATAGTGGTTGGCCGGATGGTTGCTTGTTGTTTGGGTTTTAGCGGCATGTCAACCCTTGTTGGGATATTTTATGTCGTTTCATTTATTCTTCGATGGGTTTAAAAATTGTAAACTACATTATTTAAACTAACTTTAAAAAAGAATGAACCTATAGATATAGGACCAACATGATACTTCCACTCCGGTTCAGAGCGGTACCTGCGAAATAATGGTAATAGGTGGGGGGCTTACATTCCCCAGACTCCAGAGTATGACTATACCATAAGATGCCAGTTTACGTTCATATCCAAGGAGTACCAGAGACCTTCACCCACTGCCATCTAGCCATATATGATAAAAAAGGGATGAGAGGCGCGTATAGTCTAATGTCGTACGGAAATTGGACTCGTTGACCAGAGTTCAATTCCTGGCGAAGCTTGCATTCACACAGGTGCTAATACCCTTGGATAAAGGTATGAAATACAATTCTACCTCCAGCTATGGGTAAATAGGCTAGGGCAGACTGGGCTCTTTATGCTATGGCTAAGGGTAACCAGTCTAGTAGAAAGGAAAAGTCTGAATTCAAACCCTGTTTAAACCCGCTTAAGAAATAGCCTTGTGTCACATCCTGCTTCGTGCGGAGGGTTGGTAAATATATATATATGATAAAAAGGTTTGGAGTTTACCATAAGGATAATAGAGTTGGGAAAGCATTATGCAGATTTCTGTTGCAGATCTGCCCAGTTGGCAATACAGGGACAGGTTGCAGGAGGAGAGAGAGAGAGAGAAGAGAGAGAGAGGAGAGATAGAGAGAGAAGAGAAGAGAGGAGAGAGAGAGAGTAATAGGATCCGTGCTGATCAACACAACCCATATGATGATGATCGATTCACATCATCGAGATGAGTACTTTACAATTAATATATTTTTATCAGAAACATTTTGTCTCCTTGATATAAAATTGCTTTCTCAATTCCTTGAAATTACATCATTCATCATCCATGTCGTGCGGCTGCACGGATATCCATGACAATCTCTCGCCAACCTTCCTATCATTCATTGCACTGGGAGTTCTTCCTCGCCTGCAGCCAGCATCTTGTTACTAGCTGGGTCCAATGTAGGGTCCTTGCGGGCGTCCCCACACTAAGCAAGTCCATGTGTTGGCTCCACAGGGATGAACATGCTATGAGTTCGTCCTATGCTTCTCCGCAGCGTGTCCTGCATGCCTAGTCCGTCTCACTCGGGAATTCTCTGGAGATAGGGGGCACGGCAGACCATCACGAGCTGTCCTAGTGGGGTGCTGTTTCCATCGGACTTGGATTCCAATACTGCCGCACATTCTTGTGCAGGTCCCATTGACTAAAGAGCACCAAAGAAAGAAAAAAATTGGCATAAACAAGGAACTCTGACAAATGTAAATTTGCATAGGATTTTTGTATGACTATGCAGCGAGAATGATAGAGAATTACAGTTTTTAGAACTGTACAATCCTACATATATACTTATATATTGAATTTACCCAGAATTTTTAGTCATAAAAAGTTGTTTTTATCATATTAGTATTTTAAAAACGACACTGTCTTGGCAATGCAAAACTCAAAAACATTTCTTCAACCGACCCTAATTAGAACATCAAGATAAGACATTTATTTAAACATATAACTAATCTTATATAATAACAGAATGATCAGAAACAGTAGGTTGTCCCAGGCATTTGGTTAGATTCAAGCTACGTGTAAATTCTGAAAGGACCTTAAACATAAATTCATTGGATTATTAGGACTACAAGTTCGGCAAGAGGAATTATCTGTGAGGATATTTTTGTGGTCACTGTTATTTCAATTTTATCGTCTGGTTAGAATTGTTTGAAACCCGTTAACAAATCCCATTGTATTCGTGAGACTCAATAGATATATTTGGCGGCAATGTAAATTCACATCATTAATAGCACGGATCCTAGTGGAGTAACCTCCGTAAGATATATATTTTATGTGAAAGGGTCTTTTATATCAAGGTAGAATAATGTCATTAACTTCATTATATGATCAGCTGATAAGCAGTAATATATCTAATTATTCAACGTTCATAGGTGTTGAATAAGCCATGCCCTATTATTATAGTGTTAAAAAGATTAATGTCTGATTTACCTCTTCTAACTCTCTCTCCGTTCATCTCTCTCTCTCTCATCTTTTTTCTTTATTGCTTCGTGTCGTTCAGTTATATTCGATTTGGGAAATCAGAGTCACTATCACCCACCCTTTCTCGGCTTCTTTCCTGTCTTTAGTATGTTTTTCTGGTGTAAAAGCCGTGTCCTTTTCTTCCTTTTCTTTCTTTGATAATAAAAACGGAGATAGTCCATTCTGTATGTCTCGTGAGAGAAACTTTCGAAAATAAATACAATTATAACAACAAAAGATCAGGATGGATAATCCATCAACACTTAAATATCCAAACCGGGCTTGTTTTGAGCAAAATTAGGAAGATTTTGATTATATTCGTGAAGATAATTGAAAAAATGGAAATATTTAAATCATAGCATGGACATTTTCTTTTTTGCATGTGTGTATATATGCAAATAGAGGACATTAAGTTTTTTATTTTCAAAAGTGTCTTGATCAACGCAAGGTGTTTAAAAAAAAAATTACGTACAGATATTATGGGTCATCTGCGAAGAGTCCTAACTCGAGATTCTAATTCATACCATTGGTTGGCAGAGTCTGTAACTCGGAGATCAGAATATCTCAGGTAGACAGTCTTATCGTATCGTCAAAATTCAGTTATAGTATACCGCGACGATTCAATTCAATTTAGATACCATATAGACAAATGTACCAATACGAATAATAAACAGAAACGAGATCTTTCGACACATGAGAATATTAACCCAAAAGTTACTGACATGGCATTATAAAATTCCAACCAACCAACAACCGCAACCAACACCAACGGAGTAAAATAATTTAAATCTTATAAGGCAGCATGCAGGTTGATGCCAGACAGAGAATGTGGACTAATTAAATACAACAACAATAAGAAATATAATGTCATATGTTTAAAGAGAACAATAATAAATGTCTTCAGAAACATCGTTAGTCCAATCATTTTGGAAAGGATTAGGCTATGTTGGTGTGGTGAGTCTATGTCGTAATAAATTACAGCACTCGTGATACGTTCATTGGCAATTTTCAATTGAAATAGGGCGCACTACTATTCTGTAAAAATAATATGCTTTATTTATTGACTTTAAGCTGAATCGATTAATTATCTGCAATTGTTAATATATATGATATATAATAATAGATATATGACTATATTATATATTAGATATATATAATATGGTGTGTGTGTCGTGTGTGTGTGTGTGTGTAATGTGTGTGTGTGCTCGTCGTATTAAAAGTTGAGAACAACAAATTTCTGAAAAATACTCCGTTAAATTTCTCACTATATATATCATATCTTTACCTTTATATGTATATATATCATATATATAGGTACTATATATACGATATATATTAGTAGTTATCACTCACATAGTAGTACAAAGATTTGTTTATATAATGGTTATAATTCAATATTATAACTATAATATTATGTATAGTTAGATATGTAGCTATCTATTTATATATATGTTATATTTTGTTATCATCTGCAACATCCTAGGGCAATATAATATATATATATATATACTACTATATATATATAATCTAGCATATAATATTATCGATACCAGATAACTAAAATGTATATATGATGAATAGTACTATAATATATATCATATATATATATTATATATATATGAATTACGAAGCTTCTTCAGAAATTGTTGTTATCCTCACAGAATCACTTTCGTATCTACACAACACCACACACATACATCTACAGCACACTCACTATATATATTATGCATTTATATCTATTATTATTATGTGTGTGTGTGTGTGTGTTGGTGGTAGTGTAAGTATGTGTGTATAGTGTGTGTGTTTGGGTGTGATTATAAAAGTTGAGGAACAACAACTTTCTGAAGAATACTATATATATATAAGGTTATGAGACAAAAAGATATTATAAGACACACAGGACTATTTCTTTAATTTTATTAATTTATTTTAATTGTTCCAAGCTAGTTTTTACCTTAGGTCATCGTCTGTTGAGAAATAGGATGATTGTGAATCAAAAAGATGACAAGCCCAATAGAAGTGAGTGGAAAACTGTACTGAGTATATAATATTACATAATTATATTAATATATAATAATAGATATAATATATAATAACTAAAATTGCCACGTTTTAAAATGTGTTTAAACTTTGAGTTTACAAAATTATTGTTAATGTCCTATACAAAACAAAACGTGCTGCGGCATTATACATAACCAACCAAGGAATTGAATATGTCATAAAATCCAAGCATACTAACTAAAACCAACCACCACAATATTAACTGTTATGACATTTCCTTGGCAAACATGAATAATATTGAGGCAAGACTACAAGTGAGAATACATATTAATTACAACTGTGGAGAGATTCTATCCCTTGAAAGGTATGTCACTGTTGTAATAAATCCTAAGTTTTCTGTAAGGTTTGAATATACAACTAGTCAAGCTGTGTTGTGATCATTTGTCTATATAGGGTGTGCTAGAATCATCTTAGTCACTATTAAATTAACTAGACTTAGCCGAGGTCACGTTGCTAATTACCTCAGCTCAGATCAACAGCTGTGGATTTTCTGATATAAGGCATGAGGCAAATGTGTCACTTCTACTTATAGACTTCGTTGCCTAACGTGACCGTGAGAAGGTATTTCCTATTGTCTTGCAAGCATGGCACTGCTGCTGCTGCTTTCTGCTGTAGCAATAGAGCCTTGATTTCGTAGACACTTATGTCAATTGACACTCGTGACTACTCATTCTTGGTGACTGAGACGTGAGCTAAAAAATACTATTATTTGACAACAGGAACTTATTGGTCTTGCACACTATTCACTACAGGATACATAAGGATGGCTGCCAATACCTAACACAGGCCCGAATGGTGTGGGATGAGTATGCTACTTAATCTTCTGATACTGAGAGACGTCAGAGTTGCAATCATTGACGAAGGACTTACAAGGCTTAGGAGCCACCAAGGAACAACCAAATGGAATTCTTTACCAAGGATCCACTCATTTAACACAAAGATTCTCCGCTGGACAACGCTTCTGTTGTTTGGCCCTAATCAATTCGTAAAAAGTGGCAGACAGGAAAAAGTGGTCGAAAGCTTTGTAGAAACGGAAAACAACACGTTATGTGTACTGCGAATAAATTTACTCTTACAATAATTCTAACTAACATAGGTAATTAAATAGATGCAATAATTCAACCCTTTGAAAACTTTTCTCGTTTGTGGCTCTTGATTCGAAGGGGTAAACAGGCATACTTTATTTTTCGGTATAATATGCTCGGTAATCGCTACGTTGTGTATGAAAAAGATATTATTATATTTCTCAGACCCCTTCATAGGGCAGAATAGAAAAATTAGTTTCCAGCTTCTCATCATTTATTACACCTCGCAATGGAAAACATTACTGAGATCACATTTTTAACATATAGAAGTGTGCTACCCGGCGTCGCATGGGTACTGGAAAAGTTCGTCTCGCAGATCCATTATTACTGAATCACGAGTGGATCGCGCAGATGCCCCATTAAAAAATCTGATGTAAAAAAGATATTGAGCGGGATCCAGTCTGGGGGGCGTCCAGAAAAAAAGTGTACAGACACTCCGAAAAAAAAATTATATCTCCTTATTTAAAATGGCAAAAAAAAAAATCCGTGCTGTTACTATTTGAATATTACTTTTAATTATCTTCACGAATATGAAATCAAATCTTCATTATTTTTACTTCAGAAAGCAAAATCTGGTAATAGTGAATGTGTTTTTATATTTAACTTAGTATTTTCTAGTTTCCTCCGGACATAACCATACATGGCATATTGGCATCAACTCGCTTACTCGAGTAAGACATTTCCTGTCTTCTTTTTTCATTAGTTGGAGGCCAGTGCATATTGACATTGTATCCTTGTATTTCTTAGATGACTCACCAGGCCCATCCTGGAGCAGACTACTCTTCCACATTAAAACTACATGTTTGGAACTTCTCTACTTTGAATGTGCTGACTGAAAATAACCCTTTCTAATAGCACGCCTTCAACTTTGGTTTAATTCGGTTGGACACAAATTCTTCACAGACCGAAAACAACATTACATACATACATACATACCATACCAACTGCCCTTATATATGTTATAGATTTATGTCGTTTATTCATGGAACATATTGTACAATTAAATTGTTTGAGACATATAGTATTCTGTATTCGTGATTAAAAAATTCATATGCGCAGTGTTCATTTATTAGGAGTACAGCATCCACCGCAGTCACAGAACTATTCCCCTTTTGCGGAAAAATGTATCTGTCCACTGAAGAAATTATGGTGATTGAAAAACTGTTTTCGCTTCAAAACTGTAGAATCTATGCAAAACGGCATAAAAATAACTTCAAACGTTAACAAAGATGTTGTGGACGCATAAGGGAGACTATTTTCACATCTTAGAGACACTGACGGTATGATGTTGTTATATTCTCAAATTACATTTGTCTTTATTGGTAAATAAAGTACTATTTTGTAATTGGACAAGACGTTCTTCTCAATCTATATACAAAAATATATAATATATAATATATATATATATATATATATATATAAATATATATATATTATTTTAAAAAATGTTTTTTAAATTGGGCGTTTATATATTATATATATAATATATATATATATATATATATATTTATTGAAATATAGTGTGCTGTTTATAAGTAAATGGTGCTCCAATATTCTTTATAGAGTATCATATTTGTATTACGAGGGGGGGGGGGGGGGGGGGGGGGGGTATATTCAATTTAGTGTATCTATGGATGTATTAATGTATTATAAGGACTTAGGTGTTGGTTTAAACTAATACCCACTCCTCAGTTGTTAGTCTATCTATGGGTGCACTAATAGCATTATAAGGACTTAGTGTTGGTTTTAAACTAATACCCACTGTTCAGTGTTAGATATTCTATGGATGTACTAATGCATTTATAAGGACTTAGCTGGGTTTTAAACTAATACACTGTTCAGTGTTAGTGTATCTATGGATGTACTAATGCATTATCAGCGACTTAGTGTTGGTTTTTAAACTAATACCCACGTGTTCATTGTTAGCTTATCTATGGGTACTAATGCATTATAAGGACTTAGTGTTGGTTTTAAAAACTAATACCACTGTTCAGTGTTAGTGTATCTATGATGTTACTAATGCATATATAATGACTTAGTGTTGGTTTTAAACTAATACCCACTGTTCAGTGTAGTATATCTATGGATGTACTAATGCCATTATAAGGACATTAGTGTTGGTTTTTAAACTAATAACCACTGTTCAGTGTTAGTGTTAAATCTATGGATGTACTAATGCATTATAAGGACTTAGTGTTTGGTTATAAAACTAATACCACGTTCAGTGGAGTGTATCTATGGATTTACTAATGCATTATAAGGACTTAGTCTTGGTTTCAAACTAACACCCACTTGTATTGTAATCGATAATTTTTGACATTTCCGAGGTAATGTGATGCATTTAATTTTTAATTACTGTTAATTATCTTGATTCAACCTGAAAGATCACAACGTCATTTCATAAAATGTTCATAAAATTGATATTTTTCATAAATGTAATAGTCAGCATTTACAAGATAATTACTATGTTTACATAATTCGTGGTAGCATGAATTATGAGAATGTAGTGTAATAAAATTTAAATAAACGGTATGGTAAAGGGAAGTTACCATTATAACCGTATAGGAAGGATTGACAACACAGTTCACCTTTCGCTGAACCTAGCATTGATTCTCATTTGCGGAAGGCAAAAGGGTGTGAAAGGTAATTGAGGTAATTTATTTTTTTATTTTTTTTTTTTTTTTTTTATTTGTTAGAATTTGAGCGGTAGTCGAAGGCGCCAGACGTGTTATGCGTCGATATCCCAGGTAACCATCTTCTCACGCGCGTTAAAACCATTTTGGGCTTCGGTTTTAATAAAGACGTCTTTGAAAAAATAAAAGAAAGTCTGTGCTTGATTATTTAAAAAGAGGATAAGCACAGAAACCAAGTCCACTACAAGAGAAGCCGATATTAAAACAAGGAGAAAAGTAACCAATAAAGAAAATGGCCGTCACGAAATATAACCCCCCAAAGAACTCTTTACCCCTCTCCTCTCCAATTATATTAACTCAGCGGATGACGGTTATTTAACAGCATGCTTGTGGGATTTTACGCTAACAGAATACATTCGTAATCGTTCATGCAATTAGTAAAAAGCGCCGGACTCGTAGTTGACTTTTGAAGTCCTTTCTGTACATTAAAAACATTTCATGCATAACGAAGATGTATAAGGGCATTCCTGATACAGCATAAATCATTTTCAAATAGTGAAATCTTTACGAATGTAAATATATTAATAGTAACATCTGAAACATATTTAGGTCAGAAGTGTTTAAAAGTTTGCTTGAAGCATTGTTTATATTGTTTGGTCGTTTGATTTCAAAAGCTATACAGGTTATTATTTATAACCTACTGCTGTCCAGTTAAGGTGAAGTCTTTTGTATTATATTGAACTGATAAAAGAGAGACAACCATGTCTTGACATTTCACTAGAGAACATTAAACCGCCATCTGATATAGGCTCCAGTTCTGGACATCTGTTTTTAGAGAATGAAGAGTAATCTTTCATTTGTCATTATTCCCAGGTTCACTCTGACTCGGGAGTGGGTAGTAACTGCCAGAGTCCTATCAATGGGTCGAAGATCTGTTTAAAAATATCTATAATCGATAGGACACGGGCAAAGTGACAAAACTGAAAGGTCTATTACTACTTTGCAGTGTTGTGAGGTTAGTCAACTTCATAGTGTTAGTGTTACATAATTGTGTGCGGCGTGGGTTTGTTGACGGACACTAGCGAGAATTCTAAGGGGCCATTGGTTTCAGATCAAAGATGGACGGTTATAGCTCCCTGACACCACAGGCGCAAACTTCTCGCGTTATGTGATTTAGTTTGTTTAGATTTCAGTTTCAACCTCAGATTGACGCAGGTAAGGGGCGGGGTTAGCTCATCAGTATAGTGTTCGGCTAGAAACCACAAGTCCTAGTTTCGATACCCGCCCCGCCAACTCAGCGTATGGAGTTGCACAGGCGATCTGTGCGTGTAAAGTAAGGAGCTGATGGTAGGTGTGGTGCTCCACCCAAGACGCACTAAAATAGTCCTTGGTCTAGCGCTAGTGAAAAGGATAGACTCCTTCGCTGCATGGCTATACCGACATTAGTCGCCCGACTGTATACGTGCTACTGCGAGGCTGATTCTCACTCGCGCGGTGAATAAGAATGGGTTAAAAAATCTGATCAATGAAAAAAAAAGTCTTGTGAGTTAATTAATTGCATGACTAAAAACTTACCCCAGAAAAAAAAGAAGCTCTTAGAAGAAGCAGTTAGAAGGAAACGACCGGCAAGACAAGATAGGAGAAGAAGTAAGAAGAAATGAAGTAATAATTAAGGACTCAATGTATGTCGTCTGTCTGTCTGTTGTCTCTCTATCTCTCTATCACGCGAGTTTTCTCTCTCGTTTATATACCCGCAATGGGGTAGCAGCATTAGTAAAGAGAAACACAAGACGAATTAACGGAGGTACAATACGACACGTGCTAAACGCGTGGTTTACTTCAACGGAACAGGATGATACAAGAAAAAAAAACAAAGGAAAAAAAGCGAAATGCGGCCAATTCTTATGCGCCAATGGTCGTCGCGTAGTAATTTACATGTAGTTTCTAACCGCGACAATAGGCATGTAGCCTCATATTCTGAAGAAACTATTTTTAGGTGGTAAACATAACAGCAGAAAAAAATTCAACAACAAACAAAGAAAAACAATTGTGAAATGAAACCATCCCCCGTTCAGAAAATTGAATTGTAGCCGTGTCCATTTACTACCATAACAACCATTTTCGTGTAGTTCATTCTGAGAGTTTTTTTTTGTTTTGTTTGTTTTCTTGTTTTGTTTTTGATATTTTCTTGCTGTTATGTTTTACCAACTTAAAATAGTTTTCTTCAGATATGAGGCTACTGCTATTCGCGTTACCAGAACTACATGGTAAAAATTAACTACGCACGACCATTGGCGCCAATAAGAATTGGCGCGCATTTCGTTTTTTTTCCTTGTTTTTTCTTGATCATCCTGTTCCGTGAAGTAAACCAAAACGCGTAAGCACCGGTCGTTATTGTACCTCCGTTAAAATCTCTTTGTTCTCATTTTACTAATGCTGCATACCCATTGCGGGTATATAACGAGAGAGAAAACTCGCGTGATAGAGAGATAGAGAGACAAACAGACAGACAGAGACATACATTGAGTCTTAATTATTACTTCATTTCTTCTTTACTTCTTCTCCTATCTTGTCTTGCCGTCGTTTCTTCTAACTGCTTCTTCTAAGAGCTTCTTTTTTTTTCTGGGGTAGTTTTTAGTCATGCAATTAATTAACTCACAAGACTTTTTTTTCATTGATCAAGATTTATTTAACCCATTCTTATTCCCCGCGCGAGTGAGAATCAGCCTCGCAGTAGCACGTATAAGTCGGGGCGACCTAATGTCGGTATCAGCCATGCAGCGAAGGAGTCTATCCCCTTTTCACTAGCGCTAGACCAAGGAGACTATTTTAGCGTCTGGGGTGGAGCACCACACCTACCATCAGCTCCTTACTTTACCGCACAGATCCCTGTGCAACTCATACGCTGAGTTGGCGAGGGCGGGTATCGAACTAGGAACCTTGTGGTTTCTAGCCGAACACTCTACTGACTGAGCTAACCCCGCCCCTTACTCTGCGTCAATCTGAGGTTGAAACTGAAATCTAAACAAACTAAATCACATGACGCGAGAGATTTGCGCCTGTGGTGTCAGGGAGCTATAACCGTCCATTCTTTGATCTGAAAACCAATGGCCCCTTAGAATTCTCGCTAGTGTCCGTCAACAACCCACGCCGCCACACAAATTATGTAACACTAACACTATGAGTTGACTAACCCACACCACTGCAAGTAGTAATAGACCTTTCAGTTTGTCACTTGCCCGTGGTCCTATCGATTATAGATATTTTTAAACAGATCTATTCGACCCATTGATAGGACTCTGGCAGTTACTACCACTCCGAGTCAGAGTGAACCTGGGAATAATGACAATGAAAGATTACTCTTCATTCTCCAGATGTCCAGAACTGGAGCCTCACTATCAGATGCGGTTTAATGTCTCTAGTGAAGTCAGACATGGTTGTCTCTTCTTTATCAGTTCAATATAAATACAAAAGAACCTTCACCTTAACTGGACCGCAGTAAAGTTATATATAATAAACCTGTGATAGCCTTTGAAATCAACCACCAAACCAATATAAACACAATGCTTCAAGCAAATTTTAAAACACTTCTGACCTAAATATGTTTCAGATGTTACTATTAATATATTTACATTCGTAAAGATTTCACTATTTGAAAATGATCTATGCTGTATCAGGAATGCCCTTATACATCTTCGTTATGCATGAAATGTTTTGTAATGTACAGAAGACTTCAAAAGTCAACAAACGAGTCCGGCCGCTTTTTACTAGAATTGCATGAACGATTACGAATGTATTCTGTTACGTAAAATCCCACAAGCATAGCTGTTATATAACCGTCATCCGCTGAGTATATAATGGAGAGGAGAGGGGTAGAGTTCTTTGGGGGGTTATATTTCGTCGACGGGCCATTTTCTTATTGGTTACTTTTCTCCTTTGTTTTATACGGCTTCTCTTGTAGTGGACTTGGTTTCTGTGCTTATCCTCTTTTTAATAATCAAGCAAGACTTTCTTTATTTTTCAAAGACGTCTTTATTAAAACCGAAGCCCAAAATGGTTTTAACGCGCGGTGAGAAGATGGCTTACCTGGGATATACGACCATAACACGTCTGGCGCCTTCGACTAACCGCCAAATTCTAACTAACTTACCTCAATTACCTTCACACCCTTTGCCTTCCGCAAATGAGAAATCAATGGCTAGGTCAGCGAAAGGTGAACTGTGTGTCAATCACTTCCTATAACGGTTATAATGGTAACTTTCCACTTACCATACCGTTATTTAAATTTTATTACACTATTCTCATAATTCATAGGCTACCCACGAATTATGTAACATAGTAATTATCTTGTAAATGCTGACTATTACATTATGAAAATAATCATTTTATGAACATTTTATGAAAATGACAGTTGTGATCTTTCAGGTTGAATCAAAGATAATTAACAGTAATTAAAAATTAAATGCATCACATTACCTCGGAAATGTCAAAAATTATCGGGATTACAATACAGTGGGTGTTAGTTTGAAACCAAGACTAAGTCCTTATAATGCATTAGTACATCCATAGATACACTAACACTGAACAGTGGGTATTAGTTTAAAACCAACACTAAGTCCTTATAATGCATTAGTACATCCATAGATACACTAACACTGAACAGTGGTATTAGTTTAAAACCAACACTAAGTCCTTATAATGCATTAGTACATCCATAGATATACTAACACTGAACAGTGGGTATTAGTTTAAAACCAACACTAAGTCATTATAATGCATTAGTACATCCATAGATACACTAACACTGAACAGTGGTATTAGTTTAAAACCAACACTAAGTCCTTATAATGCATTAGTACATCCATAGATATACTAACACTGAACAGTGGGTATTAGTTTAAAACCAACACTAAGTCCTTATAATGCATTAGTACATCCATAGATACACTAACACTGAACAGTGGTATTAGTTTAAAACCAACACTAAGTCCTTATAATGCATTAGTACATCCATAGATATACTAACACTGAACAGTGGGTATTAGTTTAAAACCAACACTAAGTCCTTATAATGCATTAGTGCACCCATAGATAGACTAACACTGAAGAGTGGGTATTAGTTTAAAACCAACACTAAGTCCTTATAATACATTAATACATCCATAGATACACTAACATTGAATATTCGGTAATACAAATATGCATACTCTATACAAGATATTGAGCACCATTTACTTATAAACACAGCACACTATATATTATCAATAAATATATATATATATATATATATATATATATTATAAAACGCCCAATTTAAAAAAACATTTTTTAAAATATATATATATATATATATATATATATATATATATATATATATATATATATATATATATATAGCATTGGAACGAACGTCTTGTCCAATACAAAATAGTATTTATTTAACCAATAAAGACAACATGTAAATTGAGAAATATAAACAAAACATCATTCGTCAGTGTCTCTAAGATGTTGAAAATAGTCTCCCTTATGGTCCACACATCTTTGTTAACGTTCTGAAAGTTATTTTATGCCGTTTGCATAGAATTCTACAGATTTTGAAGCGAAACAGTTTTCCAAATCACCATTAATTTCTTCAGTGGACAGATACATTTTTCCGCAAAAAGGGGATAGTTCTGGTGACTGCGGTGGATGCGTAACTCCTAATAAATGAACACTGCGCATATGAATGTTTAATACACGAATAACAGAATACATATGTCTAAAACAATTTAATTGTACAATATGTTCCATGAATAAACGACATAAATCTATACATATATAAAGGGCAGTTGGTATGTATGTATGTATGTATGTATGTATGTTTTATCGGTCTGTGAAAGAATTTGTGTCCAACCGAATTAAACACCAAAAGTTGAAGCGTGCTATTAGAAAGGGTTATTTTCAGTCCAGCAACATTCAAAGTAGAGAAGTTCCAACATGTAGTTTATGTGGAAGAGTATGTCTCTCCAGGACTGGCCTGGTGAGTCATCTGAGAAAATACAAGGATACAATGTCAAATGCTACTGGCACTCAACTATGAAAAAAAAAGAAGACAGGAAATGGTCTTACTCGAGTACGAGTTGATAGCCAATATGCATGTATGTATGTCCGGAGGAAACTATGAAAATACAATAAGTAAATATAAAAACACATTCACTATTACCAGATTTTGCTTTCTGAGTAAAAATAATGAAGATTTGATTCATATTCGTGAAGATAATTAAAAGTTAATATTCAAATAGTAACAGCACGGATTTTTTTTTTTGCATTTTAAATAAGAGATATAATTTTTTTTTCGGAGTGTCTGTACACTTTTTTTCTGACGCCCCCCAGACTGGATCCACTCAATATCTTTTTTTACATACAGATTTTTAATGGGGCATCCTGCGAGGATCCAACTCGTGATTCAGTAATAATGGATCTGCGAGACGAACTTTTCCCCAGTACCCATGCGACGCCGGGTAGCCACTTCTAGTATGTTATAAAATGTGTCTCAGTAATGTTTTCATTGCGAGGTGTAATAAATGATGAGGAAGCTGGAAACTAATTTTCTATTCTGCCCTATGAAGGGGTCTGAGAAATATATCTTTTTCACACAACGAGCGAGGAGCAAAAATAGATAAGTAAGTGTTACCCCTTCGAAGCAAGAGCACAAACGAGAAAGTTTTTAAAGGGTTGA
>CM042148.1:63265150-63295150 GCA_023376005.1 Doryteuthis pealeii | reverse complement strand
AATAAAATGAAACGACATAAAATATCCCAACAAGGGTTGACATGCCGTAAAACCCAAACAAACAAGCAAGCCACCAGCCAACCAACTAATCAATACAAAATTGAATAAATGTATCTATATATATTTATATATTGGGTTGGCGAGGGCCGGTATCGAACCCGGAACCTTGTGGTTCCTAGTCGAACGCTCTACCGATTGAGCTCAGCGTATGAGTAACACAGGAATCTGTGTGGGTAAAGTGGGGAGCTGATGGTAGGTGTGGCGCCTCGCCTCTGACGTCAAAACAATCTCCTTGGTCTAGCGCTATTGAAAAGGTGATAGACTCCCTCGCTGTCTGGCTGATACCAACTTTAGGCCACCCCGAGAACTTTACTTTTACTTACATATATTTGTATATATATTTATTAACTCCTCCGCACAGTAAAGATCCGACACTCTTCGGTCAGAACGGTCTGACCGATGAGATCCGGATCTTTACTTATTAAGATTTGTAATTAATTATATTTGAATTCTATTCATTTATAATCTTTTACCATAGATAAGAATTTAAATTTCAGGAATTGTATTGTAATTTCACTTGTTCATTATTTCTCTGTCTTTTTTAAAATCTATATTTGTATTCTTCTTATTAAATAACCTTTTTAAAACGAAAGATTTCATAATCTATTATAAAATAGGGATATTTTAGAATTCAGTATTTTTATAGAATATTTCGAACCTCTGTGCAATTGCAGTGACTGGTCCCTAGGATGGAAAATAATATAATTAACCAGGCAATCATAAGCTACAAGGTCTGTGCAACTTTTCTTAATTAATAATTTGCTCTCCAGCTATATGTAAATAGTAGAGCAAATTGGTCCATTTAATCTTGGTATTAGAATCTGGTCTAAGAGAAGGAAAACTTTGAGTTCAAACCTGTTAAACCCCTCTTTAGAAAAATTGACTTTGTGTCACATCCTACTCATGCGGCAGAGTTGGTAAATATACAGGGTGTGCGGGATGAATTTGATAGTTTCATAAGGAAAAAGAAAAAGTGCTTGGTAACTACATAATTTAATGGATTGTAGAGAAATTCAACAGGCACGGAAATTACAATACTGTCAACAAGTTTCATTCAAAATAACTGCCATTAGCGTCGGTCACAGCCTCGATCCTGCTCCGGAACCTGGAGCAAGCTGATGTTACAGTTTCCCTGTGAAGGGTCTCACAAACTATCTTAATCCTGTCGATTAACTGGGCTTTTGTAGTACTGGCACGGCGTTTGGTGTCTTTCCCAACAGCGCCCCATACATAATAATCCATTGGGCTAAGATCTGGAGAGTTCGGAGGCCAAACATTGGGACTGGTGTAGTGGTAAAAATTTGCCGACAACCATTTTTGACTTTTCCCAGAGGTGTGGCAGGGGTTTGAATCTTGCTGCCATACATATGGCCTACCATTGACTACTCTTGTTATCCAGGGCTTGGCTACAGTGTTTAGCAACTCCACGTAGGCATATGAATTCAATCTGATACCCTCTCTAAAATGATGCGGAGACATCATATCACCCTCAGAGGACACACATCCGAAAACCATCACAGTTTGGAGAAATTTAGTCTGTACGACACGAGGGGTGTACTTTGGACTGTATGCAAGCCATCTGTTATTCTGCGTGTTGTGCTTTTGATCTTGGCAAAAGTTTTCCTCATCGGAAAATAACTAGATCGTTTGTGGTTCAGCAGGATGTTTCACTTTGCTCAGAAGATTCTTCGCCTTTGTCAGACGATTTTCTCGTGCCTTTTCTTGACCACTGCGACGATTGTATGAGTAGTAGCGAAGGTCGTCATTGAGTGCAAGCTTCAGGGTAGAGGCTGAAACATTTAATTCACGTGACAAAGCCAGAATTATAATGCCAGGGTCCTCCAACACTTTTTTCCTGTAGATTTTTCGAGGAATTCTGCTGTACAAACGAAATCAGATCGTCTGTTATGTTGGTTTCTTCTAGCCACAGCCTCGTAGTATCCATTGTAATTCTCCAGTTCATGCCTGATTGTTTTTATAGTGTTCAGGGAGCATTGGGCAGCAACCATAATGTCCTTATTTTGATGGCCGGCGCGGATAATCATGATTCAAGTTATTCACTTCCATGATTCAGGTGGGTTCCAGTCATCCATTCTGTCATCACGTATATGAATGAAGAAGGCTACAAGCTTTTAAATGATGCATAGTGTGTGTCAGACCTCCAGCCTACGGAGAAAAATAACCAAATATAGGTATGTCAAATTTATCCCGAACACTATATATATATATATATATATGTGTGTGTGTGTGTGTGTGTGTGTGTGTGTGTGTGTGTGTGTGTGAATGTGGTTAATTAACGCCTGAAGAAGATATCAGAAGATCTTAAACATGTGTCGCTAATGTAAAATGATAATTTTCTTTAAAACATCCATTTTGCGGACCTTCTTTTTTATAAAATATTTAATTTTCTCCCATTGTAGCCATAACAACACTTAAGGGCCGGGATAGCTCAGTTGGTAGAGCGTTCGGCTAGAAACCACATAGTTTCTAGTTCGATTCCGGTCCTCGCCAACTCAGCGTATGAGTAGCACAGGGAGCTGTGCGGTAAAGTAAGGAGCTGATGGTAGGTGTGGCGCTCCACCTCAGATGCCAAAACAATCTCCTTGGTCCACGCTAGTGAAAAGGGAATAGACTCCCTCGCTGATTGGCTGATACCGACTTTAGGCCACCCCGCCGACTTTACTTATATATATATATACAGAGAGAGAGGGGGTGAGATGGCGAGAACCCGGTAAGAGAGCGAAAAGACGAAACTAAAGAAGAAAGAGAAAAATAAATAAAAGTGAGGTTAAGAACTTTCTTTTTTTTCTTTTCTTTTTTTTTTCTTTTTTTTCTTTTCTTTTGTTTCTTTTTTTTTTTCTTTTCTTGTTTTAAGAATTTATCAAGATAGAAATCTTGGCGCATCCCTCATAAGTACTTGAGTAGCGTGAGTTATGTCGAGGTTCTGGGGGGGTCGCGAAAGAGGTGGTGTCATTGCGAACCTTAACAGAAGTGATTTATCAGTGGCTAAAGCGGAGACCCACTACATCACGACTCTACTTCGTGCCGCAGCCAAAGATATCAGCGAATGTGGGCAGAGTCATCGACCCGTATGTGCCTGTGAGTGACCCAAATAGCCAGCAGTTTCACTATTAATTAGTCAAGAGATACTTGCCGGCATGGCTTTATCGGCCAAGCTGCGGGCAGTAAACAAGACGCTTTGCAGTTGGTGATCAATTGATAAATTGCAAATGTTTTATGTTTATGTTTATGCTCCACACACAAACACACATATATATATATATATATATATATACATAATATATATATGTATATATATATGTATTTATATATATATATATATGTGTGTGTGTGTGTGTGTGTGTGTGTGTGTGTGTTTATTCTCCATATATATATATGTATATATATATATATATATGTGGAGAAAAGTAGACAAACACGGGATGTTATGGAAACTTGATGTTTATTGTCGACGATGCAACGTTTCGGTCTCTTATTAGACCATCTTCAGGACTTGGATATATTTCTTACTCCAATGATGTAAATTCTCAAAAAATTCTTTTTTTTTTTTTTTTTTTGAGAATTTCCATCATTGGAGTAAGAACTATATCCAAGTCCTGAAGATGGTCTAATAAGAGACCGAAACGTTGCATCGTCGACAATAAACATCAAGTTTCCATAACATCCCGTGTTTGTCTACTTTTCTCCACATACTGTCGGATTAACCTCCTCACATTTCTACCATATATATATATATATATATATATATATATATATATAATATATTTTATGCTCCATATATATATATATATATATATATATATATATATATATGGAGCATAAACATGTATATATATATATGTTTATGCTCCATATATATATATATATATATATATATATATATGTGTGGTGTGTGTCTATGCTCCATATATATATATATATATATATTATATATACATATATAATATATGATAATGCTCCATATATATATATATATATATATATAATATATATATATATATGGAGCATAAACATGTATGTATATATATATAATATATATTATATATATATATATGGAGCATGAACATCTATGTATATATATATATATATGAGTAAGAAAAGGTGGAATGAAAACATCACACAATGCTGTTAAAGAAGAAAACAATTTATAATATAATCATAGCTGATACTGATCAATATTTCGATTTTACAAAAATCATCATCAGAGCTCATTCACTCCCGTAGTTGTTTGGGTCGGAGAGGAAAGTCAAAATGAGTTTACAAAACAAAAACCTTAATACTGCAAAAAACGAAAGACGTTACAATATTCACCAACGTGGGCATTTCGCGCCATATATATGTCGGTCATGTTCCATGTATATCTTTTATCAACAAATGTAGCGAATTTTTGAGATGTTGGCAACAAGGCGAAAACAATTTAAACGGAAGGGGATGGGTGTTAAGAAATGTGACGGTTGGAATTCAAAAGACTTTTATTAAAGGAATTTTTTACGATTAAATGTTTTTATTATTTAAATTTTATTTTTAAGTTCTGTAATTCATAAATGATTAGATATTTAACAGCATTGTGTGATGTTTTCATTCCACCTTTTCTTACTCATATTGTCGGATTAATTTCCTTTCTTTTAACTTATATATATATATATATATATATATATATATATATATATATATATATATATGTTTATGCTCCATATATATATATATATATATATATATGTGTGTGTGTATGCTCCATATATATGGATGCTCGTGGTTTAATCGAGGCGCGTGGTGTAGAGTCGTATGAAATGGACTCGTCTATGCGAGTCGAAATCCTGACCGAGGCTGTCACATAGCGCTAATATCCTTGGGAAAGGTATGAATCGAATTTTCCCTCCAGCTAAATAGTAGGGAAGACTGGTCTCTTTAACCGTGGCTTGGTAACCTGTCTAAGAGAAGGAAAACTCTGAATTTAAACCTGTTATACTCTGCTTAAGAAATTGACATTGTGTCGCATCCTGCTGGTGTGGAGCCTTTGATATATATATATATATATATATATATATATATATATATATATATATATTATACGGAAGCTGCGTAAATCAATGATTGTTTACTAAAGGCTTTTTTCCTATTTAATTTAATGACACAAAATACATCCCAAAATATTATTTAGTTTTGGGATTAAGTTATGTTTAAGAAAATTACATTTTATTTAGTCCTAATTAGTCATAATTTGCAATTAAGTCAAAAACTCACCCGTCTCTTGTTCCTCTTCTTTCCTGTTCTTTTCCCCCTGTCTATATATATATTGTTTAACTACTCTTTCTTTATATATGTTAGTTTTCTCTGTGAGTTAAAGAGAGAGATTGGGGAGTGGGAACTTATTCATACGTTAATTTTCAACAGCTATCGGCTGGCTTATATATTAGACGGACGAGAAGAGCGTGGTGTAATGGTTAAAGTCATGGGAAATGGACTCGTCGCCCCGAGTTCAAATCCTGGACGTGGTAATTGAATTTCACTTAGCGTTAATACCCTTGTGAAAGGTAAGAATTCTACTCTCCCTCCAGCTATGTGTAAATAGTAGGGCAGACTGGGCTCTTTAACCATGGCTAGGTAACCAGTCTAGGAGAAGGAAAACTCTGAATTCAAACCTGTTGAACTCCGCTTAAGAAATTGGCCTTGTGTCGCATCCTGCTCGTGCGGAGGGTTGGTAAATATATATATATATATTAGACGGGTCAGTTTTTTACTTAATTGTAAATTTTAGCAAAAGGATCTGAATGTATTTATTTTTTAATTTAATTCGTTTTGCAAACTCATTTTATTCCTGATCATAATTATCTACCCAAAGCTCAACCAACGGGTCACGTTTTTTCTAATATATATATATATATATCGTTGGAAATGAACTCAACGACCAGAGATCAAATCCTGGACCTGCCTGTTCACTTTTCACATAGCACAAATACCCTTGCGAATGGTATGAATCCAACTATTATCCCTCTAGCTATGGGTAAATAGTGGGTCAAATTGTGTTCTTTGACCTTGGTTTTACAACCAGTCTTGGAAACTCTGAATTCAAACCAGTTAAACTCTGCAGAAGAAATTTATTTTGTGTCACGCCCAAACTCGTGTGGAGGGGTTGGTAAATATGCATAAATACATGTATACATATATATTCTTACCATACCGTCTCTTGTTCCTCTTCTTGCCTGTTCTTTCCCCCCTCTCTCTCTCTCTCTCTCTCTCTCTCTCTCTATATATATATATATATATATATATATATATATATATATATATATATATATATATATATATATCTTGTTTAACTACTCTCTATATGTTATTTTTTACTGTGAGTTAAAAAGAGAGATTGGGGAGTGTGATCGGTAGATTAAATTATTCGTACGTTAATTTTCATCAGCGAACGGCTGGCTTATATATATTTTGCCGGTTTGGCCAGGATAGTCACATTTTGAGTCATCTGTCCCAGTGTCCCACCCCTCCGGTTTACTAATTTGCTCTGGGTGACACTGAGCTGTCTAAGAATGCTCCGTTTTGGTCTTTTTGGTGAAAAGTTTGGTTTGCCACACAAGATCGCAAATATGGGGCATCTAAAGAGGATCGAAATATTTAGATCGGCGAAACTAGCTTGATTACCATTACACGTTGTATGTCGAGCTGCTCAGCCACCAGGATTTTGTCCTTAAGCATCACGAGTCGCTACGTTTGGAGGGGCGTCTTTATTCTCTCCAGAGATGCAGTTTGCGTATTCAACAGCTTCACCCGATTTGTTTTTCGTTTTAGTTTTTTTTAGGGTGGGGGTATTTTCGTGGAAGTTGTTTTGTTTTTTTTTTTGTTGTGTTGCTTGCCTGTGTCTAATCTTAACGACGCACAAATTGGATATAATTTCTTCTTTTTGTTTTTTAAACCTGCCTGAAATATTAAATTTCTACGAATTTTATAGTTTTTTTCTAAATCTGTTTTAAAGAAAATATTTATGAGAATATTTTTTAAAGGATAGCGGACAGGATCATTTTAAAACTCTCATTGAATTATTCAAAATTCAAAACGACTTAAATCGGCAAATTTATTGATATGCCCTGGGAAGGGATATATTTAGTAGAAGTAGCAGAGTGGTGGGGCCACGGTAACAGAGTGGTACAATCGAGCAGGTAAGTAATAGTACTGGTGCAACGTCATAGTCATAGGCATTGTACCTCTACATTGCTCTGTATTTATGGCTGACACTAGCCAATCATATTACTGTGAGGGGTGACCCATGTGTATACATATTCATTACATAACAACTAATACTGTTAATTATATGGTTTGAAGTAATTTTTTTTTTTTCATAATCTTTCTGAAACACAGTATATACAAAGTTACATTATTTTATAGATAACGAGATTCTTCCCAGTGAATATTAAATGTTTAAACGACTTTTATGAGTTTCGACTTTATGTTTGTGTATTCATTTGTGCGTTTATGTAATACCCAAGAATGAATAAAATAAAAAGGTCTTCGTCATGAAATAACCCAAGGGTTGACACGCCGTAAAAACCAACCAATCAACTTGATATGTCCCGGGAAGGGATATATTTAGTAGAAATTGCAGAGTAGTGGGGCCAATCGAGCAGGTAAGTAATAGTACTGGTGCGACGTCGTAGTCGTAGGCATTGTACCTCTACATTGCTCTGTATTTATGGCTGACACTAGCCAATCATATTACTGTGAGGGGGGACCCAGGTGTATGCATATTCATTACATCATTTATACATCTACACAAAATTCAACTAACAAGTAATTAGTATTATTTGGATTATTCGGACTATTGACCTCATCTTCATTGTTATCTGTACAACGTTTCGGCCGATGTGGCCTTCGGTCTTCTTAAACTATTTCTTGTCGGACTCTGAAACCTTCTCGGACTGGGGAACCTTCTTTGCAGACTCGGGAACCTTCTTGTAATTAGGAATGAAGATGAGGACAATAGTCTGAATAATCCAAATGATACTAATTATCAAGCCTCATCTCAAAAATTACGAGAAATAGTGACAAGTGATTAATGTAGTAAAGTTGGTTGCGTGGCCTATTGTCAGTATCAGCCAGACAGCGAGGGAGCCTACCCTCATTTCACTAGCGCTAGACCAGGAAGATTATTTTGCTGAGAAGGTACGCCAAACCTACCGCCAGCTCCCTAATTTACTACATAGATAAGATTTATTGGCGGAGCCCGGCATCGAACCTGTACCTTGCGACTGGATAAACCTGCCCCATTAATGTAGTTCGTTCAATTAATCACGTAACAAAATTTAACTAAAGTTTTTTTGAAAAGCAACGCCTCGTAGGAATTAGAAACGCTTTTAACACGTATGTATATAAGCTTTCGTGTGGCTGGTTAATTATTCTGTTCAAATCTCACCCGTGAAGCTTCGAATCACGCCACTTCGAAAAGTCGTAAATTATGTATAATTAGGTTCGTTTAACACTTTGCCAACCGAATTTCCCCCCACGGCTCTCGATGTCAGAGAACAAATTGCTGAATATTACCGGATTATTCCATTAAACTGGTTTCCTATTGCGAAAAGATCAAGTACCAATTTCAGGGTTGCTTCACAGACAAAACAAAAAGATTGTAGGGGTGTTCTCGTTGTGATTTTAAGAGTAAACAAGTGGATCGCAGTGGTGGGAAGAGCTGCTGTGAGCGGCTTAAAGTTGGCAAAGAGTTAATTGTGACATGTATATGAATGAAATGTTCATGTTTCTTGCTTAGCCGAATTTGAATAAATTTTAAGTGATACATACTATCTGGGTTATTCCATGTCAAAATTATCCAGGCCATGTCACCCACAATTTTTCTGAAATTTTATACAGGTGTAGACTATGTTAAAGTTAGATAGTTCCCAAAATTTGAGTTTCCAATTCCAAAAATTAGTGGAGTTATATCAATTTTTAGCTCTCCAAATTTCACGATAAGGATACTAGTCTTAATAGATCAAAAAGTCGCCATTTTTCGCGACCCCCACATGAAATTTGGAGAGCTAAAAATCGACATAACTCTGCCAATTTTTTGAATTGGAAGCTCAAATTTGGGGGAATGTCTAACTTGAATACAGTCCACACCTGTTCAACATTGAAGGGGTGCGTGACAATTTTACTTTTTGGTGGATGATTTGACATGAAAGTTCCCATCTCTTTTATGTGTCCATTGGCCTTTTTATAATCTAACACTCATTAATTTTGCAGTCCTAACAGATCACAAGGTGAAGATGAAAGAAAACGAAAATATATACAAATACCTTGACCTTGCCAGAGAAGTGAAAAAACTGTGGAATATGAGGGTGAAAGTGATACCAATTGTAGTTGGAGAACTTGGAACGGCCACTAAAAGTTTAGAAAACAGACTAACGCAAATGGAAATCAGAGGTAGAATTGAGACCACCCAGGCAACATCATTAAGATCGGCTAGAATACTCAGAAGAGTCCTGGAGACCTGAGGAGACTTGTTGCCACTCAGACTCCATTGAAATACCACCAGGTTACGCGGGCATGAAAAACTCACAAGGAGCGAAATAATAATTCAAGAACAACCAAGATAATGATACTAGTCTCAATAGATCAATGCATTACCAGCTTAGGCGGGTGTGAAAAACCCTCATAAACAATAATAATAATAATAATAATAATAATAATAATAATAATAATAATAATAAGGGATTGGAAAGTCTGGACATCGGAGGAAAGATTGAGACCATCCAGAATACTGGACTGCTGCAATCTGCTAGAATACTTAAAAGAGTCCTGGAGACCTGAGGAGACGTGCTATCACTCAGACTCCACTGAAAGACCAGCAGCTAACGCTGATGTGAAAACTCAAAAAGAGTGAATAATAATAATAATAATAATAATAATAATAATAATAATAATAATAATAATAATAATAATGGGACTTTGAGGTACAGACGGATCACATAATCCCGGCCAGGAGACCAGACCTAGTTTTGATTGACAAAAGAAGAGGAAGACTTATCATCTCGTGGATTTTGCCGTCCCGGCCGATAACAGATTGATAATGAAAGAGAGTGAAAAGATCGACTTGGATCTTGCCAGAGAATTGAGAAAACTGTGGAACATGAGGGTGAAGGTCGTATCAATTGTAATTGGGGCCCTTGGAACGATCCCCAGGGGTTTGGAAAAGAGTATGGATGAATTGGAAATCGAGGAAGAGGAAGGATCGAGACCATCCAGACTACAGCATTATTGAGATCGGCTGGAATACTTAGAAGAGTCCTGAAGACCTGAGGAGACTTGCTGTCACTCAGCCTCTAGTGAACCACTAGCTACGGCAAGTGTGAAAAACTCAATAATAATAATAATAATAATAATAATAATAATAATATTTCTCTGGGACTTTGAAATAAAAACGGATCACCTTATCCCAGCAAGAAGACTAGACCTAGTGTTGATAAACAAAAAAGAAAGAACTTGCCAACTGGTGGATTTTGCAGTGCCAGCAGATCACAGGGTGAAGCTAAAGGAAAATGAAAAAATGGACAAATATCTGGACCTTGCCAGAGAACTGAAAAAGTTATGGAACATGAAAGTGAAAGTGATACCAATTGTGGTTGGTGCACTTGGAACAGTCCCAAAAGGATTAGAAAAGGGTTTAGAAAGTTTGGATATCAAAGGAAGGATTGAAACCATTCAGAACACTGCACTGCTGCAATCTGCCAGAATACTCCGAAGAGTCCTGGAGACCTGAGGAGACTTGCTGTCACTCAGACTCCAGTGAAAGACCATCAGCTAACACTGATGTGAAAACTCAAAAGGAGTAAATGATAATAATAATACTGGGACTTTGAGGTACAGACGGATCACCAAATCCCGGCCAGGCGACCAGACCTAGTTTTGATTGACAAAAGAACAGGAAGACTGATCATTTCGTGGATTTTGCCGTCCCGGCGGATCACAGAGTGAAAATGAAAGAGAGTGAAAAGATCGACAAATACTTGGATCTTGCCACAGAATTGAGAAAACTGGAACATGAAGGTGAAGGTCGTACCAATTGTAATTGGGGCCCTTGGAACGATCACCAGGGGTTTTGAAAAGAGTATGGATGAATTGGAAATCGAGGAAAAGGAATGATTGAGACCATCCAGACTACAGCATTATTGAGATCGGTTGGAATACTCAGAAGAGTCCTGAAGATCTGAGAAGACTTGCAGCCTCTAGTGAACCACCAGCTACGGCAAGTGTGAAAAACTCAATAATAATAATAATAATAATAATAATAATAATAATAATAGCAGCAGTAGTAGAGACGGTTGATTGGTAACCTTTCTAAGTGCTTAGCATTGAAATTATCTTCAGCCGAATGTGAAGTGGCTCAAAAGCACAAGCTCTATTCATTTTGCTCTCGTTAACTTAGCGGCCATAATGTAGGAATCTTAAAAGAATAAAAACTAATTCATTTTAGACGAAAATTATCACGTTCAATACATTTCCTTTGAGACCGGACTTTTAGGAGACCCGATATTTGGGAGAGAAATTGAATTTTGTGTTTTTCACAGATCATTAAAATTGTTTTGTAAATAAATTCAGTTAATTTCACCACTTATTTATGCAGTTCGGACGAGCATATACGATACTGTAGCCCCTCACCCTAAAACAACCGTAAACCTAATTTCAACTAGGAGAGTAAACTAAACGTAGCAGCACATTATGCCGCTAGGTGTCGTGAAGTGATACGTCATTATCATGTTAGGCGTCACAACGCATTGGTTAGGAAGCAAGTGTCGCAGATCAATAACTACTGATAAACGAGTTCGGTCGTCGTTGGATACCCCATGCTTGCCCCCTTGTGTCACATCCTACCCGTGACGAACGGGTTGTGTAGTTTAGAACACAACATCGTGGTGCGATGGTTAGCAAGCTAGTCTCGCAGATCCATTACTGCTGAATAGCGAGTTCGATCGTCGCTGGATGCCCCATGTTTGCCCCCTTGTGTCACATCCTACCCGTGACGAACGGGTTGTGTAGTTTAGAGCACACTATCGTCGTGTGATGGTTAGCAAGCTAGTCTCGCAAATCCATTACTGCTGAATAGCGAATTTGATCGTCGTTGGATGGCCCATGTTTGCCACCTTGTGTCACATCCTACCCGTGACGAACGGGTTGTGTAGTTTAGAGCACACCATCGTGGTGTGATGGTTAGCAAGCTAGTCTCGCAGATCCATTACTGTTGAATAGCGAGTTCGATCGTCGCTAGGTGCCTCATGCTTGCCACCTTGTGTCACATCTTACCCGTGACGAACGGGTTGTGTAGTTTAGAGAACAACATCGTGGTGTGATGGTTAGCAAGCTAGTCTCGCAGATTCATTACCGCTGAATAGCGAGTTCGATCGTCGCTGGAGACCTCTTGCTTGCCACCTTGTGTCACTTCCTACCATGACGAACGTGTTTTGGTAGTTTAGGACGTCCCATCGTTGTGTGATGGTTAGCAAGCTAGTCTCGTATATCTATTACTACTGAAAAACGAGTTTGATCATCACTGGATGCCCCATGCTTGCGAGTTTGTGTCACATCCTACCCGTGACGAACGGACTGTGTAGTTAACGGCGTCCCATCGTTATGTAATGGTTAGCAAGCTAGTCTCGTAGATCTATTATTACTGAAAAGCAAGTTTGATTCACGCAAGATGCCACATTCTTGTGACCTATCCGTGGCGAATGAGTTTGGTAAATACCTACACCATAATCCAGTCTTGTTACGATTTTTGTGGCCATGTTTAGTTGAGAGCACTTTACAGTGTAGATCCTTTGTGTTCATTAGTGTTAGATAGAATCCTTGCGTCCCTTAGTTTTGGGTAGAATCCTTGTGATCCTTAATGTTAGGTAGAATCCTTGGTTGCTGATCCGTCCATTCGTGTCGAATACCAGCAACTGAGGAGCTTTTAAGATCGGCGATTAAATAGTTAACTAACCACGTATTAGAGCGTGTTGATTGGCTGATTGAATCTACGCGCCCACGCAGAGTCTATAAGTTTAAGTGGTGGCCTACAGCATACCTTATATAAAAAAAATATTCCAACAAGTTTGGCATGTTTCAGGGTTGACTACGATTTGTCGAAGATTCCATAGATTGATTGATTGATTTTATTGGTTTGTTTGTTTCTTGTTTTTTTACGGCTTATCAACCTAGGTGGGTCATTTAATGCTGACAGAGTTTTGAAATAAATTAATTCTTGATGGTTACTCAATTTGTTTTTATAAACACATTGTTTCTATTTAACCCTTAGATGTGACCCTAATATAAACTACCACTCCGGGTCTGAGTGGACCAGGAAGCAATGGGGATGAAAGGGTGCTCAACATTCCTTAGACGTCCAGAACTGGAACCTCACCATCAGATGAAGTTTAACGTCATTCCCAGGACACGAAGACCCTCAGTCACCGCCTACTAGCACTTATATGATAAAAAGGTTGGGGCTTTCCATAAGGGCAATAAGTTTGGGACAATCTTATAGATGCTAGAGCTTGACATGGCCAGTCGATTGATCGGAGGGGGCCTTTCCGATCGCCTGTCTAGCCTAAATAAGGGCATAAGTGGTGTGTTGCATGTGATGGACTGCTTATCAACTAGGATTCCATCCTTAATCATCACGGATCGCCATCCACGTCCACCAGGTGGCCTCATTGAGGGGGGTCTTACCCCTTTGCAGGGGTGCAGTCAGTGTATTCCAAAGCCCCAGCCGACAGGGCTTTGATTTTATTGGCATTTAATGAAGGAGTACTCTACACTCCTCAGATCTCCAGAAATGGAACCTCACCTTCAGTTCCAATTTAGTGTCATACATAGGACTTCCCTTTTGGGGTTGTTACGATTTTTGTGGCCATCCTTTAGGCTTCAAGCAAGAACGCTGTCCAGCGGAGATCCTTTGTGTTAAGCAGAGCGCGATCCTTAGTGAAAAATCCTTTGGTTGCTCCTTTGTGTTCATCGGTCTTGCACGTCCTTCGACAAAATGTGCAAATAGACGTCTGTCAATATCAGCCGATTAAGTAGTTAACCAGCCACGTATTCGGGCTGTTGATTGGCTGAGGTTTAAATCACGTAACCTCGCTTAGTCTATAAATTTAAGTGGTGGACTGCAACACGGCTTATATCCACAAAATATTCCAAAATTCTTACCACAATGCAGGTGATACAGTCAGCATATTCTAACGCCGCAGAATTTGAGTCTCGTTTGTGATTAGAATATCTAAAGACAAAACAGTGAGAAATGGGTGATTAGTAGAGCAGACTGGGGACTTTAACTTTGGTTATACTATCAGCTTAGAAGGAAAACTCTGAATTCAAATCTGTTAAACTCCGTCTAAGAAATTGACTAGGTGTCACTTCCTGCTCATGCGCAGAGGTTGGTAAATATACAAGGTGTGTCAAAAAGTACCGAGTTTTTTGTACTTTTTGACATACCTTGTATTCTGAAAAAAAATAACGTTCCATTCAGTCTTCATTTCTATCTTGGTAAATACAGCTTTAAAATCTATATTTTTTGACACACCTTGTATTCCGGAAAAATTAACGTTACATTTATTGTTCATTCCTATGTTGGTAAATACAGCTTCAATCTCACACACCTGGTATATAAAGACATAATGTTGGTTATAAACTAATACCCGCTATTCTTATATGGGGGTATAAGGGTTTTGCATTGGGTTATTATTGTTTTGTTTTTGTTTTTGTAGTGTTTGTTTTTTGTTTCTTTGTTTTTGTGTGAGAGTGTTTTTGTATGTTTTTTTGTTTTGTTTTTTTTTTTGCTTTCTTAGTTTTGCTTTGTTTTTTGGTTTTTGGTTTTATTGTTTGTTTTTTTTTTGTTTGTTTTTTTGCTTTTTTTTTATTTTATTTTATTTGTTTGTTTTTGTTTTTTTTTTTTTGTCTTTTTTGTATATTAGGGTAGGTTGATATCTCCCTTTTTTTTTAAATATCAAATTCTCTAAAACAGGGAAAGTTAAATACTGATACAAAAAAAAACTAGATGTCTTACTTGCTTGTTAAAATAACATCAAGTATCGTCTACTAAGATGCACCAAAATTCCTCGTTTTCGCAATATTTAGAATAAAAATTGACTAGAACATTTATCAATTTTAATATTTATTTATTTTTATTTATCTCTTTTTTCTTTTTTTTAGGGTGGTTATTTGTTTGTTTAGGGGTTTATTAGGGTAGGTCGATTTTTCCCTTTTTTAAAAATATCAAATTCTCTCAAACAGGGAAAGTTGTGTGTTGGTATAATAAATACTGATACAAAACACTAGATGTCTTAATTGCACCATTGTTTGAGGAAATAACATTAAGTATCGTCTACTAAGATACACCAAACAAATCCTCATTTTCGCAACATTTAACATAGAAATTGGCTAGAAAATTCATCAATTTCAATATTTAAATCAGAAAGGTCATCATTTTAAATGAAACGAATAAAATGTTACTAAATTTCAAACTAAAAATATGACCCTCATCACCACCGACACCTTTGATATGCTGCTTTTTACTTAATGGGCTATAACAGGGGTAACATTTTAAAAGATTGAAATCTATTTCCACAAATAAAGGTAAAGTTCGGAAAAAAAATTGTAGGGTAACAGTTTATGTTATTTAGCCACTTTCGCCACATGTGAGACTTTACAGTTCTAAAATCGACCTACCCTATTGTACATGTTCTTAATAAGCAAACATAGAAATCGTTTTAAAATGCTTCTGCATAGATTATAAAAACAATTAAAAATATTTCTCCTTCTCATATTCAATCTTTTCCTTTGTGTCTTTTTTTATCATGATACAAAAATCTGGTTACCTAACGCAATAATTACAGCACGGCCTACTAATATCATACGGCCCCACATGATACATTAAGAGGCAAAAAATAACAGGCCGATTGGCCTGATAGTCAATCTGTAGGTTTAGGCTGGAAAATGATAAAAGTATACAAAAATACACAAACTGTTTTCTTCAGAAATGTAATATGAAAAGCCAAATTCAACACATTTGTTAACCATTTTTGTAAACAAATTATCGCGAAAAACTTTTAAAAATCAATATTTAAATGCAAAAATTTATGCGTTAGTAATTTTACCAAAATAGCGTATATAAGGCAAAACAGACCGTATACGTGATGGACAAGCATAAAAACAAGGTAAACCACAGCCGTTTATAATTCGTAGATTAGTGAAAGACAAAGTATAAATAACGTATTTTAATTTTGAAAAGAATTAGAATTAAATTAAAATAATGACTAATAAATTCTAACGGTATTATTTTATTATTTTCTGTTACCTCCCTTTCTGTGTCAAGTTTATAAGCGGCCCAGAATGAATTAAAATGTAATTCGGCCTGTTATTTTTTGCCTCTTAATGTATCATGTGGGGCCGTATAATATTAGTAGGCTGTGATTACAGACCTGTCGGCTGAGGCTTTAGAATACACCGACTGCACCTCTGCAGATGGGTAAACTCCTCCAATGGGCCATCTGTTGGCCGTGGATGGCGACCCGTGATGCTTAAGGATGGAACCCAGTCGGCTGAGCAGTCTATGACATGCAACACTCCACTTAGACTATTACTTGTGCTAGACGGGCGGTCGCATAGACCCTCTCTGATCAATCGGCTGGTCACATCAAGCCCTAGCACCAATATAATTGCACCAACCCTGTTGCCCTTACGGTAATCCCCAACCCATTTTATCATATGGGTGTTATAAGTCGGTGGCAGAGGGTCTTATTGTCCTGGGATGCGGAGCACCCCTTCATCACCATTGCTCCCTGGTCTACTCTGAATCGGAGTGGTAGTACCTGTTAGGGTCCCATCTAAGGATTAAATAGAAAAATGTGTTTATAAAAAAATTGAGTATCCATTATAAATGAATTTATTTCAAAACTTTATCGGCATTAAATAATCCACTGAGGTTGATAAGCCGCAAACCAAACCAAACTAAACGCAATAATTAAGACTAGCAGGACCTGTGGATATGTCACAGTATGATAATTTGATTATTACAACGTTTGATATGTTTACTTAAGAGCTATTTCAAAATAGTCCAGTATGTAAAAAGTAGAATAATCTTCATTTAACTCTCTCTCTCACTCTTTGTTTCTTTATTTTCTTCCTTTCATTTTTCGTCATGTTCGATTGAAACAGATTATCGTTATCGCTTCCGCACACTCTCCTCCTCTCTATATATCTCGCTACTATCTTTCTTTCTTTCGTATCATATTTTTTCTGTGTTACATGTCCTTTTTCTTCCCTTTCTTTCTTTATAATAAAAACGGAATGGTCTGTTATCTAGCTGAGGTGACGACGCTCATAAGCAATAAGAATTCGGCAGATAAGCAAAACCAGACAACCAGGATTTACATTTTTGCATTTTATCGATTTAGACGATCTCATTTTTAGCTAGAGGGTGTTGCAAGATGATAACGGTCGTACAATTAAGGAACACGAGTATTAATATATATATATATTTACCTACTCCTCTGCACGAGCAGGATGTGACACAAGGTCAATTTCTTAAGCGGAGTTTAACAGGTTTGAATTCAGAGTTTTCCTTCTCCTAGACCAGTTGTCTAACCAAGGTTAAAGAGCCCAGTCTGCCCTACTATTTACCTATAACTGGAGGGAGAGCAGGATTCATACCTTTCCCGAAGCTATTAGCGTTAAGTGAAATGTAATTACCACATCCAGGATTTGAACTCGGGGCGACGAGTCCATTTCCCACGACTTTAACCATTACGCCATGCGCTTCCCGAGTATTAATATATAAGTTGTCGTCGAGGTGGCCTATTGTCGATATCAGCCAGACAGCGAGGGAGTCTATCCCCATTCCACTAACGCTAGGAGATTGTTTTGGCATCTGAGGTGGAGCGGCATACCTACCATCAGCTCCTCACTTTACCGGACAGATCCCTGTGCTACTCATACGCTGAGTTGACGAGGGCCTGTATCGAACCAAGAACCTTGTCGTTCCTAGTCGAACGCTCTGCCGACTGAGCTATTGTCATATTTTCACCAAGATAAAAAAAGACTGATTTTGTGCAAGAAAATGACTACGTTTATATTTTAAGTGTAAGTATTAATTATATTTTTCACGGAAACCTTGTTTAGAAAAAAACGAAAATCGTATACGTGACAATTATTACATCATTTAAAATTAATTATATTCGTTAATTACATCTTACAAATAATTAAACACATTACCTGCTCTAAGTATCTTTAGAGTCACAGTAATTATTTTTTGTGACAGTTTGGTGTTATTGGTACGTAATTAACTAGTCATGTCGAAAAGTAAACGTTCTCATATGAATAGTCATAGCAAGATGGGGCTGGAGTGAGACAAAGAAACTGAGAATATTATAGACGACTAGCAGAGCTACCGGACATTTCCCGGGGTTGAAAAAAATAAATTCTTATATATATTTGCCAACTCCTCCACACGAGCAGGATGTGACAGAAGGTAAAATTCTTTAGCGTAGTTTAACAGATTCGAATTCAAAGTTTCCCTTTTCCTTGGCTGGTTGCCTAACCAAGGTTAAAGAGCCCAGGCTACCCAAATAGTTACCCATAGCTGGAGGGAGAATAGTTGGATTAATACCTTTCCCGGGTGTGTTAGCGGTATGTGATATGCAAACAGTTCCATCCAGGATTTGAACTCGGGTTGACGAGTCCATTTCCTACGATTCTAACCATTTCACCACCCGCCCTGTCGGTGGGGCGTTAAGAATACACCGACTGCACATCTGCAGAGGGGTAAGACTCCCCCAATGGGGCCACCTGTTGGTCGTGGGTGGCGACCCGTGATGCTTAAGGATAGAGCCCGGGTGGATGAGCAGTTCATGACAGGCAATACTCCACTTTGGCCCTATCTTGGGCTAGACGGGCGGTCGGAGAGGCCCCATCCTATCAATCGGCTGGTCACGTCAAGCCCTAGCACCTATATGATTTTCCCAACCCTATTGCCCTTATGGCAAGCCCCAACCCCTTTTTATCATATGGGTGCTAGAAGGCGGTGGCTGTGGGTCTACATATCCTGGGAATGACGTTAAACTCTATCTGATGGTGAGCTTCCAGTTTTGGGGAATGTGGAGCACCCTTTCATCACCATTGCTCCCTGGTCCACTCTGACCCGGAGTGGTAGTACCTGTTAGGGTCCCATCTATGGGTTAAATAGAAAAATGTGTTTATAAAAAAATTGTCCATTAAGAATTGATTTATTTCAAAACTTTATCCACATTCCCCAAACCTCCAAAACTGGAACTTCACCATCAGATAGAGTTTAACGTCATACCCAGGACATGTAGACCCTCAGTCACCGCCTTCTAACACCTATATAATAAAAAGTGTTGGGGCTTGCTATAAGAGCAATATGGTTGGAGGGACCAGCCGATTGATCGGAGGGGGCCTCTCCGACCGCCCGTCTAGTAAAGTTCTAAGTGGAGTGTTGCAGATCATGGACTGCTCATCCACCAAGACTCCGTCCTTAAGCATCACGGGTCACCATCCACGGCCAACATGTGGCTCCATTTGGGGGAATCTTACCCCTCTGCAGAGGTCCCGTCGGTGCATTCTAACGCCCCAGTCGACAGGGCAGTTTTATCTCAGGAGCGGTGTTGAAGCTAAAAAAGAATATAATAAGGGTATAAATCATACATTAGAAAATTAATTTTTTTAAATGATTAAAAGATAAAACAAATTAATAAAGAATAAAACATAATAAAAAGCAAATAAATTTCGAAATAACCACTAATTATTTACTAGCTGTGCTTCCCTGGCTAATGTTCTACCGACTGAGCTAAATCGTTGTCTTATGAATAATATTTTTCTTTTTCTCTGAATGTTTGAGATGAGGCTTGAAGATTAGTATTATTAGCGTTATTCGGACTATTGTCCCCATCTTCATTGTTATTTGTACAACGTTTCGGCCGATATGCCCTCCGGCCTTCTTCAGGTATATCTTGTCGGACTCGGGAACCTTCTCGGACTCGGGAACCTTCTTTTCGAACTCGGGAACTTTCTGGTCGAAAAGAAGGTTCCCGAGTCCGAGAAGGTTCCCGAGTCCGACAAGAAATACCTGAAGAAGGCCGGAGGGTATATCGGCCGAAACGTTGTACAAATAACAATGAAGATGGGGACAATAGTCCGAATAACGCTAATAATATTTTTCTTTGTCGTAATAAATTTGGAAACATAACTTTCTTGTTTTTAGTGAACTTATTGATATAAGCGTATCTTTCAATTTTAGCTCTCAACCTAAAGCAAAACATCAACGGAATTGACAGCTCGTAACTCGGAAAACACGTTGGGGCAATCGTAAGTCAAGATACACCACTGTATCTTAAACGTGTCCGTGGTTTCTTTGGCGAAGACAAAATACACAATATCTTAAACGAGAAAAAGAAATAAATTGTTTACTATGGCTACATACTCCTGGGAGACAGCTTAAACTATCTAGAAATCAATATGATTTAGTGTTCCCCATCATCATCATCATCATCATCATCATTATTGTTATTATTATTATTATTATTATTATTATTTGTAGTAGTAGTAGTAGTAGTAGTAGTAGTAGTAGTAGTAATGAAATGTACTCTTCTCGGTGATGGGGAAAATGTCAGACATATTATTTATTGATATTTACTTGTAGCTTAAAGCTAGATGGGAACTACACAAGGATGATACGTGCTGTCTTGGACAAATCCTGAAAACAGCACCGTTCAAAAAAGAAGCTGTACGGAAACCTTTCCCCAATCACACATACTATCCAATAATGGGCACTGCTAGTGTAGCAAGGATGAACTCATAACTAATGCCAATTTGTGGAAATGTGGTGTAAGAAGATTGTCTTGCGTCAATATTTCACAAAAGAAATCAATCAAATTTAAATTCTAAATCTAAATTTTAGTGCTTCCTTGTAATGGAAGTAGATATTGTGGTTGGTAATATTATATACCCACATTGACATCGGGTATATAATTAGTGTGAGTGAGACTTCAGAGACAGTTCTCGGATGATAGAGAGAGTTCAGAGAGATGATAGAGAGACAGTTTAGAGACTTACTTGGAGAGAAGATGGTCTTCTTTATAACTTGTTTAGGTGTTGATTCTTCTGCTTCTCCTTCTAAACTAAAGGCTGGTTTCTTCTTCTTCTGGGCTTTACTTGTTTTCGATTAAATGAACTAACAAGACATCTGTGTTGCTTGATCAAGTTTTTTTTATTTAGCCCATGGTTCTTATACCACCGCGCGGGGAGAGCAACTTCATAGCATGTCTAAACTCTTTAACGGCCGAATTGAATCTAAAAACTTAAATTAATCTCGTGTTTCTCAGGGCGCGTGAGATTCGCGCCTCCAGGGGTCGAGGAGTCACCAACAGTCACTGGTAAATTTCCACTGGCTCCCTTGAATTCAAAGTTAACGGCCCTTATTCTCGCTACAGGGTTTGCCAACAATTTATGACACCCATAAATTGTTGCAATGGGATTTTTGGTTTGGTTTAGTTTGTTGGATTTTCCGGCATGTCAACCATTGTTGGGTTATTTTATGCTTGATGGGTATTCATTTTTTAACTTAATTTTAACACATTTTCTTAACTTCTTCTATTCAACCCATAGATGTAATCCTAACAGGTACTACTACTCCAGATCAAAGTGGACCTAGGAGTAATGGCGATTAAAGGATACTTTACACTCCCCAGATCCCCAGAATGGGAACTTTGACATTAGATGTAGTTTAACGTTATACCCAGGACACTAAAACCCTCAGTCACTGCCTTCTAGTACATATAAAACACATTAAAAACGCGTCCTTCGGAACGGGGGCCCGGTGTGCTTCGGCCACTGGACTGGTGTGTTTGAATTAATAGTGTCGATCCCAGGGGGCCATCCCCCCAGGCAATACCTGTTCCCTTTGGGGCAGGGCTGGGTTTATTTCCTGGTGCCTGAGGCGCCCATACAAGTGGGGTATGAGGCAAATAACCCACTGTCTTCTAGTACATATATGATAAAAATGGTTGGGGCTTGCTATGAGGGCAATAGAATTGGAACAATCATATAGGTGCAAGGGTTTGATGTGATTGATTGGAAGGGACCACTGTGACCTGACTGTCTGTTAAACCACTCGGCCATCGTCGCTTACAGAATGGGAGGAGGATAAATACACACGTCTGTTTGTATGTAAAGACCGCCAGAGAGTGGTCCATCCTTTTTATAGGAGAGCGTTTCCTTTCGGCTTTGTTGGCGGTCATTAGCCATCACATCCCTTTCAAAGTGCTCAACCCACTAAGGAATGGAGAGCATATATAGTCATCCACAGACACCGTGCTTCGACGTATCACGTCTTTTCAGTGTGGCTAGACATTTGTAGGCTACCGCTAGCCGGGATGGAATATATATATGTGTGTGTGTGTGTGTGTGTGTGTGTATACAAAGTGTGTCAAAAAGTACCGAGATTTTCAGTACTTTTTGACGCATCTTGTATTCTGAAAAATTAACGCTCCATTCATTTTTCATTTTTATCTTGGTAAATACAGCTTTAAAATATGTACTTTTTGACACACCGTGTATTCTGAAAAAATTGTTCATTCCTATCTTGGTAAATACAGCTTCAATCTCGATACCTTTTTGACACACCTTGTTCATTATGGTCTCGGCACCAACATGTAAATAATTCTTTTCTTTTTTTTTTTTTTAGTTACCTAATGGAAAGTGGATTCGCGGAACGAATCGTTGAATGAAACACTCAAGAAATGGTTTTATTTTTAGACGTGACTTTCTCTGCGAAATACTCTGATGATCGAATCTCTAAAAACGTGTTTCTCAGTTTTTCGCAAAAAAAAAGAAAAGATTCTGCTAGTAAATTTCCTTTAATATGAAGATAGAAAGCCAATGATTCGAGTTGGCCGACGGGAAACTTATTCGCTGGTCATTAAGTAGCGTAGAGAACGATCCAAAATGATCAAAATTGTGTCTAGTATCGTCCGTTCTGGCCGGTTTAGCAATATTACAAATTTTTCGATGATTGGTTGATAATTGGCTCAAGTTGAACGTTCCTCCTTTGCACAAAAGAAAGAATCCAATTGCTAGCTTCCATGAAAGCAGACACTGGCCAAGGGCGAAAAAAGATTCGCTTGTGAGAGGTTTTTTTTTTGGAGGGGGGCGCTCAATTGATGATAATTTGCCGCCATTTTCAAATATCTGAAAAGTATTTTTCTGTCTAAAGCACCTACTGTAGAATAATAGTTCCTGCACTAGTCTGGCAAGTGCCTTCATTTCCCAAGTATTTCTGTATAAACTAAAGCTTTGTGACAGAGCTCGTTTTCGTCCAAGTATTACTTATGTTAATTTAGAAATATCACAAGCAAGCGTATGGTAGCAAAAGAAAAACGAACAAGAAAAAATTCTATTAATTTTCATTTATCTAAAAAAAAAATAAACAAAAGCTGAAAATGTTGAGAATATTAGTCTTTCTTCACTCGGTGAAGTGAGGGCAGCTGTGGGGTTGAAAATCTTTTTCTTTGTCGGCTGATTCGGGTATGGGGTTGAAAGTCTGTTCTAGGCCGACGACTTGGTTCTGTGTGACGCGGGGATGTGGTGTGGGTTGATGGTTGAGTAGATCCTTGATCTTGCCCGAAAGTGTGACGCTGTGTACCAACGCCGGTCGTCAACTGCCTTTTCGACTTTTAGTCAGCCGCTTTTATAATTAGGAGCAGGCTCGAGAATCGCTTTGAAAGGTTTTGGGGGAAAATGTTATGATTGGTTGAAAAACATTAAACAAGGGATATTTTTAATTGTTTATATTTTTTTACCCGGAAGCTTGCGTGGAGCCTATGTGCAGAAGACTTATTTTGTTCGCTTCGTTTAGAGCTACTGGTGTTACATTTCTTAATTACTTCGGTTCGGTTCCGAAGTGTTTTGTTTTGTTTTTTTAATTTGTTTTGCTGGCGAATGGGTGAATTGTGTTAGTAAAATTTGTGAATGAAGAGAGATATCTATTTCTGCCATCACAATTCCAATACCTTTTCTTTCTAAAGTTCTTGTCACAAAGTAAGGGTTTGTGTGCTAGTTTGGTAAGTGCCTTCGTTTCCCAAGTATTTCGGTATAAACCAAAGCCTTGTGCCAGAGCTGGCTTCGTCCAAGTACTACATATGTTAATTTCAATACCTTTTCTTTCTAAAGTTCTTGTCACAAAGTAAGGGTTTGTGTGCTAGTTTGGTAAGTGCCTTCGTTTCCCAAGTATTTCGGTATAAACCAAAGCCTTGTGCCAGAGCTGGCTTCGTCCAAGTACTACATATGTTAATTTCAATACCTTTTCTTTCTAAAGTTCTTGTCACAAAGTAAGGGTTTGTGTGCTAGTTTGGTAAGTGCCTTCGTTTCCCAAGTATTTCGGTATAAACCAAAGCTTGTGCCAGAGCTGGCTTCGTCCAAGTACTACATATGTTAATTTCAATACCTTTTCTTTCTAAAGTTCTTGTCACAAAGTAAGGGTTTGTGTGCTAGCTTTTTTCTTAAAATTAGCCACTTCAAAATATTTAAGCGACCACCTTAAATTGGAACATTCAAGGTGGTCGTACATTTTTTATGGCTTTCTTGGACCCTTCCCTGACTGATGCGGTGATCCTTTGCGCTTTTACGGACTCACATATACAGATATACATATACATATACATACGCAGGGACCTAATATATTCTATTTTCTTTTTGCTTTTAGTTTTAAACAATTACCTTCATAATTCTAACGGAATGGTCCATTATTTTCTGACAATTTAATATATTCTCTCTCTCTCTCTCTCTCTCTCTCTCTCTCTCTCTCTCTCTCTCTCTCTCTCTCTCTCTCTCTCTCTCTGTGTATATATAATATATATATATATATATATATATTTCTGTTTATTTATTTATTTCTTATATTTTCTTTCCCTTTCATCCCTTTCTTTCCTTACAGTTAAAACGGAATGCTCAATTATTTATCGACGACAGGGCGTGACATACGGAAGCCACCCACCTTAATGTATCCAGCGTTCTTCTGGTAATTGTTTAAATTGCCCTAATTGCATTTCAACAAGATTGCCATTTTTGTTGTTAGATTCTAAATCTGTTGCCGGACTTTATAGACACCCTATATATATATATATATATATATATATATATATATATATATATATATATATATATATATATATATATATATATATAGAGAGAGAGAGAGAGAGAGAGAAGAGAGAGAGAGAGAGATAAAAGGATATGAAAACACACAATGCTGTTAAAATCATTATATCATTTTAACAGCATTGTGTGTTTTCATATCCTTCTATCTATACTTATACGTCGGATTCATTTCCTTACTCTTAACTTATATATTTATTTATTTACTTATTTATTTATTTTTAATTTCTAAATTCTGGGCAACGTCGATTAGCTCTACTAGTATGCTGATAAAAATGGTCAGTTTTCAAAATGGCACTGAAAAAATGGCTCAGAATATCTGACGACAACAACAAATCCGACTGGTTATGCTAGGACTTTAAAACTTTACCATTTTTTATACGGAGTGCGCGATGAAGTGCATAATTTGTTTGTATTTACAGATAAACGTCTGTCATGAGTTTTATCAATTTATATATTTTTCTAAAATTCCAAACATTTCGATTTGAATATTGAATTAAATTTATTTCCCAGAAGACTTGCGATGAAGACTTTCAAATCATATTTGATTTTCGTTTTTATTAAATTTTCCCCAAACGATAGTTCGCACAATGCGATACGAAAATTCTGATAATTTAATTTGAAAATTCATATAATTAATATATATATATATATATATATATATATATATATATATATATATATTGTGCATACTATGTGTACTTATATGCGTGTTTGATTCTATGTGTATATATATATATGTGCGTGTATTTCCTAGGCTAATTTGTATATACGAATTTATCCTTGTGTGTGTTCCATTGTTTGTATGTCTTGGTTGTGTCTCTGTGTGTACTAGATGACACCAACATACCTGGAACAGGGACTTCTTCAAATACTACCGAACCAACCTGTTAGTACAGTCTGCGCCGAGGCTAGGGTCCCATGGACCCCCTCAGAATCTACGTTTGCAGAGACCCCACTCAACCGCATGTCGATTTTCATAGAGCAGAATTCATGATATATGAAAACTTCCTTTCTAGGTCTCCATTCAGGATTAAGTCTCCTCCGATCGGGAGTTTCTGGGTAGTATGCGCCAGCTCTGAGTAAAATCAATCATGTGCGTTGAACTTTAATATATTCAAAATAATTTGACTGACTCAAAACCGACGGCTTTATGCTGTACACCTAGAATTCCCACCTCGGATTTTCTGTCGAATGCTGGTCAATCAGGTCAGACAATCTATTTTTTTATTTACTGACTAAATTTGAATATATTAATGTGTATCAAATGAATTTTCGTTTTTTACAAGCCACAACACCAAATCTAATTTCATATACATATTCAAAAACTCTCTATTATTGCACCGTATTATTTAGTTTTTCACACCTGCTGTAGCTGGTGGTTCACTGGAGGCTGGGTGATAGCAAGTCTCCTTAGGTCTCCAGGTACTCTTCTGAGTACTCTAGCCGATCCCAACTGTGCTGTAGTTTTGATGGTCTCGATTCTTCTTCTGATTTCCAGTTCACCCAAATTATTTTCCAGTGCTTTGGGGATTGTTCCAATGGCACCAATTACAATTGGTACGACCTTCACCTTCATGTTCCACAGTTTTCTGGCAAGGTCCAAGTATTTGTCTATTTTTTCGCTTTCTTTCATTTTCACTCGGTGGTCGGCTGGGACAGCAAAATCCACGAGATGACAGATCTATTATTATATTCTAGATCTATTATTATTATTATTATTATTATTATTATTATTATTATTATTATTATTATTATTATTATTATTTCACTTCTTGTGAGTTTTTCATACCAGCGTTAGCTGGTGGTCTTTCACTGGAGTCTGAGTGACAATAAGTCTCCTCAGGTCTCCAGGACTCTTCTGAGTATTTTAGCCGATTGCAGCAATGCAGTTGTCTGGATGGTCTCAATTCTTCCTCTGATTTCCAGTTTCTCAAGTCTTTTTTCCAAGCTTTTTGGGACCGTTCCAAGTGCACCAATTATAATTGGTATCACTTTCACCCTCAAATTCCACAGCTTTTTCAATTCTCTAGCAAGGTCCAGGTATTTGTCTATCTATTTATTTTCATTCATCTTCACGCTGTGATCTGCTGGAACTGCAAAGTCTACCAGTTGACATTATTATTTGACTTCTTGTTGATGGACCTTCACCTAAATCTGAGTGATACCAAGTTTTCTCAGGTCTCCAGGATTCTTCTGGGTATTCTTGCTGATTTTAACAATGCCGTTGTCTGGATGGTCTCAATTCTTCCTATAGTTTTGAATTCCACTATTCTGTTTTCTAAACTTTTGAGTACCGTTCCAAGTGTACCAATTACAATTGGTATCATTTTCACCTTCACATTCTACAGCTTTTTAATTCTCCAGCAAGGTCCAGGTATTTATCTATCTTTCCATTTTCTTACAGTTTCACCCTGTAATCAGTATACCAGTTGACAAGTTCTCTTTTTCTTGTTAATCAATATTAGGTCTGGTTTTCTGGCAAATAAATCTTCAGGTGAAAATATTTCACGTTCTTAGATGTGTTTTTGTTAGATTATTTCTTGGTATAAGTTGGTTGGTTGTGTTTTACAGCATGTCAACCGTTCTTGGGCTATTTTATGCCGAAGACATTTTGTTTTATTCATTCTTGATAGGTATTCAATATTTTTTTTTAATTTTGTAAACACTTTGAGCCACTTCTGGACAACTTTACCGCATCCTCCATACTCACTAGATTTAGTGCATTCAGACTATCATATCTTCGGATCCGTAAATGAGGTTTTGAGAAGCAAACATTATTCCAGTGATGAGGAAGTGAAATCTGTAGTGAAGAAGTGGCTCCAAGAACAGTCAACAGAATTTTATGTTGCAAGGATATATGCTCCCATTCGAAGGTGGAACATTGCTATTGAAAGAATCGGTGGATGTGATCCATAGAGGACTAGTTTCATTTTGATGTATGATACATATTCCTGTGTTGGTAATTATACCTGTCCTAAACAAAATGGCATTACTTTTTTACCAACTCTCGTAATTAAAGAACGGGTTTTATACTTATTCAAATAGTTATGATCAGTAATTTTATAGAGTATGTTAATTTAGATTCCTCCTACTCAAAATGCTTGTTGTTCTTTCAATATCAAATAATAAAATAAACAGATTTTCTACTTGTTCAAATACTTTGATCAGTACTTTTTATAGAATATATTAACTTAGATTCCTCCTACTCAAAATTCTTAACAGTGTCTCCAAATTAAATTTTATTATAATAGAGATTGTGTGTTTTTCTATCTGTAACCGAAACTATATTACTACACAATTCCCTTGGTTATTTACGTCACATTCTCCATGATTTTATTTTATTTAAACCTCAATTATTAATACAATTGTTTTACATTATTAATACTGTTGGCCTTATGTGCATACTAAGTAAAGTAAAGTTAAAGTCATCAGTTATAGCATCTGAGGTTGCTCCTTACTTTATCGCACAGTACTCATACGCTCAGTTGTATAACTAGTAGCTCTACCGACTGAGCTAACACTACAACAAAATAATGGTTTACAGTGTGAACAGGAAGGCTAATTTGCATGTTGATATTAAAAATTTGATTTTAATAAATATGTGCTTAGTATTATTGATTTCTAATTATTTGGTTTTATCTGAATATGAGCAAAAATCTAGGGATAAATTTTATATGTAATTCATTAACAAGAAGAAATAACTGTCATTTTATTCTTTACTTGCTATTTTAACTAAATAGTTAAATTAGGAAAATTTAGCAATGAAAGACGAGGATAATGGAAGAGTAAGTTTCAGTTGTTCTAATTTTTTTATTATACCCCCTCTGTTTCAAATCTTTTCATCTGCATTCTTATTTAGTTTAATTCGCCTTTCTAATTCAATATAATATTTTATTATATTAAATCTTAGATACTTGTACCCAGAGGGTGCATATATTTGCTAGTCTATTATAATCCTGCTTGTGTTTCGTCTGTTCGTTCGACATCATTCTCGTCTTTCATTGCTAAATTTTCCTAATTTAACTATTTATCAAAAAATTGAGCAACTGAAACTTACTTTTCCATCACTCCCGTCTTTCATTGCTAAATTCTCCTAATTCAACTATTTTGTTAAAATAAGAAGTAAAGAATAAAATCACAATTATTTCTATTCTTTTATTATACCCTCTTCTGTTTTAAATCTTTTCATCTGCATTCTTATTTAGTTCAGTTAGCCTTTCTAATTCAATATAATATTTTATTACATTAAAACTTGAATACTTGCATACCTTAAAAAAAATAAGACCATTAAATTTTATACCTTAAAAATAGTCGTCGACAGGGCGGCCTAGTGTCGGTATCTGCCAGACAGCGAGGGAGTCAATCCCTTTTTAACTAGCACTAGACCAAGGAGGTTGTTTGGGCATCTGAGGCGGCGTGCTACTCCTACCATCAGCTTCTCACTTTACCACACATATCCATGTGCTACTGTATATGTTGAGGGTGCATATATTTGCTAGTCTTATTATAATGGAGATTGTGTGTTTTTCTGTCTGTAACCGAAACTATATTACTACTCAAGTCACAATTCCCTTCGTTATTGACATCACAATCTCAATGATTTTATTTAAAAAAAATGAAATCCATTAACAAGAAAGAATAACTGTCATTTTATTCTTTACTTCCTCTTTTAACTAAATACTTAAATTAGAAAAAATAACAATGAAAGACGAGAGTGAT
>CM042148.1:63240150-63260150 GCA_023376005.1 Doryteuthis pealeii | reverse complement strand
CAGCACGACATGATGATGATGAAGAATTGATAGGAGAGTTGTATATGTTAATCAAGTATAACTAGAGGTGGGAGGTCACCATTCCGATGATTTTCGGCAAGTCATTACAATAAAAGCTGAAAATTAAATTGAATGAAAACAAAGACCTTACAAAAGCATGTTTTTGTCCGGTATGCTTCGTTGTCTGGTTTGTTCTTTTTTCTAATGAAGCCCTGTGTTTTTTTGTTAATGTTTGTTTTTGTTTGTTTTTTTTGTTTGTTTTTTTAGGGGGGGGAGGGATTCTTTGAGCCTCAGATGTAACTTCTTGTCTTTTGTCTTCAATAAGCATTTTTCATTATTTACATTATTGGGACTCTTTCAGTTTCGTTTTCTATGTTCTGACGAAGTCAGTATTCTGACTCGTTCGTTTTTCTTTTTTTTTTTTTCAAACACACACACACACACACACACACACACATATATATATATATATATATATATATATATTATATGGTTATTGCCACTTCTTCACAGAAGAAGGCCATTTCTGCAAAGTTCGGTTGTGAGCACGCAAATGGCTCAGAAGTCCAACTTTGCTTTTACACGTCCTATCGCATAAAAGACATGTGAGACCCCTGGCTTTCGCTCGTACAAACACATTTTTTCACGGGTCGTCTATCACCATGGAACCGCCTATTTACTAAGCTTAACTTAGCTGTGGCACAAGACCAGGAGTATGGTGCACTCGACTTCGAATTCAACTCACTAACAATAACCCGCTCATATAGCTTGCAAAACATTACATCACGTTAAATGCTCACAATCTAATCTGTGTTTCTTTCCTTTTATCTCCCTATCATCTTTTTTGTTTTCTTCCATTATTCAACCAAAAATTAAGACACACTTGGTTAAACAGATAGGACTACTTACTTCCTAGCAAGGGAGGGCAGAGATGAGGTCGGGTGATAAAGTTTTTTTGTTTGTTTGTTTGTTTGTTTTTACCTCCGTATCAAATTCAGGTTTTTCCTTTGCTAGTTTTAGTATTATATTCCACTCTACCCTATTATTTTTTTGTGCTTTCATTTTTTTTTTTCTTCCGTTTGTGTTTTTTTCTTCATGAGTGTCAATGTCTGTAAGCAAACAAACAAAAAATGATGTGAGGATTCCTTTTTTTTTCATATGCGTGAGCTTGATTCCATTTTGAATGCCTATGTATGTATTCTGGTAATTTTGTTATACACACACACACACACACACACACACACACATACACCTTTCAAAAACTGTTACAATGAAGATACAGTTCGACAACATATTCCTGGCGTCAGCGGATGTACATATGTTGAAGTGAGCGCGTGGCGTACACGCTTTTCTCGAACAACAATCCTTCCGATTTGAATTTAAATTATTTTCTGCTTCTCACTCGATGAATTCGGATTAAAAAAACATGCTCTGATGATGATTTTTATAATCGAAATATTGTTCAATATTAGCTAAGAAAATGAATAAAAAATATATTCATTTTGAACAATATTGTGTGTTTTCATACCTTTTTATCTATCTATCTATCTATCTATATATATATATATATATATATATATATATATATATAAACGGTTTTGTAATTTGCTTGGAGCATTGTGTTTTATATTGGTATGTTGGTTGGTTTTGAAGGCTGTCACAATGCAGGTGTAAACAAAAAAGATAGTAACAGATTAACAAACAACATCATAGTTACTTTCTTTTTTTCTTTACACTTGCATTGTGACAGCCTTCAAAACCAACTAACATACCATTATATATATATATATATATATATATATATATAATATATATATATTTAAGGTGTGTCAAAAATTATCGAGGTTTTTTGTTCTTTTTGAAAATATCTTGTAGTCTGAAAAAATTAACGTTTCATGCATTGTTCATTTCTATCTTGGTAAATACAGCTTCAATCTCGATACTTTTATTACACACCTTGTATATAATTGTAGAAAAAAGTTCTCTCTACCACGTAATACTTAGGTAAATAATATTTCTGGTGGTGGCTGGTACTTTTGGTAATATATATATATATATATATATATATATATATATATATATATATATATATATAACTTATTTATTATATATACTCCCATTTGGTTGAGTTCTCTAAATAGGGATTTAATTGTAAATTCACCGTCTGACGTACAGCTAACCCTCACTTTGTTTACAAAGTTAGAGGACTCTCGTGAATTCATTTCCGCTTAGAAATGTATCAATTAAATATTCTCCTAAGTTTGACACCACTAATAGCCGTATGAGTAAGAGACTTGGCAGACAAAAATTCAGTCAGGTCTCGATCCCGGCTGGGGGTAGCTGTTAAAGTGTAGCCACACTGATGAGAGGTGAAACCTTGATACACGTGTCTGTGGATTAACTTATTTATTATATATATATATATTATATATATATATATATATATATATATATGAGGTAGGTAATAGGATAGTGAACAAGAAATGATAACTCAAAACAAATCTAAGAGTTGAAATATTTCGTCCAATTTATACGGACATCCTCAGTCAAAGATTTTTATTGAAAGCAAAATTACGTGCGTGTACATGTGATTTAGTGAGAGGGTGAGTTAGTTGTTCACTATCCTTTTACCTACCTCATACTGTCGGATTCTACTACATCCATCCTATCTTCATATATATATATATTTCAATGATTTTTAATTGTAAGTACATTATATTTTTTTCAAATTATGTTGTATTTATCAACATTAGTTAAATATATAGAATATGCCATTTTTATCAAAGTTTTTTACTTCTGAATTCTCAAAGACAGATTTATGCATATATCATTGATTTTCATAGTAAAATCCGAACATTTTTGTAAATCACCCTCACCATCCAATCATGTGTATTTATTTATTTTTCTTGTATTCTCTGAACTACCTTTCATTCACTTATTATAATGTAGTTATTACTGGTGAAAAATACAGTTATCTCTGAATTGATAAATGTCTATATGACTGCTGATAATATGCGCACACGAAGTTGAGAGGAGGTCACATGTCAACTGAATTGATTAAAGAGCCTATCTATAGTGGGTTAGCATGGCGTACCTAGCGTAGAGAGTGAATGCGCTGGTCCAGGACTATTTATACACGACTGTCTGAGAGATTCGAGGTGATTCCTGAGACTGTAAGGATTACGGAACCATTACGCCAACCGTCTACCCCGAGCTTTTAGCACTCTGTTGGGAGTTACTATATGTCTGGCACAAACTGTATTTGAATGTACTAGTATACTGAATACTAAATATAACTGAACTCGTGATTTCCAGTCTAGTGCTCTATCTAATATACATATTTATTAACTCCTTCACACGAGTAAGATGTGAGACAATGTCAATTTCTTAAGCGGAGTTTAACAGGTTTGAATTCAGTGTTTTCCTTCTAGACTAGTTGCCTAGCCAAGGTTAAAGAGTCAAGTCTGTGCTACTATTTACCCATAGCTGGAGGGAGAATAGTTGGATGTATTGGATGTAGTGAGTGAATTTATACACGACTGTCTGAGAGCATCGAGGTGATTACTGAGACTGCAAGGATTACGAAACCATTACGCGAACCGTCTACCTCGAGGTTTTAGCATTCTGTGCGAGTAACTACATGTCTGGCGCACATGTAGTTTGAATGTACTAGTATAGTGAATACTGCACGCCTGAAACGCCCCCTCGAGGGGGAATGCCGACGGGATCAACGCATTTTTTGTGCCTACCATCCATAAGCTGAGATGAAGATGAGGACAATAGTCCGAATATCCAAATAATAGTAATTATTCCGAGAATAGTAAAAATTCCGAGAAATAGAAGATAGTGGTTTGATTTCCATAAGTTACTTTATACTTACAGCATTATTTTAGATTAGTTTAAATAAAAAAACAATACAGTGACTATAGTGGCATGAAACTTTATTGATACTGTTTATAAAAAAAAAAAAATAAATAAAAAATAAGCTTATTTTTGGCCCAAACGGAAAAGAAAAAAAAAGTATTTTTAATGGCATGTCAACCCAAATTTAAAAAAAAACAAAAAACAAAAAAACTTTGACACTACACCATCGTCCCTCGTAGACGGAAAGCTGCCAACCAGCCAACCAATCCATCTGAGGTTATGCTTATAGGTTAGGTAATTGCATTCATTGAACATTTATATTGACATGTTTTGTGTAGTTTCTGAAGAAGTGTTTTTATTTATTATTATTATTATCATTTATTTTAATTCTTCTTCTTTTTTTTGCATCGAAAACGAATATTTTTATATCTATCTTATTCATAACAGGTACTACCACTCCGGGTCAATGTGCACCTGGGAGTAATGGTAACCAAGGGGTACTCCACATTTCCCAGATCTCCAAACTGGAGCCTCGTCATCAGATGTAGTTTAGATTCATACCCATGACATTCCTCTTTTGTTTGAGGAGAGGGGGAGGGAGAAATACCGGTTATGTGATGGTGCTATGTTAATTAAAGGAGGTGGCAATACAAAAAGTATTTTGTAGTAGTATGAGTGATCAAAAATCAAATTCCCTTCTGAAGTAAAAGAAGTCATCATTTTCAAGCATCTGAATTGTTGTTGTACCTTCCGTAGAGAGTGAATGCGCTGGACTGGGACTATCTATACACGACTGTCTGAGAGCATCGAGGTAATTACTGAAACTGCAAGGATTACGGAACCATTACGCGAACCGTCTACCTCGAGGTTTTAGCACTCTGTTGCGAGTTACTATATGTCTGGCGCACATGTAGTTTGAATGTGCTAGTATAGTGAATACTGTATGATCCAGTATACAACATGAACCAAAAATATAACTGACTTCCTGATTTACAGTCTAGTGTTCTACCAAATATACATATTTACCAATACCCCCACACGAGTAAGATGTGAGACAAGGTCAATTTTTTATACAACATTGTCTCAATCCTTTAGTTCTTTCTTTGGTTTTGAGCGATTTTAAAACGGATGGCTGGACAAAAATACAAGCAAAATCAAATCAATAATCGAGTGGTCACAGAATAGAAGCAGAAAGAGGCAGAAGGAAGCGATGCTTTACTCCAAAGTTAACATTTCTTTTTCGACCCGCACCTTTTTCACCAGTACAACATGTGAACACTTCAAAGAACGACATAAAGTGACAATTACATATGTTTTTTTATCGTCCAAAAACACATTAATATTATAGGTCTCTTTTTATTTTCTTTGGACTTGAACACGCCGAAGTACTGTTTTTAAAGAGACAATCATTTCACTTATATCATTTGTTCTTCTTTTGTTCTTGTTCACTACAAAGCCTTCTATAAAAGATTAACAATTATTCCTGCAAGTACTCCGTGTAGACATTATAATAAAGTTGTCTAGAATCAGAAGAATTTTACAATCTGATAACCTACAGATGTTCGGGGCGCACTCGCAATTTTATCCCGATTAAAATATCTCGCAGACAATCGAAAATGATCGGTCTACCAATCATCACCATTGGTCTACCAATCATCACCATCGATCTATCAATCATCACTATTTTCAAAACTTTAGTTTGGCACAAGGCTTGAGTTATAATATATATATTTACCAACCCGGATGTTACACAAGGTCAATTTTTAAGCGGAGTTTAACAGGTTTGAATTCAGAGTTTTCCTTCTCCTAGACTGGTTAGCTATCCAAGATTAAAGACCTCAATCTGCCCTACTATTTACCCATAACTGGAGGGACAATATATGGATTCATACCATTCCCAAGATGTTCGGGGCGCGATCATAATTTTTTCCTGATTAAAATATCTCGCGCACAATTGAAAATGATCGGTCAACCAATCATCATCATTTTCAAATGCTTAGTCTGGCACAAGGCCAGAGTTATAACAGATTGATTTGAGGAGGCGCTTGGTGTAATGGTTACCGTCGTAGGAAATGGGCACGACGAGACGAGTTCAAATTCTGCACGAGCCTCTTTGCATTTCACATAGCTCTAATAGGTTTGCAAGAAGGGCATGAAGACATGCCACATCAACACATGGGAGGTTGGTGCAGAAAGCTGAGCAGTCTGGCCCCTCTTTGTCAGAAAAGGGACGAAAAGGAGTGAAAAAGAGAGGAAAGAAGCCGCCACAGAAAAGAGAGCCAAAAGGAAGGAGAGACAGCAGCAACCCCAGCAAACATTACAGTTTGTTTGCAGTCATTGCAACAGAGATTGCCATTCAAAAATTGGCCTGTTCAGCCATTCACGCAGATGCAGTTAAAAAATGGACACTACGCTATCGTCTTTAACAGACGAAAGGATGCCAAAAATACGTTTGGGAAAGGTATGAATCCAACTATTCTACCTCTAGCTATGGGTAAATAGTAGGACAGAATGGGTTCCTTAACATTAGTTAGGCAACCAGTGTAGGCTTTTTTCAGTTTATATCTCATAGTCTCTTTTTTCTTCTTCTTCTTCTTCTTTTTCTTCTTCTTCTTCTTCTTCTTCTTCTTCTCTCTATGTGTGTTTGTGCATGGGTTTACTTACTTACCTGTTTCTCTCTTCTTTCTTTTCTTTCTCTTCTTCATGCTTCCTTTCTCGTCAAGTCATTTGGCCGTGGTTTTTCTCTTCTTCATGCTTTTTTCTGTCTAGTGAATTACTTCTATCTTTTCTTTTTCTTTCTCTTCTTCATCCTTTTTTTCTCGTCTAGTCATTTTACCGTGGTTTAATTTCTCTTCTTCGTGTTTTTTTTTTTCTCGTCTAGTCAATTTTCCTTCTTTTTATGTCTCTTTCTGGCCCAGCGTTTTTTAGGACTTCTGTTGTGAATAATTACAGCCTCGTTTCATAGGCACTTGCCTGTGCATCAGGCCTACGGACCCCATTCAATCATGCTATATGTTAACTTTTAAACAAAAAAAGCAGATAATAAATGCATTTATCTCAACAAAATCTTTAAAGGACTTCTCTAAGATATTTTCAAACAAAAATACCCCCGGTCCTCTGATACACATTGGACATCACACATTTGACTCACACTCTAAATATCAAATTCTCTTCAAAGCCAACCAACTGACCCCATAAAAAATTAAAAAATACCATTCCCTACACACCAACCCCAACTGACTTTTTCTCTCGCCCTCACCCATTTACCTTTTCACTATAAAAGCAGAATGTACAAGCACTTAAGTCAATAAAGTTTTGAGAAAGCTTCAGCCAATAATGAAGCGAAATATTAATTGAATTTAGCTTTTTGTGTTGTTATATCCACATTTTCCTCTATTCTCAACCCGTTCAGCATATCGGGTATATAATCGGTGAGAGAGAGACAGAGACAGAGTATGAGAGATGATAAGGGATTCTTACTTGTTTTCTCTGTCTACTTTGTCAGTCGCCATCTTCTCTTGTGGGCTCTGCTTTTGGGTTGACTTCTTCGCTCTGGTCATCTCTTGTTTTAATGAATTAAAAAGGCTTTGTTGTTTTTCTTTTAACTTTAACTGAATCAGCCCAGCCCAAGAATTCAACCACGTGGTGAGGAGCGACATCTTGGTGAGACAGACTTTCGCGTCCGCTTACTCTGAATTTCTGGTTGCAACTAAACCAATGTCTCACGCCTCTACTGGCACGTTTCCGGAAAGGTTAAATAAATGTTATTGCCTGCCAATAACGCTAACGGTAACGGCTAAAGTAATTTTCCATTCAACCCTCGTTATTTCGAATCTAACGAACTGTGATTCAAAATTTATCTAACTACAGTACTTACATAATTCATAAGCTACCTATGAATTATGTAACATATTAATGTCTCAACAGGACCTAATGTTAGTTATAAACCAATACGCACAGTTCCTGACAAAAATCACTGAAGAAGAGGATATTGTTGTATACCCACAATGAACATCGTCGGGTATATAATCGAGAGAGGAAACTGGGGTGATAGAGCGAGAGAGAGAGAGAGAGAGAGAGAGAGAGAGAGAGAGAGGAGAAGAGAGAGAGAGAAACAGAGACTTACTTAAGTTGCTTAATTTCTTCTTTACTACTTCTTGTCGCCATATTTCCTCTTCTGCTTCTTTGGCCGTCATCTTGGTATCTGGTTGCTATGTTCTTCTAACTGCTTCTTCTAAGAGCTTCTTCTAAGGACTAACTTTTAGTCATGCAATTAATTAACTCACAAGACTTTTATTTCCTGATCAAGATTTTATTTTTCTGGCGCATGTTCTTCCGCGCGGGGCGAAAATAATCTCAGCAGGGAGAGGCCGATGCTCTCTGCTCCAACGTCAGGTTGAAACTAAAATTTAAACTAACTAATCACGTGACGCGCGAGATTCGCGCCTCTAGGGGTCAGATAACTATAAACGTCCTGGTAGTTTTCACCTGACCCCTTTGAATTCTCACTACAGGGTCTGTCAAAAATTTATGCTACCACATAAATCGTAACAATATATTTCAGAACATGACAATATTTATCTAATACGACAATAAAAAAAATATGAGGCAATTAATCGAAATTACGAAAGGGAATTTTAAATTCTGAAAAGTGGAAATGATGCTGTGATGATTATTTATTAAACTTAGCTTAGATGTCGTACAAGGCCAGAAGTATGGGGCACCCAATGAGAATCGAACTCACTAACAATGTTATGTAAATCAAGCTAGCTAACAACTACGCTACGTGGGGTGGCCATGATGTTAGGATAAGTGGATGAGATGTCAAAGGAAATACTTTGAAAGGGGGTTAAGCCGCTATTACCCTAGGTAGGCTGCTTTGTGCCTTATTAGAAAAATAGTTCTTGCTTCTGGCATTTATTGAATAAGAGAGAAATGGCTAAATGGCCGTGAAAAAGGCAGATATGTTTTATTGCCGCTTCAAGTTGGAAATAATGGCGGGAAAGAAAGAAATGTTTTTTGTGTTATTGTTTTCTTTTTTGGGGGGGAAGGGGGTATTGTTTTTTGATTTTTTTTGTTTTTTGTTTTTTGTTTTTTTTGTCTGGGATTTTTTAAATTTGTTTGGGGTCTTTTTTTGTTGTTTTTTTTTTTTTTTTTTTTTTGGGGGGGGGGTTTGCTCTATACTCGGATCTGATTTGAAACATCATTTCTACTTCGTTTTGTTCTTCATTTCTAAACCACTCTCCCCCTTTCCCCCATTCTCCCTCTCTCTCTCTCTCTCTCTCTCTCTCTCTTCTCTCTTCTTCTCTCTCTCTCTCCCCAGTCATATATTTTCCCTATCTCCCACTCTATTTCTCTCTTCTCCCTCACACAACCTTTTCCTCTGTCATGCCCCCGTTCTCTCTCTCTCTCTCTCTCTCTCTCTCTCTCTCTCTCTCTCTCTCTCTCTCTCTCTCTCTATCACACACACACACACACACACACACACACACACACACACACACACACTTCCCTTTCTCGCCCTTTCGTTATTTAAAGCTTTCTTTCGCTTTACACATTTCTCTCAACGTTTTCACTCTCTTTACTTATTCTAACCCCTCTCTCTCTCTCTTCTCTCTCTCTCTCTCTCTCCTCTCTCTCTCTCTCTCTCTCTCTCTCTCTCTCTCTCTCTCTTCTCCTTCGTTTTTTAATTCAAGCTTTTTTCTCTTTCCTCGTTTCTCTCTAATGTGGTCTCTCGATATTTTTCTCTTTACCTATTCTATTACCCCCCCTCCTCTCTCTCTCTCTCTCTCTCTCTCTCTCTCTCCTCTCTCTCTCTCTCTCTCTCTCTCTCTCTCTCTCTCTCTCTCCTTTTTCTATTTTTAAAACCACTAATTCCAGTCAGAGCAAACTTAAGAATGCAACGACTTTTTTGTACCATCATTGTAAGTGACCCTACCCCATTTTTCCGAAACATAAGCGATTCTCTGTCACTGTAATGGCGGCGGTACAAAATCTTCTTTTTTTTTTCTCAGCCACAAACCGCAATAACTAATTCATTTTTATTGTTATATTTTTCTCAGTGCCAAAGAATCAATAAAACCCATGTGTCTGTCTAGACTTTTGGTCTGTCCGTTTGTGGAATTAGGTAACATTTAAAAGTACGCCAAAGCTTTAAAAAATACTGGTAAAAAAAAAGAAAGAAAAGAAACGAAACGAAAAAATAGAATATCAGTCCCAATGTGTAAACTTAAGAGAACTTATTTCTACCCATACGAGACTTTGAACAAAAGAATCAGAAAACTAATATCATTATGTCACACCTTACCTCGAAGAAATATTAACTAGGTTATAATTAAGTATGAACACTTTGGAACAAAGGGAGGTAATAATTTTTTTCATCAGTATTATTTGGATTATTCGGACTATTGTTCTTATCTGTGTTGTTATCTGTACAACGTTTCGGTCGATGTGCCCTCCCCGGCCTTCTTCAGGTATTTCTTGTCGAACTCGACAAGGTTCCTGAGTTCAAGAACGCTCCCGGGTCCGACAAGATGGTTCCCAAGTTCGAGAAGGCTCCCGAGTCCGGCAAAAAATACCCGAAGAAGTCCGGAGGGCACAGATAACAATAAAGATGAGAACGATAGTCCGAGTAGTCCAAATAATACTAATTACCAACCACATCTCAAAAATTCAGAGAAATGATTTTTTTTCATATGAATTTTAAAACAATTACCAAAAATCAGGGAAATGTCCAATTTTAATTAAATTTTTACCTCTTTATTCATGAATGATTTAATTTAATTTTAAAATAAATAGCTTATTCTATTTTTTTTTTAATTGAAAAAGATTTTTTATCAATTATGATTCTGTTATATACCTACCTCATATCGGGTATATAAATGGTGAGAGAGAGTGGAGAGGATATTCTTACGTAGATTCTACTTCATTGCTGGCCTCTTCATATGGGTCGATTTCTTCCTCTGGTTGATACGGCTTCTTGCTATTCTGGGATCAGGTTGTCTGTGCTCACTTCTTTATGGTTAATAATCACGCAATACTTTGTTTAGTTTTCAAACGTCTTTATTCAAAATCCGAAGCCCAAAAGGATTTTTAACCAAGCGGTGAGAAGATGGCATCTTGGGAGCAGACGAACGTCGCTCCTTTCGACTAACGGCCAAAATCTAACTATCCTAGCTCAGTCCCCTTCTCATGCATTGCCTTAACCAATCAAAAATCGGTGTCTAGATCAGAGAAAGGTGAACTGCTATCAATAATTTTTTCAACGGTTAATGGTAACTTTATATTTACTATACCTTTATTTAAATCTTAGTACACTTGCAGTTATAATTCGTAGGCAACCCACGAATTATGTAACATTTTTAGGTGGGGGTGTTCAACCTTTGGTCATTTGTATTTTTACATTGCTAGAAAGATCAAATTCAGAAGACAACATTAAAAATGTAAAAAAAAAAAAATGTCAACACCAGGGAAAAGATTATTTGGAAATTTAAAAGTAATTTTTGGAGCGTGTTTTGTTTTTTCGTAGTTTTAAGAAACAATATTTTTCTTTAAATTGGTGCAAAAATGTCTTTTCTCTGATTTAATTGGCCTATTTCTATTCACTTTTTTTAAATGGTGAATTTTAAATGTCTAAAAAGTGCCATGTTAAACACGAGTTTTTTTTTTTCAGAAATAAAGAATATTATCGTTTTAACGTATCGAGGATTTCAGTTGAGTTTGCCGGGATTCTTACTTATCCCGTCTCTATCGTTATCTGCTAGGTGGTGTAGCAAGCAGCCTCATAAAAAACAGAAGTCAAAACTGTCTATATATTTTTACTCTCGACAAGGTAACTCGCACAGGCTGTGTATTTCCTATCTACGTGACAGGAGGGCTTTTCACTCCAGCAACCTCGTGTCGAGTTCGAAAATTACATAGGCGAGGAACTGACAGTTACCAAAAATACCTTTCACTTTATGTCTTCACTACTCTTATATATATATATATATATATATATATATATATATATATTATATATAATGGGGGGGGAGATTATGTGCTTAATTAAAGTCATACCTAATTTTGTAAATTAATTAATTATAACTAAATGAATTAGGCGTGCATATCGGTTTAAATGTAAAGCGTAAACAAATCTAGAAAAGCCAGCTAGTGTAGTGGTTAGAATGTCCGCCTGTCAGCCTGACAGGTAGGGTTCGAATCACGCACAAAGCACTGCCCTGTCTATAGCTCTGCTGATGAGGCCTAATGGGCTGAAATGTACATACAGAGATGACTTTTTCTCGATTTGTTTACGCTTTACATTTAAACTGATATGCACGCCTAATTCATTTAGTTATAATTAATTAATTAACAAAATTAGGTATGACTTTAATTAAGCACATAATCTCCCACATATTGTCGGCATTCGCCATTTCAAACACATTGTTTGACTACTTCATATATATATATATATATATATAAGGTGTGTTAAAAAAGTATCGAGACTTTTTGACACACCTTGTATTCTGAAAAATAACGTTTCATTCATGTTCATTTTTATCTTGATATATACAGTTTCAAACTGGGCGCTTTTATGATACACCTTGTATTCGGGAAAAATAACGTTCCATTCATTGTTCATTTCTAGCTGGGTAAATACAACTTCAATCTTTGATACTTTTATGACACACCTTGTATATATATACCAATCCCCTCCATACAACCTGGGCAACACAAAGTCAATTTATTAAGCGGAGTTTAAAAGTTTTGAATTCAGAGTTTTCATTCTGCTAGACTGGTTGCCTAAGCAAGGTTAAAGAGCCCAGTCTGCCCTACTATTTACTCATAGCTGGAGAGGGTATAGCTGGACGCATATCTTTCCCAAGGGTAAAAAGGCTATATGAAATGCATTTAAACTCTTGTCACCGCGTTCATTTTCTATGAAGATAACCATTACATTACGGACAAGGGTTCGTAAAAGTATGATTGAGAAATTCCCACAAGAATGTTGCCACACTTTATCAGCTTCGATCTTTATAAGGCCCCCCCTCTCTCTCTCTCTCTTATCTCTTCTCTCTCTCTATCTCTCCTCTCTCTCTCTCTCTCTCTTCTCTCTCTCCTCTCTCTTTTGATTTCAATCTTTTTTCTCTTTGTTCATTTCTCTACTGTGTTCTCTTCTATATTTTTTCTCTTTCATTTCTATTATCTCTCCATCTCCCTCTCCCACCCCTCTCTTCTCTCTCCTCTCTCTTCTCTCTCTCTCTCTCTCTCTCTTCTCTTTCTCTTCTCTCTCTCTCTCTCTCTCTCTCTCTCTCTCTCTCTCGTGCATGTCATTAGAGTATTTCGGTAAGGAAAAGACAAAGTCATATTAACAAAGGATTGTAATAATATTTAATGACATACATGTAAAGAAAAAAACCTGATACATATCCCAAACCATAAAAAGCACAATTATATTCCAATTAACAAAAAAGGAGTGTGATACAAAAAAATGTCTTACAGGTCTTCCATGTTGTTCGGTGAGTTGCAATATAATTCTGCTCTATGAAAAGAGCAGGGATAAATCTGTGCTTTTGTTACAATTTATGTGGGGTCATAAATTCTCGACAAGACCCTGTAGTTAGTTTGAAATAGGTTTGTTGGAGTTAAAAGCGTAGGTACGTAGATTTCCGTTGGATGACCCCAACTAACCCCTAGAGGTGCGAATCTCGCGCGTCTCAGGATTAGTTTAGATTTTAGATTCAACCTGACGTTGGAGCAGAGAGCACGTGCCTCTCTCTGCTGGGGTTGATATTTCATCCGCACGGAAGAACATGGGTTAGACTAAATAAAAATGTCTTGTGAATTTAATTAAATCCAATGACTAAAGTTAGCCCAGTAGAAGCCCTTAGTTAGAACATAGCAACTTGATGACAGCCAGAAAAATCAGCAGAAGCAGTAACCAAGTAAGTCTCTAATCTCTGTCTGTCTGTCTGTCTGTCTGTCTGTCTGTCTGTCTCTCTCTCTCTCTCTCTCTCACCGAGTTTCCTCTCTCGATTGTATACTCGATGTTGGGTATACAACACTTTGTTCGCTATAAAGCAAGGGCAGAAAAACGCGAGCTTTGAACCCTTCCGTCCGGTCGTTAAAAGAGGAAGTGTTAAAGGGTTAAATTGTCACGTGACCAACGGACACGTGACGTAGGAAGCCACGACTACAATTCCAAGGGAGACGATCATTTTTGTGTCCACACAACTGCTTTCACCTAGGTAATGTAAAGCTTACACAAATATAGCCAGAAGAAATCTGGACAGTTTTAAACATTTTCTTCGAGTTGAGGTCATTCTGCTGATTTGGTTTATTTTAGGATATCAATTTGAAAAGTTGTAAGAAACGTAATTGCCGTTTGCAAAATAGAACTGCATTTGTAATCCTGTCCAGGGCTTCTGCTTCTCCATGCCGTCTCTGTCTGAATCTCGCCGTAAGTCGCTCATGCCAGTAGAAGAGAAGATGGCTTACCTCCGGAACGAAGCGCGTTCGTATATGCCTGGCTTGCAAAACTCGGAAAAAGAAATATGGCCGCTCCAAAGCCGTAATTTAAGAGACATGATCTCGAAACCAAGGGAATTGGTGAGATTAGGTTGAGGTGTATGCAAATCTTCTCGAGACCAGTCACAGAATAAAAGAACACAAGTGACTGAACAATAGGTACCACCAAAATACGTCACGTGATCAGTTTAGACCACATTGAAGGAAAAAAAACGTAAATATTCTTTAACTTTTATTTTCAATCTCGCAAAAAAACGTTAACAATCATAAAGAGTTGTAACAAAAAAAATTTAATTCAAAGATCAAATTTTCCGATTGGAGAAAAATTACTCACCGTTATATTGAAAAATAAGTAAAACAGTCCATTTTTTACAACAGGGTCAGTTTCTTTATTGATATTTTTTAGCAGAATTCTGTATTCATTGTTCTTTTACTAAAAAAAAAACTTCCGTATAGAAACATATAAAAATCTTCTGATATAATTATTCAAACTTTTATCTTTATAGAAAAAAGGAAAAAATCGTTTTTGTGGGTTCATTTTTTTCATATTTCATAAAGTAAAATAGGGAGGGTAGATATCGTAAAAAATATTCCCCCTAATATATTTTAGAAAAAACTATTCTAAACATATTTTCATCAAAAGGTAAGTAATTATGAAAATTTTCGTAGAGATCTGACTATTAATTGATTTTACATTGAATTTTTTTAAAAGCCTCTAGTCGTGACTTGTTTTTGGCTACGTTACATTTCAATTGATTTAACGGTGCGAAAATGTAAACATTGTTTTTGTTCATAATTTTCATTATTTCCGTAAACTGAAAAAATGTTTTAAAAGTCATAAGATCTTTTTTTTATATATATGTTTCTTCTTTTGAATGGATAAAAAATTTCAAGATAATATTAACCTTTATGCGAGTTTCATTGTATTAAATATAGGTGGGTAAACTTCACAGGGCAAATTGGAGGTACCTACTGAACAAATGACGGTTTTTTGGTACTCGGTATTATTTGCTTCGTGCATGGAAGGCTGCTGTATTATTGTTGCAGTAAGGAACAAATAGATATTTCTTGCGTGGAGTAATTGTTAACCAGCTCGTTTTGACAATCCAGTATAACTGAATAGCGAGTTCGATCCTTAAGCCAAAGCTTTTTGTTTTGTTTTTTTTATTTTTTTTTTTTTTTTGTTTTTTGTTTTTTTTTTTTTTTTTTTTTTTGCTTTTGTCTTCTTTAGTAGGGGGCAAATTATTAGTCATATGGAAATCCGATCTCACTGACAAGTTAAAGCGACAATTCTTCCAGGCTGTTGTTATAATAGTGTTGCTGTATGGCTGCACCACTTGGATCCTAACGAGGTACCTTGAGAATAAGCTAGATGGGAGCTGCACAAGAATGCTGCGTGCGATCTTGAACAAGTCGTGGAAACAGCATGTCTATTCTAATCTGAAGGAAGAATCTGTACGACCACCTGCCCCCTATCTCACAAACCATCCGAGTGAGACGGACAAGGCATGCTGGACACTGCTGGAGGAGCAAGGACGAACTCATAAGCGACGTTCTCCTGTGGAAACCAACACAAGGACATGCTAATGTGGTCTGCCCACCAAGGACCTACATTGACCAGCTCTGCGAGGATAATGAATGCTGCGCAGAGGACCTCCCAGGTACAATGAGTGATAGGGAAGGTTGGCGAGAGATTGTTATAGATATCCGTGCTAATTGCGTGACATGATGATGATGATGATGACTTCTGTTCAAGTCACATTGAAAACACAAGTTTCTCTCATTTCACTGAAGTTAAGCAACGTTGAGTCTTCTGTACTTAGATGGGTGGCTATTTACCAACAGCAGGTATTATAAGTAATCTGGTGTCCGTGTGCCTCACTAAATAAAGCTAAGTAAATAATTTTAAAAAATGTTCTATTGCACATGCAAAACAAGAGAGGAAGAAAGAATAGAAGACAGAGAGAGGATTTAAGAGAAATGAGAGAGAGAGAGAGAGAGAGAGAGAGAGAGAGTTGTGTGTGTGTGTGTGTGTAACTTTATGACGTACGTGCAAACAAAAGTAAGAAAGACAGAGAGAAAGACAGAGTAAAAGTGAGAGAGGAAATAAGAGAAATAAAGAGAGAGAAAGAGAATTAGAAATATAGTAAGTGTGTGCAAACAAAAGTGGGAAAGAAAGAGAGAAAGAAAGAGTAAGAGAGAGAGAATGGGAGAGAGAGAGAGAGAGAGGGAGAAGAAACAAAAGAAATAGAGAGAATTGAAAATATTGTAACTCTATAAAGTACGTGCAAGCAAAAGTGAGAAAGAAAGAAAGAAAGAAAGAAAGAAAGAAGAAAGAAGTAAAATAGACTGGAAATAAGAGAAATAGAAACATTGTAACTCTATGACGTACGTCCAAACAAAAGAGGAGGAGAAAGAAAGAAAAGAAAGAAAGAAGAAATAAGACAAATAGAGGGAGAAAAAATTAGAATATTGTAACTCTATGACGCAGGTGCAAATAAAAGTGGGAGAGAAAGAGTGATAGGAAGCGGAAAACAGAGAGGAAAATATAAATAATGGAGAGAAATCAAAAACATTGTAACTATGACGTACGTGCAAAAAAAAGTGGAAAGGAAAGAAAGAAGAAAATTAAAAGAAAGACATCGAAAGAGAAACAGAGAGAGAGAGAGAGAGGATAGAGAGAGATAGAGAGAGAGAATTGGAACAGCGTGGGAAAGGAAAGAGAGAAAAAAGCGTAAAGAAGATGGAATAAGGAGAGGAGAGAGAGAGAGAGAGAGAGAGAGAGAGAGAGAGAGAGAGGAAAGTTTGTAACTCTATGACGTACATGCAAACAAAAGTGGGAAGGAAAGAGAAAAAGAAAGAGGAAAAGAGAGAAATGGAAAGATAAAGAGAGTGAGAGAGAAAGAGAAAGAGAAAGAGAGAGAATTAGGTACGTTATAACTCTATGACATATATACAACCAAAAAGGAGCAAGAAAGAGACAAAGAAAGAGTAAGAGAGAAATGGAAAGAGGAATAGAGTGAGAGAAAGAGCAAGAGAAAGAGAAAGAGAGATAATTAGATACGTTATATATAACTCTATGACGTATGTGCTACCAAAAAGGAGAAAGAAAGAGACAAAGAAAGAGTAGAAGAGTGAAATGGAGAGAGAAATAGAGGGAGAGAGAGAGAATTAGATACATTGTAACTCTATGACGTATATGCAACCAAAAATGAGAAAGAAAGAGACAAAGAAAGAGTAAAAGGAAGAAATGTAGAGAAATAGAATGAGAGAAAGAGAGAGAAATAGAGAGGGGGAGAGAGAGAATTAGTACGTTGTAACTCTATAACGTTTTTTTCCAACCGAAATTAGAAAGAAAGAGACAGAGAAAGCGTAAAAGAAAGAAATGGAGAGAGAAAAAGAGTGTGTGAGACAGAGAGGGAGAGAGAAAGAGAGAGAGGGGGGATTAAATACGTTGTCCTCTATGACGTACGTGCAACCAAAAATGAGAAAGAAAGAGACAAAGAAAGAGTAAAAGGAAGAAATGTAGAGAGAAATAGAATAAGAGAGAGAGAGAAAGAGAGAGGGAGGGAGAGAGAGAATTAGATACGTTGTAACTCTATGACGTTTTGTCCAACTGAAAATTAGAAAGAAAGAGGACAAAGAAAGCGTAAAAGAAGAAATGGAGAGAGAGAAGAGAGAGAAAGAAGGGGAGAGAGAGAAGGAGAGAGGGGTAATTAAATACGTTGTACTCTATGACGTACGTGTAAAAAGAGAGAAATGGAAAGAGAAATAGAGTGAGAGAGAGAGAAAAGAAAGAGAAAGAGAGAGAATTAGATACGTTATAACTCTATGACGTATGTGCAATCAAAAAGGAGAAAGAAAGAGACAAAGAAAGAGTAGAAGAGAGAAATGGAGAGAGAAATAGAGTAAGAGAGAGAGAGAGAGAGAGAGAATTAGATACGTTGTACTCTATGACGTATGTGCAACTAAAAATGAGAGAGAAAGAGACGAAGAAAGAGTAAAAGAAAGAAATGTAGAGAGAAATAGAATGAGAGAGAGAGAGAAAGAGAGAGGGAGGGGGAGAGAGAATTAGATACGTTGTAACTCTATGACGTTTTGTCCAACCGAAAATTAGAAAGAAAGAGACAGAGAAAGCGTAAAAGAAAGAAATGGAGAGAGAAAGAGTGAGAGAGAGAGAAAAAGAGAGAGGGGGAAATTAAATACGTTGTACTCTATGACGTACGTGCAACCAAAGATGAGAGACAAAGAGACAAAGAAAGAGTAAAAGAAAGAAATGCAGAGAGAAATAGAATGAGAGAGAGAGAGAGGGGGGGGGAGGGAGAGAGAGAATTAGATACGTTGTAACTCTATGTCGTTTTGTCCAACCGAAAATTAGAAAGAGACAAGAAAGCGTAAAAGAAAGAAATGGGAGAGAAAAGAGAGTGGAGAGAGAGAGAGAGAGAGAGAGAGAGAGAGAGAGAGAGAAGGAATTAAATACGTTGTACTCTATGACGTACGTGCAACCAAAAATGAAAGAGAAAGAGACAAAGAAAGGGTAAAAGGAAAGGAATGTAGAGAGAAATATAATGAGAGAGAGAGAGAGAAAGAGAGAGGGGGAGAGAGAGAATTAGATACATTGTAAATCTATGACGTTTTGTCCAACCGAAAATGAGAGAGAAAGAGAAAAAGAAAAAGAAATGTAGAGAGAAATAGTAATATCTAACCGCTAAATCGTACAAGTCATATCATAAAATAAAACAAAAGGTTTTTGTTCATTTTAAATTTAAAAAAAGTAAAGTCGTCGGGGCGGCCTAAAGTCGGTATCAGCCAATCAGCGAGGGAGTCTATCCCCTTTTCACTTGCGCTAAGACCAAGGAGATTATTTTAAGCGTTTGAGGTGGAGTGCCACACCTACCTACCGTCAGCTCCTTACTTTTACCGCACAGATCCCTGTGCTACTTATACGCTGAGTTGGCGAGGACCGTATCGAACTAGGGGGGACGCCCTGTTGGTTTTCTAAGCCGAAACGCGCTAAAACTGACTTGAGCTAAAAACCCGACCCCCAAATTTTTGAAATATCAAGGAGTATTTTCCTTTTATATTCTTGCGTTACGAGAAGAAAGAAGAAGAAAGACGAGAAAGAAGAAGAAGAAGAAAGAAGAGAAGGGGGTGGGAACAAACAGTTGAGGGAGGGGGAAAAGAAATAAAAGCTTGTTAAACAATTAGTGTTGAAGAATTAGAAGAAGAAGAGAAGAAAGAAGGAGAAGAAAAAAGAAAGAAGAAAAAGAAGAAGGGAAGAAGAAGAAGAGACGGCATTGTAAGGATGCGAGATAATTTATTTTATTAATTTTTATTAGAGATTATGAGCATTACCGTGTACTGGTTGGTCTGATCTATTAGAAGAAGAAGGAAGTGAAGTAGAAATGAAGAAAGAGAAGAAGAAGCAGAATAAGGAGAGGAGTAAAATACCAACGATAGCGGATAGATGATGTGTGTTTCGACCAGAAGAGTTTGGGAAGAAGAAAAGAGGGCCAGATTTGATAATGTATAGGCTGGGTTAAGAAAACAAACTAGAGAGAGAAGAAAAAGAAGAAGAAGAAGAGAAGAAGAAGAAGAAGAAGAGAAGAAGATAGAAAGAAGAAAAC
>CM042148.1:63231734-63240109 GCA_023376005.1 Doryteuthis pealeii | reverse complement strand
CAGAGAGAGTAAGGTCGGAATGATCAAGGGCAGACTTCAGATGCGAACGTGTGCCGCAGAGAGATGATTGACGTTCCATTTGGTCCGGATCCTTGGACACACACACAGACGTACACAGATGCATGAACAGATAATAGATAGATAGATAGATAGATAGATAGATAGATAGATAGAAATGAACAGACTGTGATAGACAAATATTGAAACTAGATAGATTATCAATTGACAGACATAGATAGATAGATATATTTGATAGATAGATAGATAGATAGAAATGAACAAGAAATTAAGAGACTGAGATAGATAGATAGATAGATAGATAGATAGATAGATAGATATGAAGATACTAGGATAGATAGATAGATATATAGATCGATAATAAGAGACTGAGATCGATAGATACATACATATGAACTAAAAATTAAGAGACGGAGATAAATAGATTACATATATCTATCTATCTATCTCAATCTGTTCATATGTATTATATATATATATAATATATATATATATAATATATAATATAGATAGATAGATAGATAGATAGATATGAAGAGATACATATGAACTAAATATTAAGAGACTGATATAAACAAATCATATATATATATCTATCTCATCTATTCATATGTATATATATATATATATATATATATATATATATATAATATATATATATATATAGATAGATAGAATAGATAGATAAGATAGATAGATAGATATGAAGAGACTGAAATACATAGATAGATAGATAGATAGATAGATAGATATATGAACAGAATGAGAGAAAGAGAAGAATGATGGGGACATTGTTAGTAAGTTTAAGTAAACTCATTAACATACCAGAAATTTTACAGACAATTGAACGTTTTCTTGGCATTTTTGGTGTTGTTAACAGTTAACCCATTCAAGTGTAAAAATCCAAGACGGAAAAAAGTGGGGAACCTTTTTCTTCTGGAGGTAACGGTGATGAAGGTATTGCAGATTTTAGAAATTTATTGACTTTTGTGTTAATCAAATTAAACCAATCAATCTATTTGATGCAAAACGCATGAGAGATGCCAGATAACAGGCAACCGATGTCTCCATCATATCACACCATTTTTACTTATTCATAATTTCTAATGAATTTTAATATATTTCCAACACCCTAAAAACCCAAAATAATTTCTAATGGCTCCAATAAAACAAGATTTTTAGATAGATAGATAGATAGATAGATAGATAGATATGAATTGACTAAGAGATAGATAGATAGATAGATATGAATTGACTGTGAGATAGATTGATAGATAGATAGATAGATAGATATGAATTGACTGAGAGATAGATAGATAGATAGATAGATAGATAGATAGATATGAATTGATTGAGAGATAGATAGATAGATAGATATATTGATAGATATGAATTGACTGAGAGATAGATTGATAGATAGATATATATGAATTGACTGAGAGATAGATAGATAGATAGATAGATAGATAGTATGAACATGCTAATATATATTATATATATATATATATATATATATATATATATATATATATATAATGAAACAAACTGAGATAGATAGATACATACATACATATAAATAGAGAAGATAGATAGATAGTCAGATAAATATATATAAATAGATATAAATAGGTGGATCGATAGATAGATAGATAGATAGATTGATTGATTGATTGATTGATATGAATTGACTGATAGATAGTTAGTATGAACATGCTAAGATATATATATATATATATATATATATATATATATATGAACAAACTGAGATAGATACATACATACATACATACATACATATTAATAGACTGAGATAGATAGTCAGATGAATAGATAGATATGGACAGATCTACATACAAAGATATGAAGAGTCTGAGATAGATAGATAGATAGATAGATACATACATACATACATACATACATACATACAAATGGACAGACTGAAATAGATAAATAGATAGATATAGACAGACTTAGAAATATATGAAGAGTCATAGATAGATAATTAGATAGATAATTTCTATTCTATGTTAATGCTTCTTTTTCTTCAATTTCCAACACCTTTGAATCCAAAATAATTTCGAATGTCTCCATAAAAGAATAATTTTGCAGAGAACTGATTTTTTTCCTGTTCCCATTTACTAAATTAAAGAATTCTTAAACTTTTTTGAGTATCTGCTTTTCTTTAGAGATTATGAAATCGTTCATAAATCGTTCATAAATCATTAATTTACCCAAAATTTTCTAGACATACTGGCAACAACTAAAAGGCAATAAAAAATGGTTCCCTTTTCAATACAGAAGAGATAACTTTACCATGAGATTTCTAAATTGTTATTCTTCAAGGTGTAGGGAGACAAAAATAAGTGTCTTTCCTTGGATTGTGTGCATGGGTTCCAATGCCACGTGTCCGTTGGTCACTTGATAATCTAAACCCTTAAAACTTTCTCTTGTCCCCGTCTTCGAAGAGATAAGACCTTTCTCTTTTGTCCCCGATTTCGAAAATATAAGACCTTTCTCTGTTTTCCCTGATCTGCGAAGAGATAAGTTCTTTATGTTTTGTCCCCGCTCTTTGGAGAGATAAGACCTTTCTATTTTGTCCCCGATCTTTGAAGAGATAAGACCTTTCTGTTTTGTCCTCGGTCCTCAAAGAGATAAGTTCCTTCTATTTTGTCCCCGCTCTTTGGAGAGATAAAACCTTTCTATTTTGTCCCCGATTTTTGAAGAGATAAGACCTTTCTATTTTGTCCCCGATTTTTGAAGAGATAAGACCTTTCTCTTTTGTCCCCCGGTCCTCGAAGAGATAAGACCTTTCTATTTTGTCACCGGTTATCGAAGAGATAAGACCTATCGGTTTCAGTCCTCGCTCGTAGAGTAAAAAAGACATGTTTTCCAGTTGGGTTCGTAGAGTAGAATAAAGACAATTAACCTCCAACGTTTTCACCATTCATTACAAATTGCCATGAAAACTATTAACACAATAAGACTTTTCTAGGCATTTTCACTTTGTTTGTTCATGGAAAATTATGTTTGGGAATAAATGTATTGTGTTATTTTGTTGTTACATATTATGTATATAAAACTTTCATATTATTGGAATTTATTTGGACACACGTACGAATGGCCAAATAGGCCCATCACGACCCTCCCAGAGGTCATATGAGGCCGACTATAAAAGTAAGGACCCCGAATTTTCATCTTGTTCTTGCCACTCTCGCCAGTAGCAGCCCTAGACAGACATCCCTTCGAAATACAGCCATCAAAACAATAAGTCTCTATACCACCTAAAGCCAACAACTAAATTTTGTACTACAAATTGACCTGGGCCACACGTGAATGAGCTACCAGGAAATTCAACCAACAGTGTACCTATTATCTGCAAACTTAACCTTTCAACATTGATCACTGAACTATTATTGCTTGTTTTTAAACATAGAATGGCTATGGGGTGGGGTCCACCATAGTCAAATAGGAATCAAAGGGATAGGTTTAAAAAAAAGGTTGAGAACCAGTTTTAGAGTTTTCATCTATAAAAGTAACCTGTAACAGGTTGTAATAAGTTATATAGCACCAAGAATAAGGAACGGTTATTGCCAGACCTATTCTTAAACGCCAAGACATATTGAACTCGCTAATACTGGTCTGCTAACCTAGCTCTCTAACCATTTGTACCAGGCAAGGAACCCATAGATACAAGAGAAACAAAGTCAGCCATGCCAGTTCTTTAATTCTGCACTTTTTAGGGCTCCTTAACTCAGTCGGTAGAGCATCCTCAACGCATGAGTAATACGGCTTTAGTCTGTGTGATAAAGTGGGGAGCTGTCTACCTAATTTGTATATTCTTGTGCAATTTTGGACAGTAAATTTCTTGAAAATGTTGATGGTCGTGATGTAATGTACAAGTTCAAATCCTGAACGAAGCTACAGTTCACATAGCACTATGACTCTTAGGAAAGGTATGAATCTAACTATTCTCCCTCCAGCTTTAGGTAAATAGTAGGGCAGACTGGGCTCTTGAACCTTCGTTAGGCAACCAGTCTGAGAACTCTGAATTCAAACCTGATAAACTCCGCTTAGGGTGGTCACTACTAGAATAGGCTCAGACCTAATTAGTTATCTATTTTCACTTATGTAGTAGCAAAGGGTTATTGTTTCCTTTCTTCAAAAGCTCTATCCTTATTTTCTCTGCGCAAAAATGAACGGTTCATACCCCTACAAAACTTAATGTTTTGAACGGTGCTTCTTTCGGGTATAAAATTCCTCATGATAAATGTATTATTCATGGGAGTTAGTTCTTTGTCTTATCTTACCGAATGTTCCATGTTAATGTATCTATGGATGCACTAATGCATTATAAGGACCAAGTATTGATTATAAACTATTACAAACTATTTTTTATAAAGAAAATAGCTTGATTATCTAACAGGCAAAAAAACATTTGGTTCCATGAGGGTTATTTCATATATAGAGATCTGTAGATCAAGTACAGTTTGACTTGTTTTGGTTTTACGGCATATCAATCTCAGTGGGTCATTTAATGCCGATAAAGTGTTGAAATAAAGTCATTCTTAATGGATACTCAATTTTTTTATAAATACATTTTTCTATTTAACCCATAGATGGGACCCTACCATACTACTCCGGGTCAGAGTGGACCAGGGAGCAATGGTGATGAAGGGGTGCTCCACATTCCCCAAACCTCCAGAACTGGAACCTCGCCATCAGATAGAGTTTAACGTCATTTATAGGACATGTAGAACCTCAGCCACCGTCTTCTAGAACCCATATGATAAAATGGGTTAGGGCAATCATATGAACTAGGGCTTGACGTGACCAGCCGATTAATCGGAGGGGCCTATCCGACCACCCGTCTAGTCGAAGAAAGGGCTGTAAGATTTAAAGGTGATATATACTTGAGATATAGACTCCGACAAGGGTTGGTAGACAAAACATTTAATATGGTACAGCACATGGATAAATAGGATACATATAAGAGTAGGTGTACATAAACATACATAGATGAGTAAAAGGGAAAAACATAAAAACACAGACATGAGACTAAGAATAGTCCATGCTGTATAAATCACTTACAGTGATTAGTCCGGCGTTGAGGGCCGAAGCCCTAACGAGGAGGGGGTAGACCAGAGTCTGTCTCGTAGGTCGAGCACAGGAAAAAGAGAAAGAGACGTTAAAACCAGCCGCTTAAATAATAAACGGCCCCTAGCGGGAACCGGCAAACTAAACGGCCAGACAACTCTCCAGGCCAAATACGAAAGTAACGCCACAGGGCCAAAGTGGAGTATTGCAAGTCATGGACTGCTTAACCATCTGGGTTCTATCCTTAAGCATCACAGGTCGCTGCCCACGGCCAACAGATGGCCCCATTGGAGGAGTCCTACCTCTCTGTCGAGGTGCAGTCGGTGCATTCTAACGCCCCAACTGACAGGGCGGTCAAGTACAGTATGCTACTGTGCTTACAACAGGTTAAAAACACTAAGGGGGTCCCTGTGGTGTAGTGGCTAAAGTGTTGAACAGCGACATCATAGTAAGTGAATTCGAACTCCAGTCGCACTATTACGTTCGCTTTTGGTATAATACAGTTGGGAAAGGTATGAAACCCCTCATCCCCCAGCTTAATTTTAAATAGTACCACTACTGTTTTTCTACAAGGATTGCTTTGGCATTAAATAATCCGTGAATTTTGATATGCTATTAAGCAAATAAACCAAGTCAAAACCGAATAATACAATTTCTCTCTCTCTCTCTCTCTCTCTCTCTCTCTCTCTCTCTCTCTCTCTCTCTCTCTCTACCACACACACACACACACACACACACTCTCTCTCTCTCTCTCTCTCTCTGCCTCTCACACACGCACATACATATATACAAGGTGTGTCAAAAAAGTATTGAGATTTTCGGTACTTTTTGACACACCTTGTATTCTGAAAAATTAATGTCTATTCATTCTTCATTTCTATCTTGGTAAATACAGCTTTAAAATTTGTACTTTTTGACACACATTGTATTCTGAAAAAAAATTACGTCATATTTATTGTTCATTCCGGTCTTGGTAAATACAGCTTCAATCTGAATACTTTTTTGACACACCTTATATATATATATATATATATATATATATATATATATATATATTCTCCATCCAGCAATGGGTTAAATAGTAGGGCAGACTGGGCCCTTCAGCCTTGGGTAGGTGACCAGTCTAGGAGAGGGATAACTCTGAATTAAAAATTCCTGAGGTCGGTCGTTGATTGGGTTTGTGGCAACCCTTGATGCACCAATTCTTTCCTATCGACTGAGCCAAAAAGTGTGGATGGTCCAACACAAGCCTTCACCACTATAAACAAATCACTGTGTGGGTGTTCATTGTATATATGAACCCTCATGCGTCGAAAATCGACGAGAGAGTCCATTATAATAATAATAATAATAATAATAATATATATATATATATATATATATATATATAGCCCAACACATACTCTTTTAGAATCAGGCCGACTCCGTGAGCAAATTAAAAACATTCTGGGTCGAATCCGGATCCACAATCCTGAATTCCGAATTCTCAAGTTTTGATTACTGCGATTTTTTACATGATTTTTGTACGATAACAATTTTAATAACTTTTATAATCTGGGAATAAATTTGGGAATAATCAAAATTAATTGCGAAATCCTGCGAAAGTTGCCTATGAAATAGAAATAATTGTTTATACAGAAAGTAAGGACATACATACATCAAATTGTTTTTAAATTAAGTGGCAACAGAAGAATTATCGTTAAACTTTTAAAAGGTAAGCTTAATTATTAATGCAATACTTAAATGCAGCGATTAATTTTTTTAGTTCTTCTCTAGTTTATTGTTGCCTATTGCAGAAGTTAGCTTAAATGTCGTTCGATATGCTTGCTTTTAAGCTAGTATAATTATATACTAGCTTAAAAGCAGGCATATCGAACGACATTTAAGCTAACTAGCAGGACCTGTGGATATACCACATTATGATAATTAAATCATTACAAGGTTTGATATGTTTACTTAAGAGCTATTGCTAAATAGTTCAGTTTGTAAAAAGTATAATAATCTTGATTTGACTCTCTCTCTCTCTCTGTCTCTGTCTGTCTGTCTGTCTGTCTGTCTCTCTCTCTCTCTCTCTCTCTCTCTCTCTCTCAATCTTTTTTTCTTTCTTTCCTTCTTTTCATTTTTTCATTATGCTCGATTCAAATGGATAAGCGTTATTGCCTCTTTACACTCACTCCTCCCTCTATATTCCCCTACTATTTCTTTCTTTCTTTTTCAATTTTCTGTGTAGCATGTTCTTTTTCTTCCTTTTCTTTATAATAAAAATGGAATGGCCCATTATTTAATTGAAGAGACCACACTCATAAGAAATAAGAATTTGGTGGATGAGAAACATCAGATAATCAGGATTTACATTTTTTGTATTTCGTTTTGGACGATTTGGACAGTCTCATTTTTAAACAGAGGGTGTTGCAAGATGATAACAGCCGGACAATTAGGGAACTCGAGTATTAATATATAGTTTGTTGTAGAAACCCCAAGGTCCCTAGTTCGATACCGGCCCTCGCCAATAAGTATAAGTTACACAAGGATATGTGTGGTAAAGTAAGGAGCTGATAATAGGTGAGGCGCTCTACCTCAGACGCTGAAACAATCTCCTTGGTCTAGCGCTAGTGAAAATGGGATAGACTCCCTCGCTGATTGGTTGATACCGACTTTAGGCCACCCCGACGACTTTACTTTACTTACTTGTTGTGATTAAAGGTTTCTTTAGAGAATTTTCGATATGTTACATAATCTATGCATAGATTATTGTAAACCCCTGTATTTCGGAAGGGATGGCCCCTTTTCATATCACGGGCGGGATATTACAGAAAGCCCGCGAAATACGTGAAGTCACGTTGGACCGAGTTAACCCTCAGTTCCAGCTTGGACGTCAGGCAGAAAGCATGTCTGCCTTAGCTGGTCTCAAATGTACACGCGTGTTGTGTTAGTTAGAAGAAGTTTAAGCAATAAAAGTTTAAAGAAATAATATGGAGTTCTTGCTTGATGAATGTCCTGGCAAAAAGACTGACCAAGAAGAAGGACTGCATCAAAGACGAACAGCCAACAAGAAATCCAGAAATAGAATTTAACATGGAGAGAAAGAATAGAAACGACCACCAAATGGCCAAAGAAGTAAGTAATGCAAAATGCATATGCATCTCTCTGTCTACCTATGTCTATTTCTCTCCCCTCTCTTCAGTAAAAAGGCAATCTCAAACCGTCCTTTAGGACGGGGGTCCGGTGTGCTTCGGCCACTGGACCGGAGAGTTGTGTTAAAT
>CM042148.1:63209234-63226734 GCA_023376005.1 Doryteuthis pealeii | reverse complement strand
TATATATATATATATAGTCATCCACAGACACGTGTTTCGACTTATCAAGTCTCTTCAGTGTGGCTAGACATTTGTAAGCTACCTACAGCTACCTACGGGATTGAAATCCGATTGATTCAGCATCAGTTGAATAGCTTAATGCGAAGGGGATTTTAACTGTTTTAACTGGGTGTGTGTATTTATTTCATCTGTTAAGGGTTCCTTCGTAGCTCGCAGCAAGGCTGGGCTGCTATCAAACTCGAGAAAACACAATATGTCTCCTTGATAACATGCACAACGAAGGAAGAAACAAATCACTCACATCCTTTACCATGTGAGGGCCCAGCACACCATATATATATATATATATATATATATATATATATATATATGTGTGTGTGTGTGTGTGTGTGTGTGTGTTATAAAAAAATAAAATACTATTTTTTTAAACATGAATGGATGGTGAATGTAAGTGTTAAAATAGACTAATATTTTTTAAAATACTGTTGACTTAGCGTGTTGGTAAATCCTTGCGGTGATAAAAAAAAACAGCAAATAGTTTGATTGTAAAAATATACGACCAAACATCAACCGGGGAGAAAAAAATTTTGAAAAAAAGAAAAGACCAAGATAGTCGTACCAACAAAAAATAATCTATTGGTACAGTATTTGGCCAAAAGAAAAAACAATTTATATGTATAAATATATGTATATAAGATATATATATATATATATATATATATATATATATATATATATATATATATATATATTATATTCATATAACCGCTAGGAGAATAGCTAATAAGTAAAAAGTGCTCAATGCCTAAGTAGAGCAAATAATATATATATATATGTGTGTATGTGTGTGTGTGTGTGTGTGTGTGTGTGTAGATAGGTAGAGTGAGTAGGTGAGAGATAGAGTGAGAGAGAGAAAGAAGTTTTGTGTACTTTCAATTTTAACAATTACCTATATTTACTTTGTTTATGAGTGAATAATTTACTTTTCAACGATTGGAGTTGTTACAAAAGTGATTACCATTCTTCAAGTTTTACTTGATTGTCTGCAACAGTTTGTAAACAAGAATATTATCAATAGATTTTAAACTTGTATTTGTTATTACAAAAAAAAAAGAAGTAGGTATTTCCAAACAAAGCTTGTTTAAGTGTGTTCCAGTTTTACCAACAAGTGGAAGACAATAAAAAAATGTCTTTCAACAAATATGGAACAATAAATTACCATTAATTTCTAAGACTAAATTCTCTCCAGAACACAACAACAAATATAAGGTGTATCCATTGAGAGTTAGATATTGAAATTTATACACCCTTGTTAGTAGGTCTCAGTCTCTCCAGAACACTTGTTAGTAGGTCTCAGTCTCTCTAGAACACTTGTTAGTAGGTCTCAGTCTCTCCAGAACACAACAACAAATACAGGGAGTATCCATTGAGAGTTGGATATTGAATTTTATACACCCTTGTTAGTAGGTCTCAGTCTCTCTAGAATACTTGTTAGTAGGTCTCAGTCTCTCCAGAACACTTGTTAGTAGGTCTCAGTCTCTCTAGAACACTTGTTAGTAGGTCTCAGTCTCTCCAGAACACAACAACAAATACAGGGAGTATCCATTGAGAGTTGGATATTGAATTTTATACACCCTTGTTAGTAGGTCTCAGTCTCTCTAGAACACTTGTTAGTAGGTCTCAGTCTCTCCAGAACACTTGTTAGTAGGTCTCAGTCTCTCTAGAACACTTGTTAGTAGGTCTCAGTCTCTCCAGAACACAACAACAAATACAGGGAGTATCCATTGAGAGTTGGATATTGAATTTTATACACCCTTTTTAGTAGGTCTCAGTCTCTCTAGAACACTTGTTGGTAGGTCTCAGTCTCTCCAGAATTGTTAGTATGTCTCAGTCTCTCTCTAGTCTCTCTAGAACACTTGTTAGTAGGTCTCAGTCTCTTCCGAACACTTTTAGTAGGTCTCAGTCTTACTACTGATTATAAAAATTAATAGAGAAGTATAGTCTTCATGATATTTGCCTCTCATTCCACTTATGAGAGCATGACACAAGGGCATTTTATGTGGGCCCAACCACAAGCCGAAGCTCATGGGTGGTAGGCTCAAAAATGCTTTGATCCCGTCGGCATTCCCCCTCAAGAGGGCGCCCCAGGTCCTGGGCAACAAACCCAGCCCTGCTGGTATTGCCTGGGGGGATAGTCACCTGTGATCAACGCTGTTAATTTTACTTAGCCGCTCCAGAATCCGAAGCAGGCTCAGTATAGTCATCAGGGTGGCCTAAAGTCGGTATAAGCCAGACAGAGAGGGAGTCTATCCATTTTTTACTAGCGCTAGACCAATGAAATTGTTTTGAGTGTCTGAGGCGTGGCGCCACACTTACCATCAGCTTTCACTTTACCACACAAATACCTCTGTTACTCATACGCTGAGTTGGTGTATTTTACAGCCCCAGCAGTAAATAATAGGGTAGACTGGGCTTTTTAGCCTTGGTTAGGCAACCAGTTTAAGAGAAGGAAAGATTCCTAATTCAAAACCTTAAAGGTTTTGGTTTGGTTTGGTTTGTTTTACGGCATATCAAACTCAGTGGGTCATTTAATCCCAACAAAGTTTTGAAATAAATTCATTCTTAATGGATACACAATTTTTCATATACACATTTTTCTATTTAACCCATAGATAGGACCCTAACAGGTACTACCACTCCAGTTCAGAGTGGACCTGGAAGAAATGGTCATGAACTTCAGAACTAGAACCTCACCATCAGATAGAATTTAACGTCATTCCCAGGATATGAAGACCCTTAGCCACCACCTTCTAGCACCCATATGATAAAAAGGGCTGGGGCTTGCCATAAGGGCAATAGGGTTAGGGCAATCATATAGGTGCTAGGGCTTAAAGTGACCAGCCGATTGATCGGAGGGGGCCTCTCCGACCGCCCGTCTAGCCCAAGTAAGGACCAAAGTGGAGTGTTGCATGTCATGGACTGCTCATCCACCTGGGTTACATTCTTAGCCATCACGGGTCGCCACCCACGGTCAATAGATGGACCCACTGGGGGAGTCTTACCTCTCTGTAGAGGTGCAGTCGGTGTATTCTAACGCCCCAACCGACAGGGCGGACATTAAAATTATTGTTCTGAGATTGTCTGGAACCATTATGAGACTAGTGCACCATTCTTCTGTTGTCAGCTCATCCAAATAGGTGTGTTTAGTTTTAGTTTTTTTTTTACGGCATATCAACCGCAGTGGGTCATTTAATACCGTTTTTCAAAGTTTAATTCATTTTTAAAGTATACTCAATTTTATAAACACATATTTCTATTTAACCCATAGATGGGACCTTAAAAAGTACTACCACTCTGGGTCAGAGTAGACCTGGGAGCAATGGTGATGAATGGGTGCTCCACAATCCCCAGAACTCCAAAACTGGAACCTCACCATCAGATAGAATGTAACGTCATTCCCAGGACATGAAGACACTCAGCCAGCGCCTTCTAGCACACATATGATAAAACGGGTTGGGATTTGCCATAAGGGCAATAGGGTTGGGGAAAACATATAGGTGCTAGGGCTTGGCGTGACCAGCCGATTGATCGGAAGGAGCCTCGCCGACCGCCCCCAAATAAGTGTGACTTGTTCTACACAAACTTTCACCACAATAAACAAGTCACCAATATAAGTAGTCTAGCAGTCCACATCTGTTGGATACTCATCTGTTGTGAGTGATAAAAGTTATTGTATTTGATGATAAGGTATAAACAAATCTGCAAAGTTAACAGAGTTCTCTTCTATCAAATAAATTGAATAAGATAAGAAAAATGAATATTTTATCTGAAAAAAAAATTCACTTATTATTCACAAAAAAATTGTTGAATTAATTTACAAAAACAAAAACACTTTGATATCTTTGGCCTGCAAAGAACTGTCTTATAAAAAAAAAGGTTATTTACTTCCACTCTACAGCAAATTTATATTTTGCTAATATCCCCATTATATATATATATATATATATACCAGTCATCCACAGACATGTGTTTCGAAGTTTACTTCTCATCAGTGCGGCTTGACATTTTAACAGCTACCTCTAGCCGGGATCGAAACCCGACAGAATTTTCGTCTTCCATGTTCCGTACCCTTGCGGCTATCAGCGGACCATTAGTCTAGGGTCAACAATTGCTACATACTTTACGGCGGTATGTTTTTACAATCACCAGAGAACTCTAATCTGTAAACAGATGGGTCACGGCTAATGCCAAACGGTGAAGTTACAATTAATGTCCCCCCCACATGGGAGTGTGAAGCATATATATATATATATATATATATATATATATATATATATATGTGTGTGTGTGTGTATGTGTGTGTGTGTGTAAAATGAGGAAAACAATCCGACAGTATGTGGAGAAAGGTCTGAAATACCAAAATGTTTATAGCGTCGACATTATCACCAGAAATAAATTTCCATACATTGTAACATCCCGTGTTTGTCTACATTTCTCTCTCTCTCTCTCTCTCTCTCTCTCTCTATATATATATATATATATATATATATATATATATATATATATATATATATATATATATATATATATATATATAATATATATATATATATATATATATGGGTGGTATATTTGTAAGTAGACTGTACTCAATATCATTGATCATTGATAGAGCATTTATATTTAAGTTAAGGTAGCGTGGACATGGAGACAACACCTGGTTACTGACAGTTTCTTGCTTATGTGATCTTCAGACTATTTGTCAGTAACCAGGTATTGACTCCATGTCCCCGCTACCTTAACCTTTTACTTTTTTGACACACCTTGTATTCTGATAACGTCCATTCATTCTTCATTTCTATCTTGGTAAATACAGCTTTAGACTTGACCTTGTGTCGCATCTTGCTCGTGCGGAGAGGTTTGTAAAATATTTATATATAGGTTAAATAGAAAAACTGAGTTTTAAAAAAAATGAATAACCATCAAGATTGGATAAAAGAAAACGTCTTTGGTAAAAAAATAACCCAACAACCGTTGACATGCCGTAAAATTCAATAAAGCAAACAAACTAAATAGAAGCATCAATGGACTGCTGTTATAATGCCGTTCCCTTTAACATATTGAAACCTAAAATTAATAGATTCCTTCATACAAAATGGCAACTGGAATAACAACGTCCACAAGAAACTCTTCCTAATCAAAACCATTTTGGGAGACTCGAGACCAGCTTTGAAAAAGTCTAGAAAGGAACAAGTCATTGTGTCCCAATTACGCATTTGTCACACAAGACTAACGCACTCCTATATACTCAAACAAGAACAACAACCACAATATGAAACATATCAAACACCTTTGACTTTTAAACACTTATTCATGGAATGCAGGTGTTTTGCTCACATCAGAAACCGTTATTTTAATGCAAACAATATGAAATATCTGTTTGAATGGAGGACATTCTGTCATTTTTTTGGGAAATAAATTATACCAGAATATAGACATGAACTAAATCAATACCATACAACATGATGCTAACACATTGTTAAAACCAATTACTAAAAAGTATAAATATAAATACACAACATATATTACTTCCTAACCGTTAGAGATAATAATGACAAGTGAATTTCGGTAAAGAATTATTCTGTGTGTAGAACATCGCACAGACTGTTTCAACTTTATTAAGTCTCATCAGCGAATGTATACTAACGATTTCCCTCCGACAGAAATCGAAACCGGAACTTCAGCAGGATAGTCAGAAACCACACTGCTTTCGCCACGATACAGCACGGGAAAATCCTTGCGAAATTAACCTGTCAATGATACTGATACGTCTCTACCATATGAGGTAAGGGGACGTTGAGTGAATAATAACAAACCCGGGCCTTATGCTCTTCGGCGAAGGAAATAAGATTTTGGATGTTTGTTTATTTTAGAAGCATTGTTGAACAAAGTATATATTATTATTTATATTTTTGCTTGAAGGCAATTACAATGCGTATATCGCATAAAATTCGATAATTATAGAAGATAATAATGTCTAACCGTTAGGCATGACATAACCTCAGACGGGTTGATATATCGTTAAAATCAACAAACCAACCAACATTTAACACATTGAAGTTAACGATAACCTTTTTTAGATTTTCAGGTCATCATGCCAAGCAAGTTCCGTTTATGGTGTAGAAGAATAACAGTTGGTTGTATATCATTTCCTTGTATAGAATAAAAGTGAGAAAAATTCACAATGAAGTAATAGCAAGTATATTTTATTTATGTATCTGATCGAGCAACAGCTGGTGCTACTTCACAGAAAACTTTAGAAAAATGTCTCCTCATATTAAATGACTAAATTAAATATTCATCAATAGTTTCTTCTTTTTTTTTTCCTAAACTGACATTGTTGTGCTGGATGAAATTACATTCTTATAATCTTCAAAGCTAAACAAATTATATATATATATATATATATATATATATATATATATATATATATATATATATTATATATATAATATATATATATATATATATTATATATACACACATACACACACACACACATATATATATATATATATATCGACAGACACGTGTTTCGGCATATCATGCCTCTTCAGTGTGGCTAGACACAACTATCCTTGGGTAGGGTATATATATATATATATATATATATATATATATATATATAAGCTCCCTGAAATAGACTATAATTCTAAATCTGTAAGTCTTTTGTTATTTCTTTACTTATATATTTGCTCTGTGACTCTAATATTAAGAGCACACATTGAGCTCTCAAACTGCGACTTGACATAACCCCATGTTTTTTTTTTTTTTTTTATTAAAAAACTCTTGTGTCGTAAGGAAGAATTATTCTCTGGACTTTTGGATTATATATATATATATATATATATATATATATATATATGTTAGGGTAGTCTGGACATGGAGTCAACGCGCCTGATTACTGACAGTTTTCTTGCCTATGCAAACTTTAGATCAAGCACTTGGTCTTAAGATCGGCAAGAAACTATCAGTAACTCTTCCACGCTACCTTAACTTAGAATATAAATTCTCTATCCATCGAGCACTGTTTATTTATAAATATAGCAATTATATATATATATATATATATATATATATATATATATATATATACGAAGTCATGCTGGCCACTGTTGGAGTACTCATAAGTGATGTTTGTGCGGATTCTGGATGCTGCATGGAGGACCTGCCAAGATGATTGTTGATAGGGGTGGTTGGTGAGAATCATATATATATGCAAGCTTGTATATATATATATATATACATATATATATATATATGAGTGTATTTATTTGCTTGGCATTGTGTTTATATTGGTTTGTTGGTTGGTTTTGAAGGCTATCACAATGCAAGTGTAAATAAAAATAAGTTAACTATGATGTTGTTTGTCAACCTTTGATTTTTTCTTAATATTTCGAGATAAAGATACCTTCGTCAGAAGATTTCTTAAAGTCTGAAGCTTTTGCTGGGAATTGTCCATTCTGTTTTGTGCCTTATATCTTCAAAATTCTCTGCGTGTGCGTATGTGTAAGTGTGTGTGTGTGTGTGTGTGTGTGTGTGTGTGTGTGTGTGCTTATGCGTGTTTATGCGTGTGTGTCTGTCCAACAATGTCTTATTCTCATTCCAGGTTTTTTTTGTTTTATTATTAAGCAATAGTTTGTTTATTTGTATGTGTGTGTGTTCTCCAGGCACATCTGATTTTTTTAATTTTATTACTTTCATCTGTTAGCTTTTGTTAAGTTAGTCTGTAAAAGGTTTTATATATATATATATATATATATATATATATATATATATATATATATATTCTAAAAATTGTCTTTCATCTGTTCTCAATGAATAATAGCTTTAAGGTAACAACTTCTGTTTCGCTGTTTTATTCAGTGATTGATAAAAAACAGTATGTTCAATGTTCACCGCATTTCAAACAATATAATGTCAAAGTTCAACTTTCTACACTGCCAATATAAAAAAAATCATTCAAAATTTTCTGAAACATATAGCTAGTATTGCAGTTTTCAGAAGAATGTGTGATGTGTACCGAGAAGATTGTTATAGTCAAGTATTAATTTAGCTGAGCAGTAGAGCATTCACCTAAAAACTACAAGTGCCAGAAACACACTCTTACAGGTTTTTGGCACTAAATAACCCGCAGGGTTTATATGCCACTAAACAAACAAAACCAAACCAAATGAAATTAATGAAAATTATTCATACCAATTTGAAGATATTAAGAACTTGAAACAGAAACTTTTATCAAAATGACTTGATTCGGCATTAAATGACCCAAAAAGGGTTGATGTGCCATTAAACAAACAATGAGTAAAATATATAATGCACCAGTTATTTTATTTAAAAACGTTTACATTTTTTCAGGTCAATTAACGGCTGACTTCTGATTTAGGTCGGAAAATTAAAACGGAAAGTTTTTTGGTGGTACCCAATGTCAGTTTAACTACAGTCTATGAATTTACATTTTGCGAATTGGGTTACGGTTTTAAGGGATTTGTATTTTTTTAAGCAATACGTAATTAAAAACAACCTTAATCCCCTAAAACCGTAACCCAATTCGCAAAATGTTAATTCATAGATTGTAGTTAAACTGTCATTGGGTACCACCAAAAAACTTTCCGTTTTAATTTTCCGACCTAAATCAGAAGTCAGCCCAGTTAACTTTGAGCCACGTATCTGAGAATTGTGTTACACCTCAAATATACGTGATTCAAATTAACTGACCTGTAAAATGTAAAAGTTTTTAAATAAAATAATTAATGAATTATATCTTTTATACAATGATATATCAACGCCGAAAATTTCATTAAATTCTGTTAATTCCATGATTTTTAGTATTTTTTTCGTTCGGTGGGGTGACATACGATGGTGGAATTTAGGTCCGTTAAGTTCGATTTAACTTAAACAAGTGTGGTTTTAGAGTCACATATGGTCTTCAAAAGTTTCACAAGGAAACAACGAGAGCCATATGTCGTTTTTAAAACAATGAAAGGGTTAAAGTAGCTGGCCCAGTTAGTGATTAGTGTGAAAACACGACTACACATGTTCAGATCAGCTTGATCTCTGCGGCCAATAAACCATGAGAGACAATCAGTCAATTGCTATGATATTCTATGATAGTCTATTCATATTCAACAATCTTTTTCATTCTACTCATATCTATCTCACTGTCCATCCATCTATCACAGTATGTTCATTATCTATCAATCTAAGGTATAATATTGCCACACACAAGACTCGAATGACCAGTCTTGGATAACCAGTTGAGAAGGCAATCAACCAAGTGAATAGAAAGTATAATATAAACTATTGGAAAAGCCAGTAAAACCAGTAAAACCATTATTAATAAATATTAAAATTCAATATGTTTGCTAGCATTACTTTTTACATATTCATCTTTTGTTAGCTGGATTTTTATTATATATATATATATATGTGTGTGTGTGTGTGTGTGTGTGTGTGTGTGAGGAAAAATGAGTAAAGAAAAGAACTGTAGATGGATAAAATGAATTTAATCGATATCACTTTAATCGATATCACTTACACATGTGTTTCGGTCAGTTTATCAAAATGTATACGGATTACGCTATTATTATTATTAAAATAATCAGATGAAATTGAAATAATGATAATAATAATAATAGGAAAAATGTAAAAATATTCCGTACACAGACAGATTTTTTGCGACCTTCATCAGAGTGAAAAAAATCTCTCTGTGTACGGAATATTTTTACATTTTTCCTATTATTATTATTATTATCATTATTTCAATTTCATCTGATTATTTTAATAATAATAGCGTAATCCGTATACATTTCGATAAACTGACCGAAACACATGTGTAAGTGATATCGATTAAAGTGATATCGATTAAATACATTTTATCCATCTACAGTTCTTTTCCTTACTCATTTTTCCTCATATTGTCGGATTCAATTCCCTTTCCATTCTTACATATATATATATATATATATATATTATATATTGTGTGTGTGTGTGTGTGTGTGTGTGTGTGTGTGTGTGTGTGTTGTGGGGTTTCAAGGGGCCAAAATAAGACAAACGTCGGGTAACAAATGTAGGAAAATGTATTAACAAAAGAGTAGACAATTACAGTAAAGAAAAGTGGGAAGTGCGTCCGGCAAATAGAGTTACGAGCTGACTCGCATTGGCTTCCATCAAACCATAATTGTTCCTGTTACTTATAGTAACCGTCGGCGCATACCACAATAACAATATATAATACTATTAATATTATTGTTAGATGGAAAATAAAGGGTCTACCATGGTTTCAATCAAAAAATCATCTCCTCAGGACCCCACTCTACATTAACCAAGTTGATGTAATTCCTCAGTTAAAATTAAATATATTTATCGCATAATAACGGTTGAACGCTACGTTATTTTTCTCTCAATCTTTGATTGAAACCATGGTAGACCCTTTATTTTCCATCTAACAATAATATTAATAGTATTATTACTGCTCTATATTTTTAATATATTGAGCACTTTTGGATTATTTACCGACGCCACTGCGACGGAAAAGTTAAAGCGGTAATCGGATACTATATATATATATATATATATATATATATATATATATATATATATATATATACGACGTATGTCAGAAAAGTTCCATAACTAGTGTCACAAAAGATCTGTTTCAAACCCAAACTACAAACTATAAACTACTAGATACTGTCAGGGGAATTTAAAGCCTCATACTTCCACCAATTCTTAGAACTGAGCGCTTTCTTTGGTATTAATGCAATCTACGCTTTGAAACCTACCAGAAAAACAACAGAATCGACACCTACAATTTTCACTAAAACAGGTACTTTTTAAGGCATAATTAGGTGACCTTTGAATCCTCATATCTCCATCAATTCCCAAAATTGGGCAATTTCTTTGGTATCATTTTAATCTATGCATCGAAATCTATCAGAAAAGCCAATAAAATTTACACGAAAATGGATGAATTTGAGGCTTTGTCAGGGATTTTTTAAAGGCTCGTGTCTCCGCTACTTCTTCGAATTGAGCGCTTACTTTGGCATCAATGTAATCTACGCATCGAAATCTATCAGAAAAGACAATAAAGCCGACACCTACAATTTGCACTAAAATAGGTACTTTTTAAGGTGACCTTTGAATCCTTATATCTCCGTCAATTTATAGAATTGAGCAATTTAGGCCAATCGGTCCTCCTTACTCTCCTTTCTGGATTGTTTTTCATATTCTTTCCAAACAGAAAGATGACAAATATCATTTACTAAAGAAACTTTAAGTTATTGACAATCCAACAAATGGTAGCCCTGTCGTCTTCAGCTTTAGAATACACCGACTGCACTTCTGCAGAGGGGTAAGATACCTCAACGAGGACACCTGGTTGGCCGTGGGTGCCGGCTCGTGAAGCTTAAGGACGAAATCCTGGTTCCTGGTTCGATACCGGTCCTCATCAACTCAGCGTATGAATAGCAGAGGGATCTGTGCGGCAAAGTGATGAGCTGATGGTAGGTGTGGCGCTCAGTCTCAGGCGTTAAAAAACAATCCTTTGGTCTAGCGCTAGTTAAAAGGGGATAGACTCCCTCGCTGTCTGGCTGATATCGACTTTAGGCCACCCCGACGACTTTTTTACCTATGCATATTATATCTTATATATATATTATGTCATATACATATATTACATCTTATATACGTATGTATATATTATATCTTATATCTTTTATATATATATATATATATATATATATGTGTGTGTGTGTGTGTGTGTGTGTATATAATATATATATATATAAGGGCCGGGTTAGCTCAGTCGGTAGAGCGTTCGGCTAAAAACTGCAAGGTTCTTAGTTCGATACCGGCCCTCGCCAACTCAGCGTATGAGTAGCACAGGGATCTGTGCGGTAAAGTAAGGAGCTTATGGTAGGTGTGGCGCTCCACCTCAGACGCAAAAACAATCTCCTTGGTCTAGCGCTAGTGAAAATGGGATAGACTCCCTCGCTGGTTGGCTGATACCGACTTTAGGCCACCCCGACGACTTTACTTATATATATATATATATATATATATATAGAGAGACATATCATATCTATATATATATTGCATTTCACCTATGAACTCAATATAACAATAAAAAATCTCCTACTACAATGTCTTAGCATCTTCTAATATTCACAATTTCACTACATCCATTAATGAAAAAGCGTACAAGCATTAATCCATGCTTCCTATCATAGTGAATGTTCACTACGATACACAATAGACATAATATAAAAAAAAAACTCTTGATTAATCAAGCGAAACTAATTTCCTTCTGACATACACTATTCTACAAAGAACTCAATAACATCAAACAAACTCTCGTCAATAATTTATTTCCTTTACCATGTTGTTGAGCAAATGACTTTTTTTTTGTAAAAATAGCATCGATAATAATCCTGGCAAATTCGTGCTGTGAAAAGTTATCTGAGAGCTTGGAGTCGAAGAGAAGGCGTCAATCCAGCCTGTACAGATGGATCAAAGTAAAACCAGTTTATATTTCTGTTATATCTATCTATCTATCTATCTATCATATATAAAGGGCAGCCGTTTATATGTATGTCCGGAGGAAACTTCGAAAATAAAACAATTAGTGACAAAGTAAATATATATATACACATTAGATATCACAAGGTCTTGGGTTTTGAGCAAAAATAATGAAGGTTTGATATATATCTATAGATATATAAAGGGCAGTTGTGTGTATATGTATGTCCGGAGGAAACTTCGAAAATAAAACAATTAACCCCAAAGTAAATATATATACACATTAAATATCACCAGGGCTTGGTTTTTGAGCAAAAATAATAAAGGTTTGATCTATATCTATACATATATAAAGGACAGTCGTGTGTATATGTATGTCCGGAGGAAACTTCGAAAATAAAAGAATTAACGACAAAGTAAATATATATACACATTAAATATCACCAGGGCTTGGTTTTTTAGCAAAAATAATGAAAGTTTGATTTATATCTATAGATATATAAAGGGCAGTTGTGTGTATGTGTATGTCCGGAGGAAACTTCGAAAATAAAACAATTAACCCCAAAGTAAATATATATACACATTAAATATCACCAGGGCTTGGTTTTTGAGCAAAAATAATGAAGGTTTGATCTATATCTATACATATATAAAGGACAGTCGTGTGTATATGTATGTCCGGGGGAAACTTCGAAAATAAAACAATTAACGACAAAGTAAATATATATACACATTGAATATCACCAGGGCTTGGTTTTTGAGCAAAAATAATGAAGGTTTGATTTATATTTGTGTCGATAATTAAAAAATAAATTTAAATGATAACATCCTGCTCGTGCGGAGGGGTTGGTAAATATATATGACAATGTAGTGATCATTTTTCCTAGAAATGGCGAATATAATATATATTAAGTATTTTGAGAACATTGCCATGAGATCCCCGATATATATGTGATACATTGATGATATCTTCATACTCTAGTCTCACAAAGAAAATGGTAGTTTTATTGGACCATGCGAACTCTATAAAACCTCTGTATAATTCGTTATGCGAACAGAAATAAACGACGAATAAGATTCCTTGTCGTACTAATAACCAGCATAGAATGTAGCATAAATACACCCATCTATCTATACATATATAAAGGGCAGTTGTGTGTACATGTATGTCCGGAGGGACAAAGTAAATATATATATACACATTAAATATCACCAGGGCTTGGTTTTTGAGCAAAAATAATGAAGATTTGATTTATATGTGTGTAGATAATTAAAAAAATAAAATTTAAATGACAACAGTGTGGATTTTTTTTCATTTAATATTTTAGATAGTAGACATTAACATTTCTTTTCAGAGTAACTGGATCAATGCAAGGTCTAGTTTTTTCTTTTGTTTTGTTTTTTTGGTTTTTTTTACATAGGGATTTAAATGGGGCATCCTACGAGGATTCAACTCACGATTCAGTAATAATTGATCTGCGGGACTAACTTAAAAAATTATTCTCTACCCAGGCGACGCCGGGTAGCCGCTGCTAGTCCTATTATAAAGGAGATTGTGTGTTTTTTCTGGCGATAACCGAAACTCTATTACTACTCAAGTCACAATTCCCTTTATATCCCGCTATTAACGTCACATATTCCATTATTTTCTTATTCAACCACAATTAGTAATAAAATTGTCTTGCATTATTAATACTGTTGGTCTTAACTACATATTGATGTAGAAAATATGTACCACATATCGACAAGGGTTTGTTTTTTTTTTTTTCCACAGATATTAAATTTGTGGCAGGTTATTGTCGTAGAATATGGACTCGGCGATAGGGGATCAAATCCTGAATGAGGTTGTTTGAATTTCAAATATCCAAGAAAAAAAAGTGACAGATGTGAGATACCCCAAAGATATGAAACCAACTATTCTCCCTCCAGCCATGGGTAAATAGTAGGGCAAAGTAGGTTCTTTAAACTTGGTATGGCAACTGTTCTATGAGAAGGAAAAGTCTGAACTCAAGCTTGTTAAACACAACTAAAAAATTGATCTTGTGTCACATCCTACTTCTATGGAGAGGCTGAGTATATATATATATATATATATTATTATATATATAATATATATATAATACTAGCAAATATATGCATCCTCCGGGTGTAAGTATTTAAGTTTTAATGTTATGAAATATTATATTAAATTAGAAAGTCTAATAAGAATGCAGATAAAAGATTTGAAACGAGTGGGGGTATAATAGAAAAAATAGAAATGAAACTTACTCTTCAATCACTGCCGTCTTCATTGCTGAATTTTACTTATTTAACTATTTAGTTAAATTAGGAAATAAAGAATAAAATTACACTTATTTTTATCTTGTTAATGGATTTCATTTAAGATTCATTGGAGAGATTTTTGCTTATATTCATTAAAATAAACCAAACAGTTAGAAATCAATAATACTAAGCACATATTTAATAAAATCACATTTTTAATATCAATATGCAAATTAGCCTTCCCGTTCACACTGCAAACCGCTATTTTTTGTATATATAAATACAATAGCATGTTATTTGTATGTAGATATGGACAACACTAATAAAAAGGTGAGGCAATTTTGTTGAATAATTGAGGTTTAAATATAAATAAAATGTGATGTAAATAACTATGTTAATTGTGACTCGATTAGTAATATAGTTTCGGTTACAGACAGAAAAACACACAATCCCCATTATAATAAGATATATATATATATATATATTATAGCTTATATGGTGAGTTAGTAGTGGACTAAATTTTTGTAGTATTATTAGTGGAGTGGTAAATATCAGTGATAAAACTGTTATATATATGCCAATATATATATATATATATATATATATATATATTGCATGAATGTAGTTCAGTAATCCTGGGTTTCATACCTATGTATTCATCAGACAGGTTCTTTCTGATGAATGCTTAAGAGATATGAAACCCAGGGTCACCGAATTATTCCATCAATAATAAATAAATAAATAAATATATATATATATATATATATATGTGTGTGTGTGTGTGTGTGTGTGTGTGTGGTTGAAAGTATAGGAAAATGTGGATATAACAACAACACAAACGACTATTTTCAATTGAATTCAATTGAATATAGTTGTTTGTGTTGTTATATCCACATGTTCCTATACTCTCAACCACATTTTGTCAGATTTATTCAATCTTTCACTCCTCATATATATATATATATATATTATATGTGTGTGTGTGTGTGTGTGTGGTGTGGGTGTGGGTGTGTGTGCATGTGTGTGTGTGTGTGTGCGTGTATTCTTATATATTCTAATATATATATATATATATATATATATATAGAGAAGAGAGAGAGAGAGAGAGAGAGAGAGTGAATGAGTGAGTGAGATAGTTAGATATATATATATAGAGAGAGAGTGAGATATATAGACAGAGAGAGAGAAGAGGGGGGGGGGAGATTAATGTAGAAACAGATATTAGATTATACATTTTTCTTTCTTTCTGTTTTTGTAATAAAAACATCATAATTTGATATATGTTTTCCAGGTCATTCTAAATGAAGAATGAAAAAGAGCAGCTGGTTTTTACGAAAATGAGAAGATTTTCAACTTTATTGTCCTTTTGTAGAAAAGGTGACTCAAGCTGCATACGTCAAGTGTTCACATTAAGCAAATGATAAATTGATAAGTAAGAAAACAAACTACAACATAAAAAGAAGAAGAAAGAAGAAGAAGAAGAAGAAGAAGAAGAAGAAGAAGAAGAAGAAGAAGAAGAAGAAAGGAAGGAAATTGTAGAAGAAGATAAAGGAAGTTGTAGAAGAAGAATTGGATTCACACTTTTTCAAAGGGTATTAGAACTATCTGAAATGCAAACAACCTCGTCCAGGAATTGAACTCAGATTGCCATGCCCATTTCGTACAACAATAAACATTATGCCATTAGGGTTTTAATTCAGAGTTTTCATTCTCCTAAACCTGTTGCCATACCAAGGTTAAAGGGCCCAGTCTGTCATACAATTTACCCATAGCTGGGTGGATATTCATTAGATTCATATATTTTCAAGGAGTATAGCCCTATGTGAAATATAAACAGCTTTTCCAGGAATTGAATTGAATTTGGGGACCATATTACCTTTAGGCACCCCATTAAGAAAGGACAAGTTTTTCATTTACAGTCAATATCCGGTTGTTTGTTAGAGGTTAGGTTAGAGTTAGGGGTTAGTTTTATTTTTTTTAATTAAATCTAAAATCGTCTGTTAAAACAACCGGATATTGACGGTGTAAATGAAAAACATGTCCTTTCTTAATCGAGATCAAAAAGGGGTGCCTAAAAGTCATATGATCCGAATTTGGATCACGTGCCCATTTCCTACAATGATAACCATTACGCTATCAGTGCCTTTTAATGAAGTCATACAGATGAAACATGGAGGCGCGTGGTCTAATGGCTAAAGTCGTAGGAAGTGCACTCGTCGAGTTCAATTCCTGGACGAAGCAGTTTGCATTTCACATGGCGCTAATACCCTTGGGAAAGGTATGAATCCAACTACTCTCCCTCCAGCTATGGGTAAATAGCAGGGCAGGCTGGACTCTTTAACCATGGCTAGGTAACCAGTCTAGGAAAAGGAAAACTCAGAATTCAAACCTGTTAAACTCTGTTTAAGAAATTGACCTTGTGTCGCATCCTGCTCATGGGGGGGGGGGTAAAATATATATAGATGAAACATGTAATATAAATAAATTGTACATTTCAAGAACTTGTTATTAATAATTCAGACATAAAGAGGATTAGGATTATCTTCAAGATATGTACTCACGAATTTTCAGCTTTTTTTTTTTTAAATTGCTTCCTTGAAATTATCATCAGGAGTCAGCCTTGTACAATTTTTTTATCTGTTTTTATTTTAACATTAGA
>CM042148.1:63176734-63204234 GCA_023376005.1 Doryteuthis pealeii | reverse complement strand
GTGAGGAGCTGATCGTAGGTGTGTCGCTCCACCCCAGATGCCAGAAACAATCTCCTTGGTCTAGCGCTAATGAAAAGGGAATAGACTCCCTCGCTCTCTGGTTGATACCGACTTTAGGCCACCCCGACGACTTTAATTACTTACTTACTACATCTAACAATAATGATCATACAACTAATTAATAGAATTACTACTACTACTACTACTACTACTAACAGCAATGATCATAAGAGTAATTAACAGAATTACTAATACTACTACTATTACTACTACTACTACTACTACTAACAGCAATGACCATAAGAGTAATTAACAGAATTACTAATACTACTACTATTACTACTACTACTAACAGCAATGACCATAAGAGTAATTAACAGAATTACTAATACTACTACTATTACTACTACTACTACTACTAACAGCAATGATCATAAGAGTAATTAACAGAGTACTACTACTATTATTAACAATAATTGTCATGAGAGTAATTAGTAAAATTATTACTATTACAAATAATAATTGTCATGGAAAGTAATTAGTATAATTATTACTTAACTACTAACAATGACGACTACTGGTAGTAGTACTACGAACAATGATGAAATAAAAGTAATTAACAGAATTACTACTACTACTACTACTACTAACAATAATTCTCATGTGTGTAATTAGTAGAATTACTACTACTACTGACAATAATTCCCATGTGTGTAATTAGTATAATTACTTCTATTACTACTACAACTACTACTACAAACACTAATTGTCATTAGAGTAATTGGTAGAATTATTATTACTACTACTACTACTACTACTACTACTAACAATTATGACCATAAGTAATATATATATATATATATATATATATATGTGTGTGTGTGTGTGTGTGTGTGTGTGCTTGTGTGTCACGCCCCGTCATCACCTCAGATAAATAATGAACCATTCCGTTTTGATTGTGAGGAAAGAAAGGGAATAAAAATAGAGTAGAACAGAGAGAGAGGGGAAGATTGATATAGAGAGAGGGTATATCGAGAGGAAGGTGGAGATATAGAGAGGTAAGATGAAAAGGGAGATAGAGAGAATGGAGAGAGGTAAAATGGAGGGAAGGGTATATATATAGAGAGAGGGTGGTAAACAGAGACGTGGGAGATATAGTGGGGATGGGGAGATATAGAACGGAAGAGTTATATCGAGAGGGGGTATAGATATATAGAGAGGGGTGGGAGGTGAGGGAGGGAGATAGAGAGGGAGATGTCAGGGAAGGTAGGGGGAGGTAAGGGAAAGAGAGATAGGATGAGGGAAGGGAAGATATTGAGGGAGGCGGATATAGAGTGATAGCGTGGTGATAAATAGAGAGAGAAGAGAGAAAAGATATAGAAAGAGTAAGAGGAAAGATAGAGAAACAAGAGAAAGAGAAAGAGAAGCGGGAAATAGAGAGAGAGAGAGAGAGAGAGAGAGAGAGAGAGAGAGAGAGAGGAGGAAGCATAACGCTAATCCATTGTATCGTCTGTTTCAAAGGAACGGAAAAAAGGAAAAAACACAGAAAAATAATGTAAAAGACATGAGTGCATATGTTCGAATGTTACGCCCTGTCGTCACCTCAGATAAACAATGGACTTATTGATTGTGACGAAAGAAAGGAAAGAAAAAGAACATGCTACACACCAGAAAGAAAGAAAGAAAATATAACAAGAAAAAAAAAAAGAGAGAGCGCGCGTGAGCGATAACGCTAACCAGAAGATTCATCTGTTTCAATTGAATGGAAAGGAGAGAGAGAAAGAGGGAAAGAGAGAGAGAGAGTTAAATTTAGATTATCATAATTTTTACATATTGAACTATTCTGCAATAGCTCTTAAGCATACCTAACAAACGTTGTAATAGTTGAATTATCATACCGGGTCCCAAAATTTAGTAGAGGTTGGTTTCTTTTGTTTAATGACATATCAAACTTTGTGGGTTACTTAATGTCAAAACAATCCTGTAGAAGAACAGTACTACATCACTAAGTCCCGGGTCTAACTAATAAATCAACACCTTTTACGCAAAATTCGACTTTATTTATCAACATAGTCTCCTTCTAAGGTGATACACTGATTCCAACGCTTCTCTAACAATTCGATGCCTTTTTTGTAGAACAATTTGTATTTGGCTTCAAAATACGCCTCAGTCTCCGATATTACTTCTTCATTGGAGCTAAATCTCTTTCCCAGGAGCATTCTTTTGAGGTCTGCAAACAGCCAGTAGTCGCTGGGGGGCCAGATCTGGAGAATAGGGTGGGTGCGGAAGCAATTCGAAGTGCAATTCATGTAGTTTTGTCATCGTAGTGGTCGACTTGTGACATGGTGCATTGTCTTGGTGAAAGAGAACTTTTTCTTCTTCATTTCTGGCCGTTTATTGTCGATTTCTTCCTTCAAACGCACCAATAATGCTATATAATGTTCGCTATTGGCGGTTATTTCTTTCTCAAGGATATCGATGAACAAGATACCTTGCGGATCCCAAAATACGGAGGCCAAAACCTTGCCTTGCGTTTTTGGTCGCTTTGGGCGGCTTTAACCTACTGTTGTCCACCCAGCTGACTGCCTATTTGACTCCGGAAAAAAGTGGTGGATCTATATTTCATCCATTATCACATACTAGCAAATATATGCACCCTCCGTAGGGTGCAAGTATTTAAGTTTTCATGTAATAAAATATTAGATCAATTTAGAAAGGCTAATGAAACTAAATAAGAATGCAGATAAAAAGATTTGAAACTGAGGGTGTATAATCAAAAAATAGAACAACTGAAACTTACTCTTTCCCCACTCCCGTCTTTCATTGCTAAATAATCCTAATTTAACTATTTAGTTAAAATAGAAAGTAAAGAATAAAATTACAGTTATTTCTTCTTGTTAACGGTTTTCTTTTAAGATTTATCCACGAAATTTTTGCTCATATTCATTAAGATAAAATCAAACAATTAAAAATCAGTAATACGAAGCACATATTTATTAAAATCAGATTGTTTATATCAATATGCAAACTAGCCTTCCTGTTCACACTGTAAACCGCTATTTTATTGTATATATAAATACAATTGCATGTTATTCTTATGTAGATATTGTCAACAGTATCATTAATGTAAAACAATTTTATTAATAATTGAGGTTTAAATAAAAATAAAATCCTGTAGAATGTGACGTAAATAATTAAGGGAATTGTGACTTGAATAGTAATATAGTTTCGGTTACAGTCAGAAAAACACACAATCTCCATTATAATAAGATTTACGCAAAAATTCGTTTTTGCTGCGTTGAAACAATTGCAAACAACGCTCTGAATCGTCGACGCATTGTTGTTTTGACTGTGAGCAAACGCGGCACCCACTTTGAACACAGCTTTCTCATTGATAAATGTTCAGGCAAAATGGTGAATACACTGCCTTCTGATATCTTCAACTCCTCTGCTATCTCACGCAACTTCAATTTACAATCAGCCAAAACGAGTTTGTGGATTTTTGTGTGTGTGTGTGTTTTCCGGGACAACTGCCGAATTTGGGCGACCCGAGCGTTCAGCAGCATTTGCGTCTGTACGACCGAGTTTAAAGTCAGCATACCACCTCTTAACCGTTGTGTCCGATGGAGCAGAGTCCGAATAACACTTATCAAGCCATTACTTTGCTTGAACAGTATGTTTTCCCATCAGAAAACAATGCTTTAACAACACACGAAATTCAGATTTCTCCATTGTTTTGAAAATTTGCAACACTTAACTGTAATTTGTAAACTAATAATCCGATTGGGCTCAAATTTTGACACGTGTCATTTGAAGGTTAGTACTTTATGAAAATTATATAGATTTTTTTTATTAGTGGTGCCATCTATATGTCAGACCCGGGACTTATTGAGTGATGTGTTAAAAACTAAAGTCGTCAGGGTGGACTAATGTCAATATCAGCCAGACAGGCGGGGGAGTCTATCCCCTTTTCACTAGTGCTAGACCAAGGAGATTGTTTTAGCATCTGAGTCGGAGCGCCACAACTACCATCAGCTTCTAACTTTATCGCACATATCCCCGTGCTACTCATACGCTGAGTTGGTGAGGGCCGGTATTGAACATGGAACCTTATGGTTCCTAGTCGAACGCTTTACCGACTGAATCCATAGCTGGGGATGAGGTGGTTCATACCTTTCCCTGGGGTATTATTTCAAAGGAAATGCATAAAAATACTAAAAATTGATGAGTGTACTAATAATTTTGTGCTTGACTGTATCAGTAGTCTTTTAATCAACAAGTTCGAGTTCGATTTTTTTTATCAATGTTCGTGATTTATCAAGTTCACAACCAAATATTTTTTTTTTTTTAGTTCAAGTTTTGATTTAGTTTTTCGGCTCAACTTCTTGGTTTAGCTTTTCAGTTCATGTTCTCGTTTTAGCTTCTAGCCATGTTTAGTTTTTGTTGAGGTTATTTGAAGCGCCAACCACCGCTGCTAAACTTGAGCACAATGGGGCTATGTTCTCCCAACGTGGCACTAAGGTTTGAAAGTCGCTGTCTCCACAGCTAGGGAAGGGTACTGTCACCAACGAGAAAGTCTTAGTGATAAGATTTGTGATATTGGATAGCATTCAATCTAGACATTTCTCATGAGAATAATAAAAACAGTGACGATTTCATTATTAATCATATTAAATATATTAACAAAATATTTTGGATTATGTTGAAATTAGGTAATTTTCACCTTTAGTTGGCTAAATTCCTAGCATAAAATTGTGCGTGCACATTATCTGAAATGAACTTAATTGTTATTAAGAACACATTTTATGATATTTTTGTGTTAAAGCATGCAGTTGTATTGTTTTCGAAAAAGTTTCTAAGATTTGTTTATTTCGCACGGAGACTTTCAAAATGGCTACCGCTTGTTTCAAAGTGAAAGTCAGTTGGCTAAATTCCTAGCATAGAATTATTTAAAATGAACTTAATTGTTATTAAGAAGACATTTTATGATATTTTTGTGTTAAAGCATGCAGGTGTATTGTTTTCGAAAAAGTTTCTAAGATTTGTTTATTTCGCACGGAGACTTTTAAAATAGCTACCGGCTTGTTTCAAAGTGAAAGTCAAGGTAAGTTACTCTAATTGCCTTATTTGCTAGGAATTTAGCCAACTAAAAGTGAAAATTACCGAAATTAGAATAAGATATTTTGCTAATATTTCTTGAAGTTTTGTAATGTAACATCCAAGACGAAATCTAATTCTTTAGGACCAGAACTTTTCCAATTGCAATAATTCTTAGAAAGAAACATTCTTTTGTATATCCGCCCTGTCGGCTGGGGCGTTAGAATGCACCGACTGCACCTCTACAGAGGGGTAAGACTCCCCAATGCGACCACCTGTTGGCCGTGGGTGGCGACCCGTGATGCTAAAGGATAGAACCCAGGTGGATGAGCAGTTCATGACTTGCAATACTCCACTTGGCCCTATCTTGGGCTAGACGGCTGGTCACGTCAAGCCCTAGCACCTATATGATTGCCCCAACCCTATTGCCCTTATGGCAGGTCCCAACCCCTTTTTATCATATGGGTGCTAGAAGTCGGGGGTCTACATGTCCTGGGAATGACATTAAACTCTATCTGATGGTGAGGTTCCAGTTTTTGAGGTTTGGGGAATGTGAAGCACTCCTTCATCACAATTGCTCCCTGGTCCACCCTGACCCGGAGTGGTAGTACCTGTTAGGTTTCCCAACTATGGGTTGAATAGAAAAATGTATTTATAAAAAAGTTGTATTGTCCATTAAGAATTGATTTATTTCAAAACTTTATCGGCATTAAATGACCCACTGAGGTTGATATGCCGTAAAACAAAACAAAACAAAACAAAACAAAACCAATCTTTTGTTTATTGTAAATCATAGACGTATGATTAATTTCTGCTTTTTTAAACTAAATGATTCAAGATGAATATGCCCGTCTAAATTCATTAATTATTAACTAATTAATTTTCACATTGTTTATTTACGTACTCTCATATATATATATATATATATATATATATATATATATATAAATATACCAAGCGTGTTGGTAAATCCTCGCGGTGAGAAAAAAAACCAGCAAATAGTTTGATTGTAAAAATATACTACCAAACATCAACCGGGGAGAAAAGATTTTTTTGCTCGGGCTGCTTCTACGATTCGACGAAACCCTTTTTGATTTTTCCTCAGAATTTTCTCTACTTCAGCTGCGATCATTAACCTATCGAAATCTTCGCGTGAAAATCACAAATCCTTTTTCTTTTTTTTTACTAAGTGGGTTTGCCAACATGGATTGTAAACATATTGACTCTGGCATAGGAAATGTTCCGAGCATTCATGCGACTTCAGTTTTCATCGGCTCAATTCGTGTGTTCAAAATCCGAAAATTTATACAACTGGGGCCTTTTTTATTCATTTTTTTTTTTCAAATTCTAAATTGTCCAACTTCAGAGTCGTTTCGAGAGCCGAGATTTCACTCATCGGCTCAACTTGTGTGTTCAAAATCCGAAAATTTATTCAATAACTGAGGCCTTTTTTACTCAATTTCTTTTTGTTCAAACTGAATTATCCAACTTCAGAGTCGTTTTCTAGAGACGAGATTCCATTGTATACATACACAAAAAATCACCCTCTGATGCCAATCGAAAAAGAATTACTAACTCACTCCAAAGAAAGATTTAATTAGTATTAAATTACTTTCTATAATGGTAAATAGATATGATAATAAGTGTTACCAGTTTGTAAAAGATGATTGCCAATATCGACTAAGTGTGATGGTAAATAAATAAAGGTGTCGTTGTTGATTTAACATTCTCTGGATTTATAAAATTCTCTTCTTTTTAAGTTGACAAACAGAGAGTAGTATTTATTAGCAGGGCCTGTGGATATACCAGAGTATGATAATTTAGCCATTACAATGTTTGATATGTTTACTTAAGAGCTTTTACTAAATAGTTCAATATGTAAAAAGTAGAATAATTTTGATTTAACTCTTTCTCACTTTTTTCCCCTTTTTCCTTATGTTCGATTGAAACAGTTTGATGGATTCATGAACTGGCACATTGTAACCGATTTATAACATCAAATTGGTCCAGCGTAATGATATTGTCACCTGATCCGTTAAGTTGAAAAATGTTTTCGTCATTGAGTTAACGGTCTGTTTTGAGGAAAACTTCGATAAAGACACATCAGCGTAAGTTGGAATAATATGAAAATCTCCGAGAACGATTGTTTATATCGTCACTGGATCCGACAAAGAACACGGAACATATGTATATATAAAAAATATGAAGTTATATTTCTATTTTTCGATTGTGTGTAGACTGAGAGTCGTCGGCAGAGAATGCACATACACAGGAGCTTTCGGGAGTTCTGACTACGAGTGATCTTGATCTCGATCTGCTCAATCTAGATTTCAAAGATTTTTTATAATTCTTTAACTCAACAGGGTCACGCCACGCAGTTTTCCTGTAAACACACCTGCTCGCCCATGCAGTTTGTTTTTATTGGTGATAGGCTACACTTACACATTATCTGTGCTTACGTAGTGTCAATTTATACCTGCATTTTCCGGTATGTCAATGGTCGGTTCAATGCGTTCCAGGTAATATCCTTTTTTTGTTTTCAAGCCCATGTTTGACACCCATGCATTTCCTGCACCCACACGCCAGTCATCTGAACCTGGTTCCCAGGTGCGAGCTTGTCGACCAGGCAATATATTACACAATGTGTCAGGAATTGCTGGATAACAATTGCATTTCCTATCGAAGTCGGGTGCAGAGGTTCCATTACCAACTCAACCTCCCCATTATTGATTAAACTTGGTATTTCTCCATCATACAAGAGTAAATACATGAACATATCCAAGATAAGTCTCTAACTGCATCAGCATGGATATGACAATCCTACAGAGTGACAACAATCCAACAAAGTCTGGTGGCATAGTGAGAACCTGCTGGATTTAAGATCATCTGATGAAGGCTTTGTTGGAAGCATTGCTACTATAGAAAATTCATAGTATAAACTTTCTATATATCATCATCATCTACTAGCACACATATCTATCGCCAACCGTCACTATCATTCATCGCGCTCGGGAGGTCCTCTGCGCAGCATCCAGTATCTGTTCTTTGCTGGAGGACCCACACTGACGTGCCCATGTGCAGGTTTCCACATGAAATTTATGATTTCGCCTCTCCGGCAGTGTCCAGCATGTTCTATTCATCTCACGCAGACAGCCTGTGTGATAGGGGGCAAGTGGCTACAGCTGCTTTCTTTCCATTATTTCTTAAGATCACACGCAGCATTCTTGTGCAACTCCCATCTACCATATGCTCTTGCCACTTCGTTAGGGTACAAGTAGTGCAGCCGTACAGTAGCACTGATACAACTACGACTTGGAAGAATTGTCGTTTTAACTTATCAGTCAGATCAACTCCCTTCCCATTCTGTAAGTGAAGACAGCCTAATGGTTAAGGTGCCGGACTGACAGCCAACCGATCGGATTTCAATTCCAGCTGTAGGTAGCTTACAAAATGTCTAGCCACACTGAAAAGACTTGATAAGTCGAAACACGTGTCTGTGGATGACCCTATATATATATATATATATATATATATATATATATATATATATATATATATATTTCCCTGTAGTTAGGATCTTTCCATGTGTGGTTTAACCCAGCTGATGCAGGTAGACCATAAGGAGATCTCAATGTGCCTAATACCAGTGAATGGAAGGACAGAGCAAGATATTCAGGAAATGAAGGAAGCAAGTTTAGAGTTTTTTCCTTCATTTACTATATATATATATATATATATATATATATATATATATAAAGTAAAATCGTCGGGGTGGCCTAAAGTCGGTATTTTTCGCGAGGGAGTCTATCCCCTAGACCAAGGAGATTGCTTTTTAGTGTCTGAAGTGGAGCCCCATACCTGCCATCAGCTCCTTTACCACACAGATCCCTGTTCTATTCATACGCTGAGTTTGCGAGGGTCGCTGGCGAATCAGGAACCTTGTGGGTCCCAGGCGAACGCTCTACCGACTGAGCTAAACTGGCCAAATTATATATTTATATATATATATATATATATATATATATATATTATTACTAAATTTAGTATTATATATATATACATATATATATATTACTAAAATTAGCATTATATATGTGTATATACAAGGTGGGTCAAAAAAGTATCGAGATTTTTTGTACTTTTGGACACACCTTGTATTCTAACAAAATTAACGTTCCATTCATTGTTCATTTCTATCTTGGTAAATACAGTTGCAAACTCGGCACTTTTATGACACAACTTGAATTCTGAAAAAAATTAACGTTCCATTCATCGTTCATTTCTATCTTGGTAAATACAGCTTCAATCTCAATACTTTTATGACACAACTATATATATATATATATATATATATATATATATATATATAATATACATGTGTATGTGTGTGTGTGTGTGTGTGTGTTATGTATATGCCAATTTTTAGTTATAAATATATCTACATTAATACACGATATTTAATATGATATTTAAATCAGTTTAAAGTTCTTTTTTATTTAAATGTTGACATTTTGAGAAAATCATTTTTCAGTTACCAGTCATATTTAATACAGACTCTATTTTCATTCCTTTTACACAGATATTTACTTATTTTTCCACGATAAATAAATATCATAAATCACTAAAGTTACATACTTTATTGTAACCCTCTTATATATATATATATATATATATATATATATATATATATATATATATATATGAATTGACATAACAGCCAACATTGATTTTTTCAAACCTGAACAAAGTTTGCAATTATTTTGCTAGCAAATGATATTTTATAATGCCGAATAGCTTAGCATTTAAATTGCAAGTTGTCGTCACGTAATTTTAATAGATTTTTTAAACATCATCTTTGAAAAGATGAGAATATGAAAATAGAAAATGAAACATAATACAACAGATGTTTTGAAATAATGAAATTGGTCATAAATAAATTGTGTTTTTATTATTATTATTATTATTATTATTATTATTATTATTATTATTATTATTATGTCTTCTTTTTTAGTTTTCACATCAGCATTAGCTGATGGTCTTTCACTGGAGTCTAAGTGACAGCAAGTCTCCTCAGGTCTCCAGGACTCTTCTGAGTATTCTGGCAGATTGCAGCAGTGCAGTGTTGTTGTTATTATTATTATTATTATTATTTGCTCCTTTTGAGTTTTCACATCAGCATTAGCTGATGGTCTTACACTAGAGTCTGAGTGACAGCAAGTCTCCTCAGGTCTCCAGGACTCTTCTGGCAGTATTCTGGCAGATTGCAGCAGTGCAGTGTTCTGAATGGTTTCAATCCTTCCTCTGATTTCCAAGCTTTCCAAACCCTTTTCTAATCCTTTTGGGACTGTTCCAAGTGCACCAACCACAATTGGTATCACTTTCACTTTAATATTCCATAACTTTTTCAGTTCTCTGGCAAGGTCCAGATATTTGTCCATATTATTATTATTATTATTATTATTATTATTATTATTATTATTATTATTATTATTTACCCCTTTTGAGTTTTCACATCAGCATTAGCTTTTGGGACTGTTCCAAGTGCACCAACTACAATTGGTATCACTTTCACTTTCATATTCCATAACTTTTTCAGTTCTCTGGCAAGGTCTAGATATTTGTCCATTTTTTCTTTTAGCTTCACCCTGTGATTTGCTGGCACTGCAAAATCCACCAGTTGACAAGTTCTTTCTTTTTTGTTTATCAACACTAGGTCTGGTCTTCTTGCTGGGATACGGTGATCCGTTTTTATTTCAAAGTCCCAGAGAATTTTATGCGTTTCGTTCTCAAGAACAGATTCTGGTTTATGCATATACCATGTTGTTGTATGGTCAAATTCAAATTTATTATTATTATTATTATTATTATTATTATTATTATTATAAATGGCATAGGACGGGGTTAGCTCATTTGGTAGAGTGTTCGGCTAGAAACCACAAGGTTTCTAGTTCGATACCGGCCCTCGCCAACTCAGCGTATGTGTAGCACAGGGATATGTGCGGTAAAGTAAGGAGCTGATGGTAGGTATGGCGCTCCACCTCAGACGCAAAAACAATCTCCTTGGTCTAGCACTGGTGAAAAGGGGATAGACTCTCTCGCTGATTGGCGGATACCGACTTTAGACCACCCTGGCCACTTTTTTTTTTTTTACTTCCTTTCATTCCTGTTTTTTTTTCCCTTTTATAAATCCGTCGCAGACGACGATGACGTCACTTCATGCCTTCAAATGTGGCGGACCATAGGGTGGTTAGTTAGTCCAATTCTGGACATGCAAATGCGGTCACATACATTGCAAGGGAAATTCCCATCTGCATTTGGTGGTTCATGACGACGAAGATGTCGCTGCTCTGCAGATCTGTTAATCTCGATATTGAGTCGCTTAGCTCCTGCGCGGCACGCGGCACGCGTCTCGCCAACCCTGTCTGTGGGAGGCCAGATCTTCCAGGCTTGAAGGTATGATGGTGCATTCCTTTAGCGTCGTCTTAACATGGTCTTTGGGGGCCTACTGTCCTCCGCGTGCCATCTGTGAGTTCACCGTAAAGTATTTTACGGGGGAGTCTGTCTGTAGGCATGCGGATGGTGTGACCCAACCACCGCAGTTGGCGTTGCGATATGATGGTCTCATTTGGGTCAATGAGTTCTCTGCTTCGAATTTCTAAGTGGGGGATTTTGTGCTACCACTATACGCCTAGTATGCGTTGGAGGTAGTTGATGTGAAATGCCTCCAGTTTTTTCAGCTGCCTGAGATACAGCACCCACGTCTCGCTTTCATATAAGAGTATGGATAGGCATACAGCTTTCTACATACTAATAATATGCAAGTGTATTTATATATACAACAAAATAGCGGTTTACAGTGTGAATGGGAAGGCTAATTTGTATATTGATATTAAAAATTTGATGTTGATAAATAAGTGCATAGTATTATTGATTTCTAATTGTTTGGCTTTATCTAAATAAATATGAGCAAAATCTCGGGTTAAATCTTAAAAGAAACTCATTAACAAGAAGTAACTGTAATTTTATTCCTTACTTCCTATTTACGTTATTAGGAAAATTTAGCAATGAAAACGGGAGTGATGGAAGAGTAAGTTTCAGTTGTTTTATTTCTCGATTATACCCACCTCTGTTTCAAATCTTTTTATCTGCATTCTTATTTAGGTTCATTAACCTTTCTAATTTAATATAATACCTTATTTGATTAAAACTTAAATACTTGCACCCAGAAGGTGCATATATTTGCTGGTAACAATATTAATGACGTTTTAAACAGCGCAGACCCTACCCGTTCTTCACATAAAAGTCATAATAATCATCTATATATTAATACGGAGGCGCATAGTGTAATGGTTACCGTCGTAGGAAATGGCCACGGCGAGAGAAGTTCAAATCATGGACGAGGTTGTTTGCATTTCACACATAGTGCTAATACACCGAAAAATCCCCTTAATTGGGGCTACCTGTTGGACGTGGGTGGTGACCCGTAATGCTTAAGAACGGAATCATGTTGCTTTTATGGCAACTGCCAACCCTTTTGACATGTATGTACTAGAAGACGGTGGATGAGGGTCTTAGTGTCCTGTGTGTGACGTTAAACTGTATCTAGTGGTGAAGTTCCAATTCTTGGGAATGGGGAATATCCCTTTATCACCATTACTTCCAGATCCACCCTCACCCGCAGTAGTAGTATCTGTTTGGGTCCCATCAATTAACTAAATAGCTCAAGCGCTAATATCTTTCGGAAAGGTATGAATCCAAGTATTTTCCCACTTATGGATAAATATTAGGGCAGACTGGGTTCTTTAACCTTGGTTAGGTAATCCATCTAGGAAAAGGAAAACTCACGATCACCCACGCGAAGAGAGTCAGAAAGTGTTAAATACAAATAGAAATCTACAACGATTGAGGTTATTTTCGTGAAATAGATAAATCAAAGAGTGAAAGAAAAGGATGTGATAAATCGTTCGATTTTTTTTCTTTCCTTTTTTGCTATATTTTAATATACTTGTAAAATAATAATAGTGCAATTTTTCAAACGGTTTTTGTATACAAATGCAACCCCGCCCTGTCAGTGGGGCTGTAGAATACATCGACTGCACCTCTGCAAAGGTATAAAATCCCACCCAATTGAGCCACCTGTTGGAACTGGGTGGTGACCCGTACTGCTTAAGAACGGAATCCTGTTGCTTTTATGTCAACACTCAGCCCTTTTGTCATGTATGTGCTAGAAGGCGGTGGCTGAAGTTCTTAGTGTAATGGGTATGACTTTAAACTGCATCTAGTGGTGAAATTCCAATTCTGGAACTCTGGGGAATGTAGAGTTTTCCTTTATCACCATGACTCCCAGTTCCACCCTAACCGGGAGTGGTAGTATCTGTTTGGGTCCCATCTAAGGATTAAATAGATTTTTTTTAAATGGATATTAAAATGTGTTTTGACAAAAATGAATATCCAACAGGAATGAATAAAACAAAATGACATCGGCATAAAATAACCCAACAAGAGTTGACTTGCCGTAAAACCCAACCCACCAACCAAATGCAACCAAAATAAAACATGACCTTATATGAATCCAATTCAGATCGAAATGTTTTTTGTTTTTTTTTTGTTTTGTTTTTTTTTGTTTGGGTTTTTTTTCCTGTTTTTTTATGATATTTATAGATTAATATTAGAAAGCATTGTCCGAATGTTACTTCCTGTCATCAACTCAGATAAATAATAGACCATTCCGTTTTCTTAGAAAGAAATGGGAGAAGAATAACGCGCGAAACGTCAAAGACAACAAGTAAGCAAATATAATAAGAAAGAAAAGAAAAGAAAAGAAAAGAAAAGAAAGAAAGAAAGAAAGAAGTGAGAGAGGGTGCTTCAATATAATGGAAAGAAGGAAGGAGGTATAAGGTAAAGGGAGAGAATACAGGTAGAGAAAGAGATATTTATATAGAGAGAAATAGGTAAAAGAAATGAATATACATATACTACACCGATCCTAAGCAGAGAGCTGAGTAGAGACAATTTGAAATCTATATTTACACAGATACTACACTGATCCTAAGTAAAGCACTGAAGAGTGACACTTCGATTCTAGATAGAGTAAACATACTTCAATGATCATAAGTATAAGATCTGAAGAGAGACACTTTGATACACGCTGAACCTATATATATATATATATATATATATATATATATATATATATATTACTAGCAATATATGCACACTCCGGGTGCAAGTATTTTAGTTAAATTTTATAATAAAATATGATATTAAATTAGAAAGGCTAATGAAACTGAATAAGAATGTAGATAAAAATTTTGAACAGAGGGGGTATGATTGAAAAATAGAACAACTTTGAACTAACTCTTCCATCATTTTCCGTTACTCCCGTCTTTCATTGGTAAAAGTTCCTAATTTAAACTGTTTAGTTAAAATAGGAAGTAAAGAATAATATTACAGTTATTTCTTCTTGTTAAGGGATTTCTTTTGAGATTTATTGAAGAGATGTTTGCTCATATTCAATAAGATAAAACCAAACAATTAGAAATCAATAATACTAAGCATATATTTATTAAAAATCAATTTTTTAAAGATCAATTTGCAAGTTAGCCTTCCCATTCATACTGTAAACCTCTATTTTGTTATATATATAAATACAATTGCATGTTATTAGTATGTAGATATGGTCAACAGTGTAAGTAATGTAAATCAATTTTATTAATAATTGAGGTTTAGATAAATATAAAATCATGGAGAATATGATTTTAATAACTAAAGGAATTGTGACTTGTATAGTAATATAGTTTCGGTTACAGATAGACAAACCCACAATCTCCATTATAATAAGATATATATATATATATATATATATATATATATATATATATATATATATATATCAGAGACTAGATATTATGGAGTTAATATTCCGTAACTTCAGTTTCATGCATATCATGCAATCTTCAGACCGTCTGAAAATTGCATGATATGCATGAAACCATAATATTTAATATCTGATTTTAAATCTGCTCTGCTATGTTATCATTGAGCACTTTCATAGGCTAATATTTTTCACATTCATTCTCCATTATATCATATATATATATATATATATATATATATATATATATATATATATATATATATATATATATATATATATATTCTGAAAGGTAGGTTCTGAAGCTGTTACCTTGTTGCTAGGATTGGTCCATTGTATATATATATATATATATATATATATATACAATGGACCAATCCTAGCAACAAAGTAACAGCTTCAGAAATCTTCTGAGGAAGGGATCTTTTTCCGAAATATTAAGAAAATAAATGAAAGGTAGACGAAGAACATTATATTTACCTCATTTTTCTTTATACATTGTGATAGCCTTCAAAACCAACCAACAAGCCAATATAAACACTACATATATATATATATATTGAGAAATTTGAAAAAACAAATGTTCCGAAAATAGGATGAATTTAATTATCGAAGTTTAAACATTTCGGTTTCTTTAAACCTTCATCAGGATGTATCTTGTGGTGAAGAAAATGATGGATGTTTTATAGATGACAGGAGATGAAAATGTTTATAAAATCTTTTTTGTTGTGTAACTGTATTTGTTCAGCGTTATAATTTTTGAAAGACAAGTCGCGATCCACGCACGCGAAGATGTCATGACGCGTGACGCAACTCGAAGAAATGCATTCAACGAAAGACAAGAAAAAGTATTAATAGACTTATTTTATGAGAACAAAGGGAACAAAGTGGGAATGATAACTAAATAATTAAATGAACCCTGGTATTTTGTAGTTATTTGAGACTGTATTAGCTAGAAACGGGGATATATTAAAAAAATCCATGTCGATTGTTAAGGGAGGGTAAAAGCGAAATTACACAGGCTTCAAAAATCTGTCGTAGTCTTTTGTTATATATATATATATATATATATATATATATATATATATATGGCCTTTCCTTTTGAAAAATATGAACTCAGTTTTATCGGAGTTCGCATATAGGCCAATATTCTTTGCTGCCTTCTCCAGGCTATGCCGTAGTGACTCGGCCTGTGCCGGTGTGTATCTGCAAGAAGTGCAAGGTCATCAGCGTAGTCTGCATCTGTGATTGTCTGTGCGGGATATCGCCTGCAAGGAAAGGCGACATATCTACACTCAACGGTAAGGCTCTAAGCCAATAGAACAATTCACATACCTAGGTAGTAATATCTCATCCACAGAAAGCAATGTAAATACACGAATAGGAAAAGCGTGATCGGCCACAAACAAATTATCAGTAATATGGAAATCCGATCTCACTGACAAGTTAAAGCGACAATTCTTCCAGGCTGTGGTTATATCCGTGTTGCTCTATGGCTGCACCACCTGGACCCTAATGAAGCGCCTTGAGAATAAGCTGGATGGGAGCTGCACAAGAATTCTGCGTGTAGTCTTGAACAAATCGTGGAAACAGTACCCCATCTCACAAACCATTCGAGTGAGACGGACAAGGCATGTTGGACACTGCTGGAGGACGAGATCAATAAGAGACGATCCATACGTGTAAGGGTCCCATTGTACAGGAAAAAGGAGTTTTAAAAAGTTTGAATGCCCATCAATAATGAGTAAAACAAAACGTCTTCGGCAGGAAATAACCCAACAAGGGTTGATATGCCGTAAAACACAACAAACCAACAAGAATGGATAAAATAAAAACACTCTCGGCATGAAATAAGCCAAGAAGGGTTGACATGCCGTAAAATCCAACAAACCAACAAGAATGGATAGAATAAAAACACCTCGGCATGAAATAAGCCAAGAAGGGTTGAAATGCCGTAAAATCCAACAAACCAACAAGAATGGGTAAAATAAAAACATCGTCGGCATGAAATAACCCAACAAGGGTTGATATGCCGTAAAACACAACAAACCAACAGAATGGATAAAATAAAAACACCCTCGGCATGAAATAAGCCAAGAAGGGTTGACATGCCGTAAAATCCAACAAACCAACAAGAATGGATAGAATAAAAACACCCTCGGCATGAAATAACCTAACAAGGGTTTATATACCGTAAAATCCAACAAAACAAAAAGAATGGATAAAATAAAAACATCCTCGGCATGAAATAACCCAACAAGGGTTTATATACCGTAAAATCCAACAAAACAAAAAGAATGGTTAAAATAAAGACATCCTCAGCAAGAAATAACCCAACAAGGGTTGACATGCCGTAAAATTCAACCAACCAACCAGCCAATCAAATTTTTCAACCACATTTTTAGATTTAAACTTTGTAATTAGGTAATTACATGGACACTATATTTGAAAGTCTGAAATTTGTTTGAATCAAAATTAACAAAGCAGCTTAAGTTGAAATCCAAACTATTAAGATTATTAGCCAACATCACTCATAAACATTACACTTTTTTTATAGCTTCTTATCTATCAATGTCATCTTATGAGAAAATAGATGTCTGTCTCATATATCATTCCTAAATACTAAATATTACTTACATTATAGATGTTTGTCTTGCATTATTATTCAATCTCTATTCTCTTGTTTATTGGAGAGATTTTAGTTCACTACCTCCCCTCTAGGGCAATTTTGATACATATTTGCTTTTAAAAGGAAGCCTATGTGTATATGCATGGGCGAGGCCAAAATATACAACATGGACAATCTTTTCTTCTTTTAAACCAAATATACCAGGATTTTATTCATTCTAGCAGAAAATTAAACAATCAAAACGGACATTATTAGTTATTATCTATTCTCAAACTCTACAAAAGAGAAACTTGAATGAATATGTAGCAGTCCCAAAATAAGTTCACTTTTTAGGCAAAATTCTATATACCGTAATCATTAGACGAGGCTGTTTATTTCATAATATCTTTGGGAAAAGTATGCATTCAGCTATTTTCTCTTCAACTATGGGTAAATAGTAGGGAAGACTGGGCTCTTAAACTTTGGTATGACCGGTCGAGGAGAATGCAAACCTGTTAAACTCCGCTTAAGAAATTGAACTTGTTACGCAACTTGTTTGTGCGGAGGGGTTATTTTATACATATATAAATGGCATGTGTAACATCTTCACCTGACGATTGTTGACGCATGAAACCAAAATGGTCGTGAATGTTCCTTTGTCACCAAATAAATGGATATGTAAAACCTTTATATATTTATTTTATTTATTTCCATATTTACTCCCATATATATATATATATATATATATATATATATATATATATATATATATATATAAGTACTCAAACAGTTTGTTTGATATGGCGATAGCTGACAATTTTTGGGAGAATATGTGCTTAATTGAAGTCATACCTAATTTGAAAATTAATTAGTTGATAATTAATGAATTAGGCGAATATATTTGTTCAAATGTAAGGCGTAAACAAATCGAGAAAAAGTCAATCTCTGTATGTACATTTCGGCCTATTACCATAATTATCTATGTACAAGTATTTGAACTCAGGCGATTAATTCAATTTCATACGATGATAACCACTACGCTAAACACTCTTAGCAGTCAAAGAATACACCGCTTATATATATGCAATTTTATTTTGGTAAAAGTGCTCCAATGCTGTAGAGTGTGGTAATACATAATAGCTAATAGTATGCGTTTTACCTTAATAATATTCTGGCTGAAATAATAAACTCCTAGTATCTTTGGTTTACAAGAAAATTAACTTTTTATTTAAAAAAAGAAACAGTTATTAGGAGAGTACTTATCTATAGGTGATACTGTATTTAAAAAGATGGACCATATGACCTTTAGGCACCCCTTTTTGATCTCGATTAAGAAAGGACATGTTTTTCATTTACACCGTCAATATCCGGTTGTTTTAACAGACGATTTTTAGATATTTGTTTTAATTATAAAACTAACCCCTAACTCTAACACCTAACAAACAACTGGATATTGACGGTGTAAATGAAAAACATGTCCTTTCTTAACCGAGATCAAAAAGGGGTGCCTAAAGGTAATATGGCCCAAAAAGCTTATTTTGGATTATCTTGGTATAAGAAATAAACAACTTCCTGTCTGAAATAAATAACCATCAACGTTGCATTCTGGGATAACTGAATCTTCTAATTACAATTGCCGGTGTTGAATTTACTGCTTGGATTTGCGCTTATTGGGCAATGGTTTTTAGTTGGATTATCTTGGTAGGGCTGGATTAGCTCAGTCGGTAGAGCGTTCGGCTAGATACAGGGCCTCGCCAACTCAGCTTATGAGTAGCACAGGGATCTGTGCGGTAAAGTAAGGAGCTAATGGTAGGTGTGGCGCTCCACCTCAGACGCCAAAACAATCTCCATGGCCTAGCGCTAGTGAAAAGGGGATGGACTCCCTCGCTGATTGGCTGATGCCAACTTTAGGCCACCCGGACGACTTATCTTGGTATAAGCCATAAACAATTTCCTGTCTGAAATAAATAACCATCGACTTTGCATTCTGGGAAAAATGAATCTTCTGATTACAATAAAAAATGACTTATGTAAGATATTAATTGCGTCATCTCCTGCTATGAAAAAAACATCTTGCCAATGTTGAATTTACTACTTGGATTTGCGCTCATTATGCAATTGTTATATATAATCATGACCCTCTCTGTAATCAATCATGCCCCCTCTGTAATAATAATGCCCCTCTGTAATAATCAGGCCCTTCCCTGTAATCAAATACGCCGCTCTGTAAGAATCATTCCCCTCTGTAATAATTACACCTTCATTTGGTTTGGTTTGGTTTGGTTTATTTATTTAATGACCTATCTACCTTCGTGGGTTATCTAATGCCAAAGCCATTCTTGTTGAAGACATGTAATGATACTATTTAACCCATAGCTGGGGAATGAGGAGGTTTATACTATTGGATTATTTGTAGTATATAAGCTGTGCTTCTATATACGACTTGAATTTACAGACTAAGCGAGGTCACGTGGTTTAAACCTCAGCCAATCAACAGCCCGAATACGGGGTTGGTTAACTACTTAATCGGCTGATACTGACAGACGTCCATTTGCAATCATTGACGAAGGACCTGCAAGACCGAGGAGCACCAAGGAACAATCAAAGGATTCTTCACTAAGGATCGCGCTCTGCTTAACACAAAGGATCTCCGCTGGACAGCGCTCTTGCTTGAAGCTTAAAGGATGGCCACAAAAAACGTAACACATACATTTCCCAATAAAAATTAAGATATATAAAAGTATCCAGGTTTTTTATGCTGGATTGGGATCTTGGTATAAGACATAAACAGTTTCCTGTCTGAAATAAATAACCATCGACGTTGCATTCTGGAATAAATGAATCTACTTATTATAATAAAAAAAAATCATGTAAATCAATTATGGTGACGTCTCCTTCAAGTCTGGCTTAGTCTGACACATGGTCACTTATTTATGGGCGATGCTGTATACTCATATGAATTGTTCTACTTAACAAAACTTGTCAACATTTCGGACCATATGACCTTTAGGCACCCCTTTTTGATCTCGATTAAAAAAGAACATGTTTTTCATTTACACCGTCAATATCCGGTTGTTTTAACAAACGATTTTTAGATTTTTTTTTAAATTATAAAACTAACCCCTAACCCTAACCCCCAACCCTAACCCCTAATCCTAACTCCTAACAAACAACCAGATATTGACGGTGTAAATGAAAAACATGTCCTTTCTTAATCGAGATCAAAAAGGAGTGCCTAAAGGTAATAAGGTTCAAAATTTCTAACATTCCTGGAATTCTTTATCTGAAACTGCTATCTTTGCAACGTACTTCCTCGCAACGAAGACAATGAACGTATCTAATTACAGAAGATGCACCCTGGTGCCCTCGGGCTTTAAATCAAACAAAGCCCTCCAAAAATTAGAATGATATTTAAGCAAAGAAAAAATACCTTATTCCAATAGAACGTTTACTTCAACGGTGAAAAGAACCTTTTGTGTATAACCCTCCATCAATGGCAGACACCTACAGTGTGCGTGACTTCTTTCTAATTCATAATGTACGAACTTAATTGCCACATGATTGGGTGGCTTTTAAGTTCGTTAACTAATAGTTTTAGTTGCCATACTTCTAATGATGTTTTGTTGATTTGCATTTATTTCAGGTCAGTTAAATTGAACCACGTATCTTGAGAATTTTGTTACGCCTCAGATACGTGGTTTAAAGTTACCTGACCTGAAAAAGTGTAAAAGTTTAAAATAAAATAACTGGTGCATTATATTGTTTATTCATCAATATATCAACACTGAAATTTTCATTAAATTCGGTTAATTCCCTGATTTTTGGTATGTTTTTTCTTTCAGCGGGGTGACATACGATGGTGGAATATAGGTCCGTGAAGTTCGATTTAACCTTAACTTTTATATTATTTCAGGAAAAGAAAGAAAAAAAAATCATCAAAATAAAATGACAACCTTTTATGGTTTAAATAATGGTTTACCAATAACCTACTCTTCGGGGCGGGGGTCCAGTGGCTTCGGCTACTGGACTATTGGTGAATCCCAGGAGGCTATCCCACCAAGCAACACCTGTACCCTCGATTTAAAGGGGCAGGGCTCGGTTTATTGCCCAGTGCCTGAGGCGCCCCTTAAGGAGGAATGCCGACGAGAGACTTCCAAACCAGTAAGTGACACCTTTATTTTATCACCAGCAGTCTCAGGAGTTTAATTATTCAAATTCTATCTGCCACTTGAACATTTCTTCGATACACATATGTATCATTTGTATCTTCCATCGTGTTTTTTATTACTTCCATTCAGTTTGCTCATGCAATACAAAGTCTACCTGTTATTACTTTCATCGTGAATTGTTCTTATATACGAGGGTAATCCAAAAAGTAAGGTCTCCAAAGCGCTGAGTACACGGGGAAATTGCTCGTGCGGCGATTTTCAACACTGCTGTGTTACTGTGCATGTGCATGCGCCTGTGCTTGTTTATGAGCCACCCCCCACCCACCCCCACCCCATGTCACGCTCAGTCTTGGGTTGGCAGTTGTTTCTGACTGACACTACTGCCAAATGTGAAATTCACACAGTTATTCGGTTTTTGAACGCAAAAAGAATTAAAACGATCGAAATTCATCGCCAGTTAACGGAAATGTATGGCAAGTCGTGCATGGACGTCAAAAATGTCCGCCGCAAGTGTTGTAGAGAGTTTGCAACGAACATAAGAGTCAACGCTTCGTCAGTGACATGGCGGCAAGCTAGTATGACATGGATATACAAAAACTACCACTGCGTTTACAAGAATGTATAGAGCGAAATGGCGATTATGTTGAAAAAGAGATACACGCTGAAACATTAAAATGATATAGATTGTTACGATTTTCAAGAGCCCTGTCCAGCGGAGATCCTTTGTGTTAACCAGAGCGCGATCCTTAGTTAAGAATCCTTTGATTGCCCCTTAGTGTTCCTCAGTCTTGCAGGTCCTTCGACAATGAGTGCAAATGGACATCTGTCAATATCAGCCGATTGAGTAGTTAACCATCCATTTCGTGCTGTTAATTCGCTAAGGTTTAAACCACGTGACCTTGCTTAGTCTACAAATTTAAGTGGTGGACCGTAGCACGGCTTATGTCCGTACAATATTCCAACATAAACATCATTGGCAATAAACAATAAACGTTTCTGTGATTTCTAAATATTTTCAAAACTTTTGGGATTAGCGTCGTATATGTTTGTACATTCATTATCAGTTCAATACTATCAAAGACATTCACAGAGAAAGGCTTCTGAAATAAGCCCTGAGGATAAATCTGACGTTGGAATCCTTACGGCGGTCTGGAAATGTCTTTAGACATGTTCTGGTAACACCTGTGGTGACACTGGTTCCAAGGTGTCTTGAGCCACGCTCTTCCCTCAGTCAACGTTGGTGGCGTCGGGAGGGGAGATTTGCCGCAGGGGCAAACAGCCTGTATTCCATTCAACTTTGCCCCGGTCAACACCCTGGAGAGGTAGCAAGACTTTCCAGGCACTGATCCAAGTCGCACAAGACTGACAGGTGCTATTTAGAGAGAATAATTAAATCATTATAGAATTGTAAATAGTAATTGATAATTAAATAGTGATTAAATAATATTATGTTAGTCTAATCCGAGAAGATAATATTATTTTATAACTATTTAATTATCAATTACTATTTACAATTCAATATAATAAAATGATAAACAGGCAGATAGTACAGATCTTTTAAGAATTAGACTAACATAATATTATTTAATCACTATTTAATTATCAATTACTATTTACAATTCTATAATGATTTAATTATTCTCTCTAAATAGCACCTGTCAGTCTTGTGCGACTTGGATCAGTGCCTGGAAAGTCTTGCTACCTCTCCAGGGTGTTGACCGGGGCAAAGTTGAATGGAATACAGGCTGTTTGCCCCTGCGGCAAATCTCCCCTCCCGACGCCACCAACGTTGACTGAGGGAAGAGCGTGGCTCAAGACACCTTGGAACCAGTGTCACCACAGGTGTTACCAGAACATGTCTAAAGACATTTCCAGACCGCCGTAAGGATTCCAACGTCAGATTTATCCTCAGGGCTTATTTCAGAAGCCTTTCTCTGTGAATGTCTTTGATAGTATTGAACTGATAATGAATGTACAAACATATACGACGCTAATCCCAAAAGTTTTGAAAATATTTAGAAATCACAGAAACGTTTATTGTTTATTGCCAATGATGTTTATGTTGGAATATTGTACGGACATAAGCCGTGCTACGGTCCACCACTTAAATTTGTAGACTAAGCAAGGTCACGTGGTTTAAACCTTAGCGAATTAACAGCACGAATAAATGGATGGTTAACTACTCAATCGGCTGATATTGACAGATGTCCATTTGCACTCATTGTCGAAGGACCTGCAAGACTGAGGAACACTAAGGGGCAATCAAAGGATTCTTAACTAAGGATCGCGCTCTGGTTAACACAAAGGATCTCCGCTGGACAGGGCTCTTGAAAATCGTAACAATCTATATCATTTTAATGTTTCAGCGTGTATCTCTTTTTCAACATAATCGCCATTTCGCTCTATACATTCTTGTAAACGCAGTGGTAGTTTTTGTATATCCATGTCATACTAGCTTGCCGCCATGTCACTGACGAAGCGTTGACTCTTATGTTCGTTGCAAACTCTCTACAACACTTGCGGCGGACATTTTGACGTCCATGCACGACTTGCCATACATTTCCGTTAACTGGCGATGAATTTCGATCGTTTTAATTCTTTTTGCGTTCAAAAACCGAATAACTGTGTGAATTTCACATTTGGCAGTAGTGTCAGTCAGAAACAACTGCCAACCCAAGACTGAGCGTGACATGGGGTGGGGGTGGGTGGGGGGTGGCTCATAAACAAGCACAGGCGCATGCACATGCACAGTAACACAGCAGTGTTGAAAATCGCCGCACGAGCAATTTCCCCGTGTACTCAGCGCTTTGGAGACCTTACTTTTTGGATTACCCTCGTATATAAGAACAATTCACGATGAAAGTAATAACAGGTAGACTTTGTATTGCATGAGCAACTGAATGGAAGTAATAAAAAACACGATGGAAGATACAAATGATACATATGTGTATCGAAGAAATGTTCAAGTGGCAGATAGAATTTGAATAATTAAACTCCTGAGACTGCTGGTGATAAAATAAAGGTGTCACTTACTGGTTTGGAAGTCTCTCGTCGGCATTCCTCCTTAAGGGGCGCCTCAGGCACTGGGCAATAAACCGAGCCCTGCCCCTTTAAATCGAGGGTACAGGTGTTGCTTGGTGGGATAGCCTCCTGGGATTCACCAATAGTCCAGTAGCCGAAGCCACTGGACCCCCGCCCCGAAGAGTAGGTTATTGGTAAACCATTATTTAAACCATTAAAAGGTTGTCATTTTATTTTGATGATTTTTTTCTTCTTTTCCTGAAATAATATAAAGTTAAGGTTAAATCGAACTTCACGGACCTATATTCCACCATCGTATGTCACCCCGCTGAAAGAAAAAACATACCAAAAATCAGGGAATTAACCGAATTTAATGAAAATTTCAGTGTTGATATATTGATGAATAAACAATATAATGCACCAGTTATTTTATTTTAAAACTTTTACACTTTTTCAGGTCAGGTAACTTTAAACCACGTATCTGAGGCGTAACACAAATTCTCAAAGATACGTGGTTCAATTTAACTGACCTGAAATAAATGCAAATCAACAAAAACATCATTAGAAGTATGGCAACTAAAACTATTAGTTAACGAACTTAAAAGCCACCCAATCATGTGGCAATTAAGTTCGTACATTATGAATTAGAAAGAAGTCACGCACACTGTAGGTGTCTGCCATTGATGGAGGGTTATACACAAAAGGTTCTTTTCACCGTTGAAGTAAACGTTCTATTGGAATAAGGTATTTTTTCTTTGCTTAAATATCATTCTAATTTTTGGAGGGCTTTGTTTGATTTAAAGCCCGAGGGCACCAGGGTGCATCTTCTGTAATTAGATACGTTCATTGTCTTCGTTGCGAGGAAGTACGTTGCAAAGATAGCAGTTTCAGATAAAGAATTCCAGGAATGTTAGAAATTTTGAACCTATTACCTTTAGGCACTCCTTTTGATCTCGATTAAGAAAGGACATGTTTTTCATTTACACCGTCAATATCTGGTTGTTTGTTAGGAGTTAGGATTAGGGGTTAGGGTTGGGGGTTAGGTTAGGGGTTAGTTTTATAATTTAAAAAAATCTAAAAATCGTTTGTTAAAACAACCGGATATTGACGGTGTAAATGAAAAACATGTTCTTTTTTAATCGAGATCAAAAAGGGTGCCTAAAGGTCATATGGTCCGAAATGTTGACAAGTTTTGTTAAGTAGAACAATTCATATGAGTATACAGCATCGCCCATAAATAAGTGACCATGTGTCAGACTAAGCCAGACTTGAAGGAGACGTCACCATAATTGATTTACATGATTTTTTTTTATTATAATAAGTAGATTCATTTATTCCAGAATGCAACGTCGATGGTTATTTATTTCAGACAGGAAACTGTTTATGTCTTATACCAAGATCCCAATCCAGCATAAAAAACCTGGATACTTTTATATATCTTAATTTTATTGGAAATGTATGTGTTACGTTTTGTGGCCATCCTTTAAGCTTCAAGCAAGAGCGCTGTCCAGCGGAGATCCTTTGTGTTAAGCAGAGCGCGATCCTTAGTGAAGAATCCTTTGATTGTTCCTTGGTGCTCCTCGGTCTTGCAGGTCCTTCGTCAATGATTGCAAATGGACGTCTGTCAGTATCAGCCGATTAAGTAGTTAACCAACCCCGTATTCGGGCTGTTGATTGGCTGAGGTTTAAACCACGTGACCTCGCTTAGTCTGTAAATTCAAGTCGTATATAGAAGCACAGCTTATATACTACAAATAATCCAATAGTATAAACCTCCTCATTCCCCAGCTATGGGTTAAATAGTATCATTACATGTCTTCAACAAGAATGGCTTTGGCATTAGATAACCCACGAAGGTAGATAGGTCATTAAATAAATAAACCAAACCAAACCAAACCAAATGAAGGTGTAATTATTACAGAGGGGAATGATTCTTACAGAGCGGCGTATTTGATTACAGGGAAGGGCCTGATTATTACAGAGGGCATTATTATTACAGAGGGGCATGATTGATTACAGAGAGGGTCATGATTATATATAACAATTGCATAATGAGCGCAAATCCAAGTAGTAAATTCAACATTGGCAAGATGTTTTTTTCATAGCAGGAGATGACGCAATTAATATCTTACATAAGTCATTTTTTATTGTAATCAGAAGATTCATTTTTCCCAGAATGCAAAGTCGATGGTTATTTATTTCAGACAGGAAATTGTTTATGCTTATACCAAGATAAGTCGTCCGGGTGGCCTAAAGTTGGCATCAGCCAATCAGCGAGGGAGTCCATCCCCTTTTCACTAGCGCTAGGCCATGGAGATTGTTTTGGCGTCTGAGGTGGAGCGCCACACCTACCATTAGCTCCTTACTTTACCGCACAGATCCCTGTGCTACTCATAAGCTGAGTTGGCGAGGCCCTGTATCTAGCCGAACGCTCTACCGACTGAGCTAATCCAGCCCTACCAAGATAATCCAACTAAAAAACCATTGCCCAATAAGCGCAAATCCAAGCAGTAAATTCAACACCGGCAATTGTAATTAGAAGATTCAGTTATCCCAGAATGCAACGTTGATGGTTATTTATTTCAGACAGGAAGTTGTTTATTTCTTATACCAAGATAATCCAAAATAAGCTTTTTGGGCCATATTACCTTTAGGCACCCCTTTTTGATCTCGGTTAAGAAAGGACATGTTTTTCATTTACACCGTCAATATCCAGTTGTTTGTTAGGTGT
>CM042148.1:63022441-63176534 GCA_023376005.1 Doryteuthis pealeii | reverse complement strand
CAAGTTCTTTCTTTTTTGTTTATCAACACTATGTCTGGTCTTCTTGCTGGGATAAGGTGATCCGTTTTTATTTCAAAGTCTCAGAGAATTTTATGCGTTTCGTTCTCAAGAACAGATTCTGGTTTATGCATATACCATGTTGTTGTATGGTCAAATTTATTATTATTATTATTATTATTATTATTATTATTATAAATGGCATAGGACGGGGTTAGCTCAGTTGGTAGAGTGTTCGGCTAGAAACCACAAGGTTTCTAGTTCGATACCGGCCCTCGCCAACTCAGCGTATGTGTAGCACAGGGATATGTGCGGTAAAGTAAGGGGCTGATGGTAGGTATGGCGCTCCACCTCAGACGCAAAAACAATCTCCTTGGTCTAGCACTGGTGAAAAGGGGATAGACTCTCTAGCTGATTGGCGGATACCGACTTTAGACCACCCTGGCCAGTTTTTTTGTTTTTTTTACTTCCTTTCATTCCTGTTTTTTCCCCCTTTTATAAATCCGTCGCAGACGACGATGACGTCACTTCATGCCTTCAAATGTGGCGGACCATAGGGTGGTTAGTTAGTCCAATTCTGGACATGCAAATGCGGTCACATACATTGCAAGGGAAATTCCCATCTGCATTTGGTGGTTCATGACGACGAAGATGTCGCTGCTCTGCAGATCTGTTAATCTCGATATTGAGTCGCTTAGCTCCTGCGCGGCACGCGGCACGCGTCTCGCCAACCCTGTCTGTGGGAGGCCAGATCTTCCAGGCTTGAAGGTATGATGGTGCATTCCTTCAGCGTCGTCTTAACATGGTCTTTGGGGGCCTACTGTCCTCCGCGTGCCATCTGTGAGTTCACCGTAAAGTATTTTACGGGGGAGTCTGTCTGTAGGCATGCGGATGGTGTGACCCAACCACCGCAGTTGGCGTTGGTCTCATTTGGGTCAATGAGTGCTCTGCTTCGAATTTCTAAGTGGGGGATTTTGTGCTACCACTATACGCCTAGTATGCGTTGGAGGCAGTTGATGTGAAATGCCTCCAGTTTTTTCAGCTGCCTGAGATACAGCACCCACGTCTCGCTTTCATATAAGAGTATGGATAGGCATACAGCTTTCTACATACTAATAATATGCAAGTGTATTTATATATACAACAAAATAGCGGTTTACAGTGTGAATGGGAAGGCTAATTTGTATATTGATATTAAAAATTTGATGTTGATAAATAAGTGCATAGTATTATTGATTTCTAATTGTTTGGCTTTATCTAAATAAATATGAGCAAAAATCTCGGGGTTAAATCTTAAAAGAAACTCATTAACAAGAAGAAATAACTGTAATTTTATTCCTTACTTCCTATTTACGTTATTAGGAAAATTTAGCAATGAAAGACGGGAGTGATGGAAGAGTAAGTTTCAGTTGTTTTATTTCTCGATTATACCCACCTCTGTTTCAAATCTTTTTATCTGCATTCTTATTTAGGTTCATTAACCTTTCTAATTTAATATAATACTTTATTTGATTAAAACTTAAATACTTGCACCCAGAAGGTGCATATATTTGCTGGTAACAATATTAATGATAAATGGCATTTTAATACAATCTTTTTCTTTCACTACAACAGCGCAGACCCTACTCGTTCTTCATATAAAAGTCATAATAATCATCTATATATTAATACGGGGGCGCATAGTGTAATGGTTACCGTCGTAGGAAATGGCCACGGCGAGAGAAGTTCAAATCATGGATGAGGTTGTTTGCATTTCACACATAGCGCTAAGACACCGACTACGCCTCTGCCGAAGGGAAAAATCCCCTCAATTGGGGCTACCTGTTGGACGTGGGTGGTGACCCGTAATGCTTAAGAACGGAATCATGTTGCTTTTATGGCAACTGCCAACCCTTTTGACATGTATGTACTAGAAGACGGTGGATGAGGGTCTTAGTGTCCTGTGTGTGACGTTAAACTGTATCTAGTGGTGAAGTTCCAATTCTTGGGAATGGGGAATATCCCTTTATCACCATTACTTCCAGATCCACCCTCACCCGCAGTAGTAGTATCTGTCTGGGTCCCATCAATTAACTAAATAGCTCAAGCGCTAATATCTTTCGGAAAGGTATGAATCCAAGTATTTTCCCAGTTATGGATAAATATTAGGGCAGACTGGGTTCTTTAACCTTGGTTAGGTAATCCATCTAGGAAAAGGAAAACTCACGATCACTCATGCGAAGAGAGTCAGAAAGTGTTAAATACAAATAGAAATCTAGAACGATTTATGTTATTTTCGTGAAATAGATAAATCAAAGAGTGAAAGAAAAGGATGTGATAAATCCTTCGATTTTTTTCTTTTCTTTTTTTTTCTATATTTTAATATACTTGTAAAATAATAATAATAGTACAATTTTTTAAACGGTGTTTGTATTCAAATGCAACCCCGCCCTGTCAGTTGGGGCTGTAGAATACATCGACTGCACCTCTGCAGAGGTGTAAAATCTCACCCAATGAAGCCACCTGTTGGAACTGGTTGGTGACCCGTACTGCTTAAGAACGGAATCCTGTTGCTTTTATGTCAACGCCCAGCCCTTTTTGTCATGTATGTGCTAGAAGGTGGTGGCTGAAGGTCTTAGTGTAATGGGTATGACTTTAAACTGCATCTAGTGGTGAAATTCCAATTCTGGAACTCTGGGGAATGTGGAGTTTTCCTTTATCGCCATGACTCCCAGATCCACCCTAACCGGGAGTGGTAGTATCTGTTTGGGTCCCATCTAAGGATTAAATAGATTTTTTTTAAATGGATATTAAAATGTGTTTTGACAAAAATGAATATCCAACAGGAACGAATAAAACAAAATGACATCGGCATAAAATAACCCAACAAGAGTTGACTTGCCGTAAAACCCAACCCACCAATCAAATGCAACCAAAATAAAACATGACCTTATATGAATCCAATTCAGATCGAAATGTTTTTTGGGTTTTTTTTTGTTTTGTTTGGGGTTTTTTTCCTGTTTTTTATGATATTTATAGATTAATATTAGAAAGCATTGTCCGAATGTTACTTCCTGTCATCAACTCAGATAAATAATAGACCATTCCGTTTTCTTAGAAAGAAATGGGAGAAGAATAACGCGCGAAACGTCAAAGACAACAAGTAAGCAAATATAATAAGAAAGAAAAGAAAAGAAAAGAAAAGAAAGAAAGAAAGAAAGAAAGAAAGAAGTGAGAGAGGGTGCTTCAATATAATGGAAAGAAGAAAGGAGGTATAAGGTAAAGGGAGAGAAGACAGGTAGAGAAAGAAACGGAAGAGATATTTATATAGAGAGAAATAGGTAAAAGAAATAAATATACATTTACTACACCGATCCTAAGCAGAGAGCTGAGTAGAGACAATTTGAAATCTATATTTACACAGATACTACACTGATCCTAAGTAAAGCACTGAAGAGTGACACTTTGATTCCAGATAGAGTAAACATACTTCAATGATCATAAGTATAGATCTGAAGAGAGGCACTTGGATACACGCTGAACCTATATATATATATATATATATATATATATATATATATATATATATATAGAATTAATGTTACCATTGACTAGATGAGTTGGCATTCTCCGTTTGTGGCATGGGCTGGTGGCCCAGTGTGTTGAGTCCCCGCTCTTCACGCTGTGGTCCGCTGGCTCAATCTCTAGTGGCGGAGATTGTGGTATGCACTGCTGATGAGACCAAAGGAGGTCGAAACAGCTGTCCAGTGCTCCGGATGTCGCAAATGGTGTTTGCCGAGTTGTCTGGTCGTGGTATTATGATTCAAATTATCAATTATATATATATATATATATATATATATATATATATATATATATGGCAGAATATGTGCTTAATTTAAGTCGTACCTAATTTTGAAAATTAATTGATTAATAATTAATTAATTAATCAATTAAATTTCAAAATCAATTAATTTTCAAAATTAGGTACGACTTAAATTAAGCACATATTCTCACAAATATTGTCGGCAAAAAGCCATATCCAAACACCCGTGTTTACATACTTATCATATATATATATATATATATATATATATATATTATATATATATATCAAAGACTAGATATTATGGAGTTAATATTCCGTAACTTCAGTTTCAGGCATATCATGCAATCTTCAGACCGTCTGAAAATTGCATGATATGCATGAAACCATAATATTTGATCTCTGATTTTAAATCTGCTCTGCTATGTTATCATTGAACACTTTTATATGCTAATACTTTTCACATTCATTCTCCATTATATCATATATATATATATATATATATATATATATATATATATTCTGAAATGTAAGTTCTAAAGCTGTTACCTTGTTGTTAGGATTGGTCCATTATATATATATATATATATATATATATATATATATATATATATATATATATATATATATATATATATATACAATGGACCAATCCTAGCAACAAGATAACAGCTTCAGAACTTACCTTTCAGAAATCTTCTGAGGAAGGGATCTTTTTCCCGAAATATTAAGAAAATAAATGAAAGGTAGACGAAGAACATCATATTTACCTCATTTTTCTTTATACATTGTGATAGCCTTCAAAACCAACCAACAAACCAATATAAACACTACATATATATATATATATATATATATATATATATATATATATATATATGTCGACTTTCCTTTTGAAAAATATGAACTCAGTTTTATCGGAGTTCACATATAGGCCAATATTCTTTGCTGCCTTCTCCAGGCTATGCAGTAGTGACTCGGCATGTGCCGGTGTGTATCTGCAAGAAGTGCAGGGTCATCAGCGTAGTCAGCATCTGTGATAGTCTGTGCGGGATATCGCCTGCAAGGAAAGGCGACATATCTACACTCAACGGTAAGGCTCTAAGCCAGTAGAACAATTCATATACCTAGGTAGTAATATCTCATCCACAGAAAGCGATGTAAATACAAGAATAGGAAAAGCGTGATCGGACACAAACAAATTATCAGTAATATGGAAATCCGATCTCACTGACAAGTTAAAGCGACAATTCTTCCAGGCTGTGGTTATATCAGTGTTGCTCTATGGCTGCACCACCTGGACCCTAACGAGGCGCCTTGAGAATAAGCTGGATGGGAGCTGCACAAGAATTCTGCGTGTAGTCTTGAATAAATCGTGGAAACAGCACCCCATTTCACAAACCATTCGAGTGAGACGGACAAGACACTTCTGGAGGACGAGATCAATAAGCGACAATCCAAAGTGGCAATACGCGTTAGGGTCCCATTGTACAGAAAAAAACGAGATTTTAAAATTTTAAATGCCCATCAATAATGAGTAAAACAAAACGTCTTCGGCATGAAATAACCTAACAAGGGTTGACATGTCGTAAAATCCAACAAACCAACAAGAATGGGTAAAATAAAAACATCGTCGGCATGAAATAACCCAACAAGGGTTGATATGCCGTAAAATCCAACAAAACAAAAAGAATGGATAAAATAAAAACATCCTCGGCATGAAATAACCCAACAAGGGTTTATATACCGTAAAATCCAACAAACCAACAAAAATGAGTAAAACAAAACGTCTTCGGCAGGAAATAACCCAACAAGGGTTGACATGCCGTAAAATCCAACAAACCAACAAGAATGAATAAAATAAAAACATCGTTGGCATGAAATAACCCCACAAGGGTTGACATGCCGTAAAATTCAACCAACCAACCAATCAAATTTTTCAACCACATTTTTAGATTTAAACTTTGTAATTAGGTAATTACATGGACACTATATTTGAAAGTCTGAAATTTGTTTGAATCAAAATTAACAAAGCAGCTTATGTTGAAATCCAAACTATTAAGATTATTAGCCAACATCACTCATAAACATTACACTTTTTTTATAGCTTCTTATCTATCAATGTCATCTTATGAGAAAATAGATGTCTGTCTCATATATCATTCCTAAATACTAAATATTACTTACATTATAGATGTTTGTCTTGCATTATTATTCAATCTCTATTCTCTTGTTTATTGGAGAGATTTTAGTTCACTGCCTCCCCTCTAGGGCAATTTTGATACATATTTCCTTTTAAAAGGAAGCCTATGTGTATATGCCTGGGCGAGGCCAAAATATACAACATGGACAATCTTTTCTTCTTTTAAACCAAATATACCAGGATTTTATTCATTCTAGCGGAAAATTAAACAATCAAAACGGACATTATTAGTTATTATTTATTCTCAAACTTTACAAAGCAGTCCCAAAATAAGTTCACTTTTTAGGCAAAATTCTATATACCGTAATCATTAGACGAGGCTGTTTATTTCATAATATCTTTAGGAAAAGTATGCATTCAGCTATTTTCTCTTCAACTATGGGTAAATAGTAGGGAAGACTGGGCTCTTAAACTTTGGTATGACAACCGGTCGAGGAGAATGCAAACCTGTTAAACTCCGCTTAAGAAATTGAACTTGTTACGCAACTTGTTTGTGCGGAGGGGTTATTTTATATATATATATAAATGGCATTTGTAACATCTTCACCTGACGATTGTTGACGCATGAAACCAAAATGGTCGTGAATGTTCCTTTGTCACCAAATAAATGGATATGTAAAACCTTTATATATTTATTTTATTATATATATATATATATATATATATATATATATATATATATATATATATATATAGATATAGATATATATAGATATAGATATAGATATAGATGTAGAGATAGATAGATAGATAGATATAGATATAGATATTCAAAGGAAAAATAAATAAAGGAAAGAAAATTTTGAATGCCTATAATAGATTTACTAACACATGTTTCGGTCAGGAATTTGTTCATGTAAACATGTATTTTATTTATTATTATTTTAAATAGAAAATGAAATAATAATAATAGAAAATTATAAAATCTTTAAGCATACAAAAAATAATGGACTTCATCAGAGTAAAAGTTTGATATTTGAAGTTAAAACGGTCAAAATACAGAAATTTTAAAGGGTTCGAAAAAAGAATTAAAAAAAAAAATTATTTGAGAGACGCTCCACACCAAGAGAAAATAGTAATGTTTGTATGACGGTTACGGTTAGAGAATATTTTTGGGGAGTGATATTTGAAAAAAAGGAATTTTTAATTAGTTTTGTAAAAACATCCATCAATTTCTTCACCCCATGAAGGTTTAAATAAACTGAAACGTTTAAACGTCGATAAATAAATTCATCTTATTTTTAGAACACTTCGTTTTTCACATTTCTTAATATGTCGGATTTATTTCCATATTTACTCCCATATATATATATATATATATATATTATATAATATATATATATATATAATAAGTACTCAAACAGTTTGTTTGATATGGCGATAGCTGACAATTTTTGGGAGAATATGTGCTTAATTGAAGTCATACCTAATTTGAAAATTAATTAGTTGATAATTAATGAATTAGGCGAATATATTTGTTCAAAAGCCATTCTTGTTAAAGACATGTAATGATACTATTTAACCCATAGCTGGGGGATGAGGAGGTTTATACTATTGGATTATTTGTAGTATATAAGCCGTGCTTCAATATACCACTTAAATTTATAGACTAAGCGAGGTCACGTGGTTTAAACCTCAGCCAATCAACAGCCCGAATACGTGGTTGGTTAACTACTTAATCGGCTGATACTGACAGACGTCCATTTGCAATCATTGACGAAGGACCTGCAAGACCGAGGAGCACCAAGGAACAATCAAAGGATTCTTCACTAAGGATCGCGCTCTGCTTAACTCAAATGATCTCCGCTGGAAAGCGCTCTTGCTTGAAGCCTAAAGGATGGCCACAAAAATCGTAACACATACATTTCCCAATAAGAACTAAGATATATAAAAGTATCCAGGTCGTTTTTTTATGCTGGATTGTGATCTAGGTATAAGACATAAACAGTTTCCTGTCTGAAATAAATAACCATCGACGTTGCATTCTGGAAAAAATGAATCTACTTATTATATTAAAAAAAAATCATGTAAATCAATTATGGTGACGTCTCCTTCAAGTCTGGCTTAGTCTGACACATGGTCACTTATTTATGGGCGATACTGTATACTCATATGAATTGTTCTACTTAACAAAACTTGTCAACATTTCGGACCATATGACCTTTAGGCACCCCTTTTTGATCTCGATTAAAAAAGGACATGTTTTTCATTTACAACGTCAATATCCGGTTGTTTTAACAGACGATTTTTAGATTTATTTAAATTATAAAACTAACCCTTAACCCTAACCCCCAACCCAAACCCTTAATCCTAACCCCTAACAAACAACCAGATATTGACGGTGTAAATGAAAAACATGTCCTTTCTTAATCGAGATCAAAAAGGAGTGCCTAAAGGTAATAAGGTTCAAAATTTCTAACATTCCTGGAATTCTTTATCTGGAACTGCTATCTTTGCAACGTACTTCCTCGCACCGAAGACAATGAACGTATCTAATTACAGAAGATGCACCCTGGTGCCCTCGGGCTTTAAATCAAACAAAGCCCTCCAAAAATTAGAATGATATTTAAGCAAAGAAAAAATACCTTATTCCAATAGAACGTTTACTTCAACGGTGAAAAGAACCTTTTGTGTATAACCCTCCATCAATGGCAGACACATACAGTGTGCGTGACTTCTTTCTAATTCATAATGTACGAACTTAATTGCCACATGATTGGGTGGCTTTTAAGTTCGTTAACTAATAGTTTTAGTTGCCATACTTCTAATGATGTTTTTGTTGATTTGCATTTATTTCAGGTCAGTTAAATTGAACCACGTATCTTTGAGAATTTGTGTTACGCCTCAGATACGTGGTTTAAAGTTACCTGACCTGAAAAAATGTAAAAGTTTTAAAATAAAATAACTGGTGCATTATATTGTTTATTCATCAATATATCAACACTGAAATTTTCATTAAATTCGGTTAATTCCCTGATTTTTGGGGTTTTTTTTTCGGCGGGGTGACATAGGATGGTGGAATTTAGGTCCGTGAAGTTCGATTTAACCTTAACTTTTATATTCTTTCAGGAAAAGAAAGAAAAAAAATTTATTAAAATAAAATGACCACCTTTTATGGTTTAAATAATGGTTTACCAATAACCTACTCTTCGGGGCGGGGGTCCAGTGACTTCGGCTACTGGACTATTGGTGAATCCCAGGAGGCTATCCCACCAAGCAACACCTGTCCCCTCGATTTAAAGGGGCACGGCTCGGTTTATTGCCCAGTGCCTGAGGCGCCCCCTTAAAGTGGAATGCCGACGAGAGCCTTCCAAACCAGTAAGTGACACCTTTATATTATCACCAGCAGTCTCAGGAGTTTAATTACTCAAATTCTATCTGCCACTTGAACATTTCTTCGATACACATATGTATCATTTGTATCTTCCATCGTGTTTTTTATTACTTCGATTCAGTTTGCTCATGCAATACAAAGTCTGCCTGTTATTACTTTCATCGTGAATTGTTCTTATATACGAGAGTAATCCCTAAAGTAAGGTCTCCAAAGCGCTGAGAACACTGGGTAATTGCTCGTGCGGCGATTCTCAACACTGTTGTGTTACTGTGCATATGCATGCGCCTGTGCCTGTCCATGAGCCCCTACCCCCACCCTGTCACGCTCAGCCTTGGCTTGGCAGTTGTTTCTGATTGACGCTACCGCTAAATGTGAAGTTCACACAGTTATTCGGTTTTTAAACGCAAAAAGAATTAAAACGATCGAAATTCATAGCCAGTCAACGGAAATGTATGGCAAGTCGTGCATGGATGTCAAAAATGTCCGCCGCAAGTGTTGTAGAGAGTTTGCAACGAACATAAGAGTCAATGCTTCGTCAGTGACATGGCGGCAAGCTAGTATTACATGGATATACAAAAACTACCACTGCGTTTACAAGAATGTATAGAGCGAAATGGCGATTATGTTGAAAAAGAGATACACGCTGAAACTTTAAAATGATATAGATTGTTACGATTTTTGTGGCCATCCAGTAGGCTTCAAGCAAGAGCCCTATCCAGCGGAGATCCTTTGTGTTAACCAGAGCGCGATCCTTAGTTAAGAATCCTTTGGTTGCCACTTAGTGTTCCTCAGTCTTGCAGGTCCTTCGACAATGAGTGCAAATGGACATCTGTCAATATCAGCCGATTAAGTAGTTAACCAGCCATGTATTCGTGCTGTTGATTGGCTGAGGTTTAAACCACGTGGCCTCGCTTAGTCTATAAATTTAAGTGGTGGACCGTAGCACGGCTTATATCCGTAAAATATTCCAACATAAACATCATTGGCAATAAACAATAAACGTTTCTGTGATTTCTAAATATTCTATAGACTTTTAGGATTAGCGTCGTATATGTTTGTACATTCATTATCAGTTCAATACTATCAAAGACATTCACAGAGAAAGGCTTCTGAAATAAGCCCTGAGGATAAATCTGACGTTGGAATCCTTACGGCGGTCTGGAAATGTCTTTAGACATGTTCTGGTAACACCTGTGGTGACACTGGTGCCAAGGTGTCTTGAGCCACGCTCTTCCCTCGGTCAACGTTGGTGGCGTCGGGAGGGGAGATTTGCCGCAGGGGCAAACAGCCTGTATTCCATTCAACTTTGCCCCGGTCAACACCCTGGAGAGGTAGCAAGACTTTCCAGGCACTGATCCAAGTCGCACAAGACTGACAGGTGCTATTTAGAGAGAATAATTAAATCATTATAGAATTGTAAATAGTAATTGATAATTAAATAGTGATTAAATAATATTATGTTAGTCTAATTCTTAAAAGATCTGTACTATCTGCCTGTTTATCATTTTATTATATTGAATTGTAAATAGTAATTGATAATTAAATAGTTATAAAATAATATTATCTTCTCGGATTTTTTTTTTTAGATAAGACTTGATAATTAGTATTATTTGGATTATTCGGACTATCGTCTCTTAAGTAGACCGGGCATAGAAATGAATACAATATGGGAACCTATGATTAAAAAGGCTAGATTACATTTTTTTTAAATCATACATAAGTGAATACGTACATATTCTAGGCGAAAGAAGAAGGTTTATAAGTTCCCAAAATTCACACTTAATTATCCAATTGGACACAGAGTCTAATGAATAAAGGAGTTAGGTTAAGACAGTTCTAAGTGACAGTTATCTCTAGATTGTAAGTTCAATCCTGGCCAGGGACAGCAGTAACATAAAATAATAATTAACACAGCTTAACGCCTGTACCTCAGCTATGGTTAGCGGAATGAGAACAGCATACTTCCGTGGACTGAATAATGGGTTAGGTTCAAAGTTCCGTGATGGCTCCTGATTACGACAAGAAGGTTCCCGAGTTCGAATAGAAGGTTCCTGAGTCCGAAGAAAAGGTTCCCGCGTCCGACAAGAAATACCTGAAGAGGATCGGAGGGCACATCGGCCGAAACGTTGTTCATATAAAAATGAAGATGAGGACTATAGTCCAAATAATACTAATATTATCTTGTCATGATTCTTAAAATATCTGTACTGTCAGTTTATCATTTTATTATATTGAATTGTAAATAGTAATTGATAATTAAATAGTTATGAAATAACTAATATTATCTTAGTATGATTCTTAAAATATGTTTTTGTCACATAATTTATGAACAACCATAAATTATGTGCGTACCTGTAGTTATATTTAAATTAGGGTCCATTAACTTAAAATAACGGAGTCCATTGGAAATTACCCGACACTTGTGACGGTTAATAACCTTTGACCTCGTGAAGGCACACGATTGGGTGCCATGAGAATAAGTTTTTAGTTAAGCAGATGCAACCCGATTTCGAAGGAGTGCAGACGCAATTGTCGGCTCTGGTGGGTCGCTCTCGCCGCGACGGAATCAAATGGGCTGGGGAAATAAAACTAGATCAAGAAACACCAAGCCTTGTTGTTAACTGAATGTTAAGACAATGACCAGCCCAGCCGAAAGCACTGAAGAGAGGTCAGCCCAAAGAACACGACGGCCGACGAGTTAGATTACCTAGACGAAGAATCAGCAACTAGCAGTGTAAGTAATTATCACAGCAGTCTCATGAGTCTAATTACTCAAATTCTATCTGCCGCTTGAACATTTCTTCGATACACACATGTATTAGTTGTATATTCTATCGTGTTTGATATTACTTCTATTTAGTTTGATCATGCAATATAAATGCAATATAAATGTGTGTTATTACTTTCGTCGTGAATTGTTCTTATATAAAAGGTAATCCCAAAGTAAGGTCTCCAATGTGCTAAGTACACATCGAAATTGTTCGTGCGGCTATTGTCAACACTGTTATGTTGCTGTACCTGTGCCTGTCCCTGTGCGCCACCCCCAATCTCTAATCTAACTCTCTGTCTGTCTGTCTGTCTGTCTCTCTCTCTCTCTCTCTCTCTATATATATATATATATATATATATTATATATATATATATATTATACTTGAGAATATTAGAAAGGTATATAACATTGTATCTGCCTGTTTATCATTTTATTACTCAAGGGCAGTGAGAGCTATGGCCCAAATCTTTTCTGGGAGGATTAAAAGGAGATTTCTGGAGCATGTAAAAACACGCTCTGCAATCCTATGAGTAACCATATTAAGTTAATTCATATATAAGGAAAGTAAAGTCGGTGAAGAGGCCTAGTGTCGGTAACCGCCGGACAGAAAGGGAGTCTATCCTCTTTTCACTAGCGCTAGACCAGAGAGATTGTTTGGGCGTCTGAAGTAGAGCTCCATCATCTCCCTATTTTACTGCACAGATTCATGCTGAGCTACTCCCACACTGAGTTGGCGATAGCCGGTATCGAGTACGAAATTTTGTGGTTCCTAGTAGGAATGAGCTAAATCGGACCTGTACATATACAGGGTGTTCAGGATAAATTTGAAAGTTTCATAAGGAAAAAGAAAAAGTGCTTGGTAACTACAAAATTTAATGGATTGTAAAGAAATTCAACAGGCACGGATATTACACTACTGTCAACAAGTTTCACTCAAAATAATCGCCATTGGCGTCGATCACAGCCTCAATCCTGCTCCGGAACCTGAAGCAAGCTGATGTTACAGTTTCCCTCGGAAGGGTCTCAAAAACAACCTTAATTCTGTTAATTAACTGGGCTTTTGTAGTGCTGGCACGGCGATTGGTGTCTTTCTCAACAGCCCCCATACATAATAATCCATGGGGTTAAGATCTGGGGAGTTCGGAGGCCAAACATTGGGACTGGTGTTTTTGATCGGAAATTTATTCTCTTCCATGATTCAGGTGGATTCTTGCCATCCATTTTATCTGTCATTACGTATATGAATGAAGAAGGGTCAAAGCTTTTAAATGATGCGTCAATACCTCCTAACTACGGAGAAAAATAACCAAATATAAATATGTCAAATTTATCCCGAACACTGTGTATGCATTTACTCGGGTGTATTTTAATGTGTAAGAAAAACCTTTCATTTATTGATACATTTTAATTGTGAATAAATAGTCAAAATTCGTAACGTTAAGTAACGCGGGAGGAAAATGTAAAGTTCTAATTTTAAAATGTTATATTTTATTAGTAGATATAACATTTATTAATTTTAATACATCCAAAATATATAATTAAATGATTATAATTTTTAAACAATACAACCAAATTTGTCCAGTATTAACATTCGTATTTTTAAGTTTGTTTTTCTAGCAATACATTAACCCGATGTAATTGGTATATAGTGTTTCTTAACTAATTCCAGTTGTAATTTTTATCTGGAGTTTTTCTTCATGGTAGGAATAGATAACCAAAAAAGAAAACATAACTGTTACATTGTATTTTTTATGTTACTGTTACGTTTTTAAGGGCCATTCTTTGGCCTTAAAGCAGAGGCGCTTATCTGGTGGAATTGGATCCTTGATAAAGAGTCCCTCGATAATGAATCCTTTTGGTTACTAAAGGTTTCTCAGTTACTGGTATATAGTCCTTCGAGGATGAATCCTTTGGTTACTCTTGTAATCGTCTAAGTTCTTCCTGAGTATTGGTAAAGATCTGGCAATCCTATGTCCGTCCTCAAAGAGTACAATTGTAATTATGACCATGGGGGGGAGGGGTAAGTATTCTATCAGGCCCGCAGTATTGATAGTGATTGGTTGCAAGAATAATTTACGTGACCTGGGCTAGTCTACAAATCTAGGTGAGGAATTAGAGCACACCTTATATGTCAGAACATTAGGGCACCTCACGTAGTGTGATGGTTAGCATGCTAGATTTGCAAACCATTGTTAGTGAGTTCGTTTCTCACTGGGTGCCCCATACTTCTGGCCTTGTGCCACATCTAAGCTCAGCTTAGTAAATAACTATATGTCAGAGCATTTCCAACAGTTACAACCATGTAATTATGTATAGATTACAAATAGGAAAAAGTGGGGGGGGGATTTTTAAAACATGAAAAAAATAGACATTAAAAAATTTAAAAAATATGAAATAAAATAAAAAGGAATTAAGAAGTAAATAAGATAAAATATATAAAATGGAAAATGAAATTAGAAATCAAACAGAACGTTAAAATTAGTAAGAAAAAAAAGGGGCTATCAATTTCGTAATAATGTAGGGTTACCTTACATTTTCTCCTCTGTGGCTTGTAATCCGTTTCGATGAAGAAAAAAGTGTCAATGTCCCCGTAGATCATTTAAATAGATAGTGTCGCACATTTGACTTGTTGTCTGGTTGTTCGCATCAGCCAATCAAATGCTCGGTAGAGAGTTGTACACTTGTCCATAATCAATAAAATTCAAATCTCTGTTAGCGTCTCAAAGGTGACGGGTGGATCAGAGTTTGATCATCTCTGATAGAGTCAGCCTGGCGAGGTGGATATGATGTTGAAAGACACGAAACTTCCAAGTGACCCATACAAATTACATCACTGACGACACCTACCAGCGCCCTAGATGTAGTAAGTAGCGTATATTTAAAGTAAAGATGAAAATGGTATGGCCTATGTATTTGTAGTAAGTATATATATTTGAGATTATTTTTGTATATGTATCCGTTTGTGGGAGGTATATATATCAGGTTTGGGCATTTGTATGAAGCATTCTTAAGAAGTAATATCAGAAACTCGGTTGTTTTTTAGTAGAGTTTCGTTTATTTAGTAGTAGTAAATTTTCCGCATTATTATTGCTCCTTTCTTCAGACTTGTGTAAGGATAATAGTGTTGCTGGCTACTGGTTGTTTCTTCTAGAGGAGGTAGCTGCTGGTTGTGGTAGTGTAGTTGTCATCTTTGTGTGTGGGTGTACATGGCACTGATTTGTCAGTTGGTAATTTAGGAGTTTGTACTCTGCTGGGGGTCATGGAGTGGGTGGTGGTTGGAGTATTTTGGAAATATTTGTAGGCTTTTAGTGTTCCTGTATCGCTGTTAAGACCTTTGATGTGAGTGTTTAATCTAATTATCCATTTTAATTCTGATAGTTTTATTGATTGAGTGGATGGAAATCCATGCTCAATCAAGACATATATATATATATATATATTATATATATATATATAATATATATATATGCTGTAGGTAGAAGGAAAGTGGTCAAGAAATGATCAACTCAAAACAAGTCACAGGGTGGTACGTTTCGTCTGTATGCACAGACTTTCTCAGCCGATCTGAGACTTTATTGAAGCAAAGCATACGTTTAAATACATGTGGTGGTGGCGGTGTCGGGGAGGTCAAGGGGTGAGTGTGTAGTGATGTGAGCTAAGGAGGAGCGGGGAGTAGTGGGTAGGATCAGTTGAAATGGAGGGGTAGAGGATGTTTGTTAGAAGTGCTGGGGCGGTGGCAGTGGTTGAAGGGTCAATTAGTGTGGGTGTATATTGATTTATGTGAGTAAAGGGGAGGTCAAGGGGGTGAATGTGTAGTGATGTGAGATAAGGAGGAGTGGGGAATTTTGGTGTGGGCTAAGGAGGAGTGGGGAATTTTGGGTAGGGGGGTCGCTGGGTCAGTTGAATTTTGGTGTGAGCTAAGGGGGAGCTGGGAAATTTTTGGTGTGAGCTAAGGAGGAGCGGGGAATTTAGGGTAGGACGGGGTCGCTGGGTCAGTTGAGTAGAGGGGTAGAGGATGTTTGTTTGAGGTGCTGGGGAGGTGACAGTGGTTTATGGGTCAATTTGGTGTAAGTGAATGTTTGTGTGTAGCCGAATGTGTTAGAGGGGGAGAAACGTTCATGTGTGGCTAAGTTATGTTAGAGGCGAAATGTGGGAGATTGTAGTGGGAGATTTGTAGTGTTTGTTGATTTTCATTTGTTATCCATTATCATGGAGAGGAAGATTGTTCTCGTGGATTATAGAGTGAGCTATTGATTTGTCAAGGTTGAAGAAGCCTTTTCTGGTGTTAATATTTTTTACATGAGGTATTAGAGCAGCTTCGCATAGTCGTCTTAAACTTTTTTTGTGTATGAATTTGACGAGTTTTGCCTGGGTGAAGTTGAGAGAGTGGTTGTGTTCTATCATGTGTGTGACTAGAGCATTTAGTTTGTCGTGTATTCTTATTGATCTTTTGTGTTCTCTTAGACGTTGTGAGAGGTCCCGTTGGGTTTCACCTATGTAACATTTGTTGCAGTCTTCGCAGGGGATGGTGTAGATGCCGGCATTAAGGGTGTTGGGGGTATTTGGAGTGTCTATGCGTGTTGAAGAGTTGACGAGGTCTTTGATTGTTTGGGAGGTGGTCTGGATGATCTTTATTCCTAGGTTTGTTAGTTTTTTGTAAAGAGGGATGTTTTGAGTGTGGGTGGGTAGGATTAAGCGTGTGTGGGGAGGGTTGGGGGAGGTTTGCAATAAAGTCTCAGATCGGCTGAGAAAGTCTGTGCATACAGACGAAACGTACCACCCTGTGACTTGTTTTGAGTTGATCATTTCTTGACCACTTTCCTTCTATCTACAGCATATCGTCGGATCCTAAACCCATCCACCCTTCCTTCATATATATATATATATATATATATATTACAGTGTGTACAGAAATAACCTACTCGAGTTTCACCATAAGGATCTTCAGTGTTAAATCTACTGAATTAATCAAGATATTGATTAATTAGAGTTATTATTACAATATGGACTCTTGCAGTTAACTTAATTAATCAATATCTTGATTAATTCAGTGGATTTAACCCTGAAGTCCCTTATGGTGAAACTCGAGTAGGTTATTTCTGTACACACTGTAATACTAAATCCGCTCTGCTAACGTATTGAGGACTTTATAATTGTTATAACGCTGACTTATCCGAGTAATACTTATATTATCCGAGTAATACTTATATTATACTTATCCGAGTAATACTCTCACGGCTGTCTGGGACTGTCAGTCAGGGGTGATCAATTAATTGATACATACTTAAAGGATGTATGTTTTTACAATCACCAGAGAACTCAAATCTGTAAACAACAGGCGAGTAAATGCTTTACACACACACACACACACACACACATATATATATATATATATATATATATATATATATATATATATATATATATATATTGGTTAGGAGGTTGATTTAGAAGGCTATCACAATGCAGGTGTAAAGAAATAATAATAATACGGTAACAATTATGTTGTGTGTTAATATGTATTTAATTCTTGAATTTTCGAGATAATATCTCTTTTTCAAAAGATCACTGGAACTGAAGTAGTCTAGTTATCGCATTTCTTTTTAAAATACAAGTTAACACACAACACCATTGTTACCGTATTATTATTTTTTCTTTACACCTGCATTGTGATAGTCTTCTAAATCAACCTCCTAACCAATATATACACAATGCTTCAAGCAAATTATAAAACTAATTAACACATGCTTTTAAATCAAAACAAGGCACTGCCTGTTTAAACTTCTTGGTCAATTTACCGACAGCAGTAAAAATAAATAGGCTGCCTATAAAGGTGTCGAAGGTTAAATTCTTCGCAATTCTGCGATAAGACCATCCCTCTCGTCCCCTTAAGAGTACTAACTCGATTCTTTCTTCTTTAGATCGATTCATTCGATCTGGGTAGAAAAAATAACAAATAAATTTAGAAAAGTAAAGTATGTTTTATTTAATTTAAACAAAAGGAAAAAAGGAAAATTATTATTCCTTATATTTAATTGTTTTTGTTATGATTTTATTTACTGCTAAATTACCATATCTACCTTCTCGGAAAAATAACATAAATAAATACAATAGTGAAATCTCTAAGTACCCAGATTTTCTGTATATCCTCTTTCTCTCTCTCTCTCTCTCTCTCTATATATATATATATATATATATATATATATATATATATATATATATATATATATATATTAAAAAGTTGGCCAGAAAACTCGAAAAGATCAAAAATAAAATTGTTAAACAGCCTCTCACCCCACTTATGAGAGCGTGACACAAGGACATTTTTATGTGGACCCACCCACGAGCCGAAGCTGATGGGTGGTAGACACAAAAAATGCGTCGATCCCGTCGGCATTCCCTCTCGAGGAGGGCACCTCAGGCACTGAGCAATAAACCCAGCCCTGTCCCTTTAAATCGAGGGAGCAGGTGTTGCCAGGGGGAATAACCCCCTGGAATTGAAGCTGTTAATTTCATTAATAGACACAGGCCCGAAAGGCCCGTGATATTAATGTATATATATATATATATATATATATGTGTGTGTGTGTGTGTGTGTGTGTGTGTGTGTGAAAAGAAATGGAAGTGAATCCGACGGTATGTAGTGTAGTGAGAAATTTGAAAAAATACAGGTTTAAATAAAATGAGTGGTAAGTTTATTAGCCGACGCTGCAGTTTCTTCAAATTTCAAATTTTGAACAGATTGACAAACAAGGACTATCACAGTCTTCCTCATTATTATGTGATAAAAATGTGTTACTCTTCCTTATATCAACAAAAGCTCTGAATAAGATCTACTTAACAGATCGAAACACTGCAGCGACGGCTAATAAACTTACCACTCATTTTATCTAAACCTGTGTTTTTTTTTTCAAATTCCTCACTATACTACATATATATATATATATATATATATATATATATATATATATACCTTTTTTTTAAAGGCGAGTGTTATAAAAGTGAGTTTTATAAAAATTCCTACTCGAGCTTCATGCCGGAGCAATTCATCTGGGAATAGTCACTTTCTCCAGCCTTCTATTCTTATAAACATCCCGGCTGCGTCCATTCTCCATTGCGTGGGTGTGCCACCCTATGTTATTCCTGAACCTACCTGGCTCAGTTTATGTTTATTTATGTGCCTACATCTGTTTGTCAACTCAGCTCGCGAGTTCAATACCTTCCCTGGGTCTCTACATTCAGCTATTTTTAATTTTTCGTTTAAACATGGCATACAGGGTTTTTCACTTCCTTTCTGTGAAGGTGCCATTTTTATTATTTTCCACTCTATTCCTGGCCCTCTACCGTACTTATCTTTTAATTCCTACACATATTTTGCTAGTGTTGTTGCTTCACAATATTTTTTGTCCCCTAAAAGATAGCTTGTGCTGTGCTATCCTGTGTTTTATAGGTTGCTGGGTGGCCCCTACGTAGATCTTTTTTTCTTTTGTTATATATACTAGCAAATATATGCACCCTCCGGGTGCAAGTATTTAAGTTTTAATGTAATAAAATATCGTATTAAATTAGAAGGCTAATGAAACTAAATAAGACTGCAGATAAAAAGATTTGAAACAGAGGGAGTATAATCGAAAAATAGAACAACTGAAACTTACTCTTCCATCACTCTCGTCTTTCATTGTTATTTTTTTGAATTTAAGTATTTAGTTAAAAGAGGAAGTACAGAATAAAATGAGTTATTTTTTCTTGTTAATAGATTTCATTTAAGATTCATTGAAGAGATTTTTGCTTATATTCATCAAAATAAAACAAAACAGTTAGAAATCAATAATACTAAGCACATATTTATTAAAATCACATTTTTTATATCAATATGCAAATTAGCCTTTCCGTTCACACTGTAAACCGCTATTTTGTTGTATATATAAATATAATTGCATGCTGTTAGTATGCAGATATGGTCTACAGTGGCTTCGGCCTCTGGACCATTGATATAATTAATGGCGTCGATCCCAGGGTGCCATCCCCCCAGGCAACACCTGCCCCCTCGATTTAAAGGGGCAGGGCTGGGTTTATTGCCCAGTGCCTGAGGCGCCCCCCTTGAGGGGGAATGCCGACGGGATCGACGCAATTTTTCACCTGCCACCCCATGAGCTTCGGCTTGTGGGTGGTCCCACATAAATAGGGCCTTTGTGCCTGACCCGTACAAGTGGGGTACGCGGTAAATATCATGCAGATATGGTCTACAGTGGCTTCGGCCTCTGGACCATTGCTATAATTAACGGCGTCGATCTCAGGGGGCCATCCCCCCAGGCAACACCTGCCCCCTTGATTTAAAGGAGCAGGGCTGGGTTTATTGCCCAGCGCCTGAGGCGCCCCCCTTGAGGGGGAATGCCGACGGGATAGACGCAATTTTTCACCCGCCACCCCATGAGTCGCGGCTTGTGGGTGGTCCCACATAAATAGGGCCTTTGTGCCTGACCCGTACAAGTGGGGTACGTGGAAAATATCATGTAGATATGGTCAACAGTATTAATAATGTAAAACAATTTTATTAATAATAATTGAGGTTTAAATAAAAATAAAATCATGGAGAATGTGACGTAAATAACTAAGGGAATTGTGACTTGAGTAGTGATTTAGTTTCGGTTACAGACAGACAAACATACAATCTCCATTATAATAAGATATATACGCTAGGGTGAGTCAAAGGTTTTGAAATATTTTGGTATCTACTAGTTTGCGACGCGAATATCATATGAGCGAGACAGAAAATGAAAATAAGAATGAGTAAATGAATAAAAAGAATCACTTATTATTCACAAACCTACTGATATATGTTACATCGCAACAGCTGGTGCTACTTCATAGAAAACATTACAAAAATGTCTCCTCATATTAAATGACTAAATTAAATATTCATCAATAGTTTCTTCCTTTTTTTTCTTTTTTTTTTCTTCTTTTTTTCTAGACTGATGTTGTTGTTCTAGATGAAATTACATTCTTATAATTGTCAAAGCTAAATAAATTAACGGTTTAACTAAGTCAGTAGAGCGTCCGACGAGGAACCACAGGGTTCCGGGTTCGATACCATTCCACGCCAACTCAGCGTATGAGTAGCGCAGGAATCTGTGCGGTAAAGTGAAGAGCAGATGGTATATGTGGCGCTCTCAGATGCCAAAACAGTCTCCTTGGTCTAGCACTAGTGAAAATGGGATAGACTCCGTCACTGTCTGGCTGATACCGACATCAGGCCACCCCGATGTCTTTACTTACATTATATATATATGTGTGTGTGTGGGTGTGCGTGTGGGTGTGTGTGTGTAAGAATAAAGAAAAATATATTATTTTGTGTATGTATATCTAACGCACCCAAGCAATATATATATATACACAAACTGATATATAGTCATTTTTCTTACACAATAGCTCTATCACAGATATTGAGCACTCCACTAATAATACCGCAAAATATTGGATTACCACTAATTCACTCAAGTAAAATACTGATAACCATACACTCTTTCAATATATATATATATATATATATATATATATATATATATATATATATATATATATATTGATATATTGATATATTGAAAGAGTGTATGGAGTGTTCAATATCTGTGATAGAGTTATTATGTAAGAATAAATAAATGACTATATATTAGTTTGTGTATAAATCTATTGCATGGATGCTCGACCACACAAAAGCATCAGGACAAGGGAGATATATATATATATATATATATATATATATATATATGGTATTTGTGGAAAAGGTGAAACAGGTCACAATGGTTAGTTGATGCACGATTCACAAGGATAAGGCAGCGATATAACAAATATAAACTGCTCAATACGTTGGTAGAGCAAGTTTATAATGATAATGGTACACGGTAAGAACCTACTCGAGTTTCACCATAGGGATCTTCAGGGTTAAATCCACTGGATTAATCAAGATATTGATTAATTGCAGTTGATTGCACGTGTGTATTTTAACCGTTTATCGCAAAAAAAATTACACACGTGCAATCAACTGCAATTTATCGATATCTTGATTTAATCCTGAAGATCCTTATGGTGAAACTCGAGTAGGTTATTACCGTGTACCATTATCATATATATATATATATATATATATATATATATATATATTGAACAACACGGAGTATTCTTTTTTCATTTTTTGTATAGATATTTTTTCCAGTCTTCTGGCTATCCTTTTTGAATCTAGATCGAGTTGATTCATGATATTTTTCATACTTATTTCCCGAGCGCTTTCGACTGTTTCTCCAGTCGTCTTCATGGGGTTACGTAATTTTTAAGATGCATAAAAAATAAAAAACCTAACATTAATAAAATAGCATTTAAAGTCGGGACAACGTATTAAATATCTTCAATAACGTAACCCCATGAAGACGACTGGCGAAACAGTCGAAAGCGCTCGGGAAATTAGTATGAAAAATATCATGAATCAACTCGATCCAGATTCAAAAAGGATAGCCAGATGACTGGAAAAAATATATATACAAAAAATGAAAAAAGAATACTCCATGTTGTTCAATAACACATGTCTTAAGAATAATTTGCTGCCAAAATACACAATATATATATTATATATATATATATATATATATATATATATATATATATATTTCTCCCTTGTCCTGATGTTTGTGTGTGGTCAAGCATTGTCATGCCGAAAGAGGACATTGTCGATTGGCAAGTTGGGTCTTACTCGTCGGATTCTTGCTCTGAGCCTCGTTAGAGTCTCAATGTAGGCCTTAGTTTTATTTAAAAAAATAAAAATAAGAACTTTACATGAAATAAAGAAAATGGCATTACTTTTTGACTCGCACTCGTATTTTACCGTGTCTATGAAGTTTAAGAAAACTGAAAATTTACGATTATAATATAACAAATACAAAGTAAAAATTCAGCGACCTTTGCTCCAATTTTGATCAACAAAAAAAAATGTATTCCGCATGAAGAGATACGGAAAGAATTCTTGAAAAAAAAAACTTGCTAAATAAAATTTCATTTAACAATTAGTAAGTGCCATTAATTTTGTAAAATTCCAATGGATTTTTTGTTTTGTTTTTAGATTATGTAAAACTGGAAATATTTACAAAAATCAATTGCAAATATTTATTGATCGAATATTGATTACCGACAAGAAATAGGTCATTTTTTCAAATTGACTTATTGATTGACTGACTGATTTTAACGGCGTTTTAACTCGTCTAGGGTTATCTTACATCTGTTATATAGCCCATTGCTCATTTTTTCAAATTGACTTATTGATTGACTGACTGATTTTAACGGCGTTTTAACTCGTCTAGGGTTATCTTACATCTGTTATATAGCCCTGTAGGGGATTATCTTCCCTTGGCCTGGAGGAGTTATCTGCCCGGCTTGTTGTCGCTTGTTCCCACCAGGGGACGTATGATTATTTAAGCGGCTGATTCGAATTTCTCTTCCTCTTTCCTCGCTACGAGACCACATGGGTTAGACACGGTCTACCCCTTTCTCGGTGGGCTCCGGCCCCCTCCTAGTAAGTCATTTCTATCTATGGACGCTCCAGTCCTTTTATATATGTAGGTTTATCTACTCTTGTATTTATATCTTATGTATCCATGTACTCTTCTATTATGTAACCTGTGTATGCATGTGCTGTTATCTATTAAATGTATTGTCCCTCAACCCTTGTCGGAGTTGTATGTTCTTCAAATATTCACTTTGAATCTTACAGCCCATTGCGGGTATATAAACAAGAGAGTTCTCGTGTGATACTGAGAGTCTTATCTTAGTGAGAGAGAGACAGACAGATAGAGTTAAGACTGTGACTTACTTGTTTCGTTGTCTGGTGGTTGTTTCATCTTTCTTTTGACCGGTCGCCGTGTCTAGTCTTCTAACTTCTTGTTGCTTCATTTTCTAAGGGCTTCTTTTTAAATCATGCATTAATTAACTGCAAGACTTTGATTTCTTGTACAAGATTTTATCACTGCCCATCCTGATTCACCGCGCGGTTACAACCTCAGTAGAACACGTCTGTTCTGCTTCATCTCTGGTTGAAAAACTGATTACCCAACTAACTCTATCACGTGATTCGCGAGATTCTCGCCTCTGTGGTCAGCCGGGGCCATAACCGTTACTGGCATTTTTCCATCCCCTGATCTGAAAAATAATGGCCCTTAGAATTCTCGCTACAGGGCTTGTCAAAAACCCGCGCCTCCACACAATTATGCAATTCATCTAGAGGTTGGGGATCGCGTTCATTTTACGTTTATATTTACATACACAGACCATGTGCACAACACACACACATACACACACACACACAAAATATCTTTTAAGGAACAAGTACCCGAAAAATGAATCCCTAATCACTAGGTGTAATATCGAAAATGAATTTTTAAACAGATCAATTTTACACATAGATGTGTTACGATTTATAGTTTTATAAATTGTTGACAGACCCTGTAGCTGAATATGGGGGCTGTTGGCTTTGAAATCAAAGAGTGGAAATTTACCAGTAAAGGGTTATAGCTCTCTGACCCTTAGAGGCGCAAATCTCGCACGTCACGTGATAAGTTAGTTTAGAGAATCAGTTTCGACCAGACATCGAGGCAAGACAGACGTGTCACTGCTGAGGTCGACGTTCATCCACGCGGGAGAACATGGACTAGACTAAATATAATCCTTAGTTAAGAAAAAGAAGAAGCGGTTAGAAGACTAGACAACAAGTGGACGGCCAGACAAATCAGAAGAAGCAGTAAACAAGTAAGTATCTAATCTCTGTCTCCCTCTAAAATATATATATATATATATACATATATATATTTTATATATATATATATATATATCACTGAGAACTCTCTGAACTACTCTCGTTTATATACTCGAGGATGGGGTATATAACAGATGGGACCCTAACAGATACTCCCACTCCGTGTCAGAGTGGAACTGGCAGTAATGGTAACAAAGATGTAACCACACTTAACGTATTGTAAGTCTCACCAACAGGGTGGTAATTTTTCAAAGTTACTGTTAGCCTGAATATTTTTTTTAAATAAAAAGATCACCAGGAAAATAAATTTTGTTTCGATTTTGTTTCGATGTATGATACATGTTCCTGGTTTGGTAATTATACCTGTCCTAAACAAAATAACATTACTTTTTAACTCGCCCTCATATGTGACACAGTAAAAAAAAATCTCTTCTGTTTTATCATATATATATATATATATATATATATATATATATATATATATATAAGTGTATTTTGGCAGCATTTTCCCTTTTAAACATGTTTGGTTGAACTCGAGTGACGATTCCTATCATACGAGTTTCTGATCAATCCTTTCAAGGGGTGTGGCTATCTTTTTGGTGTCAGGGTGGAACGGGTGTAGTAATCCACCAAAGGTGTCTCTATGAGCGCTTTCGGCATGTCGATCTACCATCTTCAGGTTGGAAACTGATGGTATGTTTCGTGGTACTCGCACTACCAATTGTTACTATCTCCCACTACCAATTTCTATGCTACTGCTCGTTTTCTTTAAAAACGAGATACCACGAAACATACCATCAGTTTCCAACCTGAAGATGGCAGATCGACATGCCGAAAGCGCTCGTAGAGATACCTTTGGTGGATTACTACACCAGTTCCACCCAGACACAAAAAAGATGGTCAGGCACCTTCAAAGGATTGAACAGAAACTCGTACGACAGGAATCGTCACTCGAGTTTAGCCAAACACACACACACACACACACACACACACATATATATATATATATATATATATATATATATATATATATATATATTTCTTTTTAGATAACGTGTTATACACATTATATTGAAACAGCATCCCATCGTGGTGTGATGCTTAGCAAGCTAGTCTTGCAGATCCATTATTACTGAATAACGAGTTCCATCCTTGCTAGATGCCCCTTACTTGTGACCTTGAGTCACATCATACCCGTGGCGAACGGGTTGGGTAGATACTTGCACATTATATTGACTTATTCATACTGATTCCCTTGTCTTTTGGAAATGTGTCAGGTATTGCTTTGGCTATTGTATCCTCTATTATTTATGCTTTGTGGCCTTCTCTGTAGGCCGTAGAATACACAGCGCATTCCCGGTAGAGGGATAAAACAACTAAAAAAGTAAGTGTCTTCAGAGATTATATCTGTTTTTCTGGAACTCGGGGATAAGAGGAATAACCCTTCGAGTACTTCTTACACCTGAGAGTGGTAGTACCTGATTTAAAAGCGTTGTCTCATTGCTCAGATTCTTATACACACACACACACACAGACACACACACACACACACACATATATATATATATATATATATATATATATATATATACAAATGACCTGATAAGTTGACGGTGGGAATGATACTATTCAGGACCCTTTTTTTTTCATATATAAGTATATGACAAAAAATTGATTTTTTTAAATAAATTTTTTCCATATGAATATTTTAGAATCTTTTTTAGTCTGTTTTGAGGGTTCCATATATGATAATTTGATTAATAGAGCAATATATATATATATATATATATATATATATATATATATATATATATATATATATATATAAATGTTGTTCTGGTTCCAACGGGAGAAAATTCAATATTTTATTTAAAAAAAGAAGGTCCGCAAAACGTACAATGTTTTCAGAAAAAAATTTTTTTTCTTTTTATCTTATATATATATATATTTAATATTTACCAATCTTATATATATATATATATATATATTTAATATTTACCAATGGTTTAGTGAACGTTTCTGATGACGACTAATCACCTAAAGGTGATGCTCAGAAACTGTAATTGAGCACTTTATTATCATTTCTCCAATACTAACAAGGAATTAACTATATATATATATATATATATATATATATATATATATAGATAGATAGATAGATAGATAGATAGATAGATAGATAGATATAACTTATTAAAACCTACGAACGAGTTGACCTCCTCAACAAAATCCTGTGAAAACCAACTCGTCATGAAAGGTGTGCTGGAGACAAAAAATGGTAGAGCTAGTTAAACATCCCGTAACCTTGTGTTTCGTGCCAACGCACTCCTCAGACGGAAATGTGTTGACTGTAGCTACGGTGATTATCAGGGTCAACTAAACCGGTTCAAGCAACGTTTAAATGCTTTTGAAGAAAGTGCTTAACTTTACTTATGGAAGGAGACTTATTTTATATTTAAAAAGAAAGAAAACAATTGTAAACGAGCCACTCCCGAAGAAGGATACCCCGGCCAGAAGAAAAAAAGTATTTCTAAACAACAGTACTCACGTATACATAATATAGGAGCTAGATAATTAATTTAAATCATTGATGCCTATGCACGCATTGATCTCATTAACAAAAAGCTGAGAAAACCATGTTTTTCTATTTAACCCATAGATAGAACCCTAGCAGGTACTACTGCCGGCTGGGGGCTGTGGAATACCCCGACTGCATCTTTACAGAGGGTAAGACCATTCCCAAATGGGGCTACCTGTTGGCCGTGAGTGGCCCACCTGTGATGCTTAAGGGCAGAATCCTGGTGGCTGAGCAGTCCTTTATTTGGAATAGACGGACAGTCGGAGAGGCCCCCTCCAATCGATCGGCTGATCACGTCAACCCTTAGCACCTATATGATTGTCTCGACAATATTCCCCTTGTGGTAAATTTCCAACCCTTTTTATCATATATGTGCTAGAAGACGGTGGCTGCGGGTTTTAGTGTCCTGGGTATGACGTTAAACTGCATCTCGTGGCGAAGTTCCTATTCAGGAGCACCGGGGAGTGTGGATTACCCCTTCAACGCCACTCTGACCTGGAGTGGCAGTACCTATTAGGGTCCCATCTATGGGTTAAATAGATAAAAAAAAATTCAAATATGTATTTAAAAAAACTGAGTTTGAAAAAAATGAATACAAAACAAGAATAAATAAAACCAAATGTTTTCGACACAAAATAAACCAACTTGGGTTAAGTAAAGCCGTCGGGGTGGCCTAAAGTTGGTATCCGCCAATAAGCAAGGGAGTCTATCCCCTTTTCACTAGCACTAGACCAAGGAGATTGTTTTTGCGTATGAGGTGGAGCGCTACACTTATCATCAGCTCCTTACTTTACCGCACAGATCTTTGTGCTACTCATGCGCTGAGTTGGCGAGGGCCGGTATCGAACTAGTAACCTTGTGGTTTCTAGCCGAACGCTCTACCGACTGAGCTACTACACCGTAAAAACCAACCAACCAACCAACCAACTCGTCGTAAAATGTTTGCTCATTACTTGAAGAAGAAAAAAAGGTAACAATTCAAACATTGAAATCGGCTGATCTGGAAAAAAAAAGGAACAGTTCTTTTTTTGGTGAATTTCTTGGTAGTTGCACAATTGTCATATTTCTTAGTAGGTATTTACCCAACCCGTTCGAATGTGACACAAGGTCGCAAGTATGAGGCATCCAATGAGGATCGAACTCGCTATTCAGTAGTAATGGATCTGTGAGACTAGCTTGAAAACCATTACACCACAATGGGATGCCAAAGTAAGTATTTACCCAATTCGTTCGCCACAAGGAGGGTTTGACACAAATTCACAATTATGGGGCATCCAGCGGGGATCGAACCATTGCCTTCTAATACATCTGATCTAGATGGTCTTGGTCGAACTCGCTATTCACTTGTAATTGATCTCTTTTGAGACCAGCTTGATAACCATAACATCACAATGGTAATCCTAAATAGGTATTTACTCAATCCGTTGGCCACAAGGAGAGTTTGACACAAGATCACAAGTATGGGGCATCCATAAAGGATTGAATTCGCTATTCAATAGAAATGGATCTGTGCGACTAGCTTGCTAACCATTACACCACGATGGGAAACCTAAGTATGTATTTACCCAATCCGTTCGCCACAAGTATGATTTGACACAAATTCACAAGTATGGGGCATCCAGCGGGGATCGAACTCGCTATTCACTAGTAATGGATATGTGAGACTAGCTTAATAACCATAACATCACAATGGTATGCCTAAATAGGTATTTACTCAATCCATTGGCCACAAGGAGGGTTTGACACAAGATCACAAATATGGGGCATCCATAGAGGATTGAACTCGCTATTCAGTAGAAATGGATCTGTGAGACTAGCTTGCTAACCATTACACCACGATGGGACAATCTAAGTAAGTATTTACCCGATGCATTCGCCAGAAGTATGATTTGACACATGGTCGCAAGTATGGGGCATCCTGCGGAGATCGAACTCGCTATTCAGTAGTAATGGATCGGCTTTCTGTTAGTTGTTTGGTTTAATGGCATATCAACCCTTGTAGGTTGTTTAATGCCAAATCTGGGGTTTTTATATGTATGATTTGTTTCTAGAAATAAGTTTCATTAACTTCATGTTGGTTGTTTGGTTTTATGGCATTTCAACCCTTGTTGGGTCATTTTATGCCGAAGACGTTTTATTTTATTAATTCCTGATGGGTACTCAATGTTTTTTTAACTCGTGTTTTTCTATTTAATCCATAGATAGAACCCTAACAGGTACTACTACTCCGGGTCAGAGGGGACCTGGGAGCAATGGTGAAAAAAGGGTGCTCCACATTTCCCAGAGCTCCAGAACTGGAACTTCACCATCAGAGAGTTTAATCTCATACCCAGGACGTGGAGACCCTCAGCCATCGTCTTCTAGCAGCAATATGATAAAAAAAAGGGTTGGGGCTTGCCAGGAGAACTATAGGGTTGGGACAATCATATAGGTGATAGGACTTGACGGGACCAGCTGATTGAACGGAGAGGGCCTCTCCGACCGCCCATCTTGCCTAAGTAAGGACCAAGCCTCACGAGTCGGCACCCATGGCCAACAGGTGGCCCCTCTGCGACAGGGTGGCATTGATTTCATGTGTATTAATAAACACTGGTGGTTGACCCTTAGCCAGCACCTTCTAGCACCTATATGATAAAAAGGTAGGTGTTTGCCATGAGAACAATTTGAAGGATACGGTCAGGATAATCATATAGTTGTTAGGACATGACCAGACGATTGATTGGATGGGGTCTTGTTACGTACTCATACACATATACCCATGTTGGGTATTGTTGTGGGGTTTTAAGGGTCAAAAATAAGACAAACGACTGGTAAAAATGGATACAAATGTATTGAACAAAAATGAGTAGAAATTACAGAAAAGAAAAGGGGGTTGCGTCTGACCATACAGTTGCGAACTGAATCGCATTGCTTGTGGTATTTACATGTTTCCCACTTTTCCACGATATGGCACAAGGCCGTTTTATGTGGGCACCACCCACAAGCCGAGACTCATAGGTGGTAGGTAGAAAAATTGCGTCGATCCCGTTGGCATTCCCCCTCAAGGGGAGCGCCTGGGATCGAAGCTATTAACCAAACGCAACCGGTCCAGTGGCCGAAGCACACTGGACCAGCAAGCCTACGCGAGTAAGCTTGGTCGCAACTCGCGTTGCTTGTGTCCCAAGCCACAATCATCTCTGCTACTTATAGTAGTCGTCGGCGCATTCCATTTATGTACATAGGTTATATCACCTATAACAGGTATATACACAAGTGTTCTTTTACTGGAGAGAGGGGAGAGAGATAGACATAGACAGGTAGACAGAGAGATGATGTGCATATTTGTATTACTTTCTTCTTTGGCCATTGGTGATCTCTAGTCTTTTCTATTTTTTCTCTCTATGTTGACTTCTATTTCTAGCTTCCTGTTGGTTGTTCATCTTTGGTTCATTCCTTCTTCTTGGTCAGTCTTTTTGCCAAGACATTCATCAAGCAAGAACACCATATTATTTCTTTAAACTTGTATTGCTTAAACTTCTTCTTCTAACTAACATAACGCGCATGTACATTTGATCCCAGCTAAGGCAGACATGCTTTCTGCCTGACGTCCAAGCTGGAACTGAGGGTTAACTCGGTCCCACGTGACTTCACGTATTTCGCGGGCTTTCTGTAATATTCCATGGAAAGTCCCGCCCGTGCTATGAAAAGGGGCCATCCCTTCAGAAATACAGGGGGTTGACAATAATCTATGCATAGATTTATGTAACTCTCAGATCGCCCGTCTAGCCCAAGTAAGGACCGAAGTGTAGTATGGTATGTCTTGGATCACTTAGCACTCGGGTCATAGATCACTTAGCTACCAAAATCCTGTTTTATGCGTAACGGGTCAGTGGCTCCATGGGGAGGGTTTTACTAAGCGAGATCACGTGGTTTAAACCTCAGCCAATCAACAGCTCGAATGCATGGCTGTTGACTACTTAATCACTGATATTGAGAGACGTCCATTTGCAATCATTGACGAAGGACTTGCAATACTGAGGAGCACCAAGGAACAACCAAAGGATTCTTTACCAAGGATTTCCGCGGGACAAGTGCTCTAGCTTGAAGCCTAAAGTATGGCCACTAAAATCGTAACAATATACGAGTTCTTTCTTTCTATTTATCAGCGTCAATTCATCTTCTCTCTTTCTTTATCCCTCAATCTGTCTATCTGTTTCCTTTCATTTTCTTTTTCTTAATTTCTTTCTTATTTTATCCATCAATCTTTGTTCATTTTCTTTTTCTTTTTTTCTTTTCTTTCTTTCTTTCTTTCTTTATCTATCTACCTATCTGTATATCAGTCTGTTTCTTTCTTTTTTTTTCTTTTCTTTCTTTCTTTCTTTCTTTCTCTATCTAAGTCTGTTAATTATCTCTTTTCTTTCTTTCATTCAATCATTTTGATCTATCAACCTTTGTTCATTTTCTTTTTCTTCTTCTTTCTTTCTTTCTTTCTTTCTTTCTTTCTCTATCTATCTATCTATCTATCTATCTATCTATCTATCTATCAGTCTGTTTCTTTCTTTCTTTCTTTCTCTATCTGAGTCTGTTCATTTTTAATTTTTTTTCCTTTTTTTATCTATCTCAGTTCATTTTATTTTATTTTTCTTCTTTATCTATCTATCTATCTATCTATCTATCTCTATCTATCTCTCTTCTTCTCTCTTCTCTCTCTATCTCTCTCTCTCTTCTCTCTCTATATATATATATATATATATATATATATATATATATATATATATATATACCTATCTGATTCTTCCTTCCTTCCTTCCTTCCTTTCTTTTTTTCTTGTTTTCTTTCTCAATCTATCTACCTTTCTATATTAAATATTCTTAAGGTAAGCTCTTGAGAAATGCTATTTTGAAATATGAATTTTCGGATTTGATTGGTTCAAAAATATCCTGGTGCCATTTTTATTTGGCGAATTCAACTTGTTTGCTGGGAGCTGAAAATGTGTTCAGTTGTGAAGAGCTTCATGACTCTTCGTCTCACTGTTTTATTGTCGGACACAGGGAAGACGATATTCGGCTATCTCAACATGAATAACAGTCTAACAGAGTAGTAGTAGTAGAAGTAGTAGTTTTTACAAATCTAATGCGTACCGGTTGCCCATCCATTAGAACAATGTTTCTCAACCTTGTTTAGCCTTGGCCCCCAATGCGTGTTCTTTGTGCACCCCTCCCTGCCAAATTGAGTTTTTATCTCCTCTCCTCACTTATGAAGCTTTAAGAAAATCAGGGTGTTACGATTTTTGTGGCCATCCTTTAGGCTTCAAGTAAGAACGCTTGTCCAGCGTAGATCCTTTGTGTTAGGCAGAGCGCGATCCTTAATAAAGAATCCTTTGGTTGTTCTTGGTGCTTCTCAGTCTTGCAGGTCCTTCGCCAATGTCTGCAAATGGACGTCTCTCAGTATCACCGATTAAGTGGTCAACCAGCCACGCATTCAGGCTTTTGATTGGCTGAGGTTTAAACCACGTGACCTCACTTAGTCTATAAATTTAAGTGGTGTATTGCAGCACACCTTATATATATCAAAATAATGGGCACCTCACGCGGTGTAATTTTTAGCAAGCTCGCTTCGCAAACCATTGTTAGTGAGTTCGATTCTCATTGGGCGCCCCATATTTCTGGCCTTGTGCATATAAGCTCTATATATATCAAATAATGGGCACCTCACGCGGTGTAATTTTAGCAAGCTAAATTTGCAGACTATTGTTAATGAGTTCGATTCTCATTTGGCGCCCCATACTTCAGGCCTTATGCCACATCTAAGCTATGCTTAGTAAATAACTTGGGCACCTTACATGGTTTAATGGTTAGCAAGCTAGATTCGCAAACCATTGTGAGTGAGTTCGATTCTCACTGGGAGCCCTATACTTCTGGCCTTGTGCCACATCTAAGCTGAGCTTAGTAAATAACCATATATATCAAAATAATGGGCACCTCAAGTGGTGTAATGGTTAGCAAGTAAAATTTGCAGACCATTCTTAAGAGTTTGATTCTCAGGGGCGGCCCATACTTCTGGCCTTGTGCCACATCTAAGGTATGCTTAGTAAATAATTATATATCAAAATAATGAGTACCTCGCGTGGTGTAATAGTTCGCAAGCTAGATTCGCAGACTATTGTTAGTGAGTTCGATTCTCATTGGGCGTCCCACACTTCTGGCCTTGTGCCACATCTAAGCTAAGCTTAGTAAATAATTATGGGCACCTCATGTGGTGTAATGGTTAGCAAGCGGGAATTTGCAGACCATTTGTTGTGAGTTCGATTCTCACTGGGCGCCCCATACTTCTGGCCTCGTGCCACATCTAAGCTGGCTTAGTAAATAACTATATTTCAAAATAATGGGCACCTCGTGTGATATAATGGTTAGCAAGCTACACTCGCAGACCATTGTTAGTGAGTTCGATTCTCATTGGGGCCCATACTTTTTAGGCCCCGTTCCACATTTAAGTAAAGCTTAGTAAATAATTATATATCAAAATAATTCAACACAGGGAATGTACCCAATTAAAGATTTATTAGCAAACGAATTAATTATAATTAAATGTGTCAATTACAGAAATTAAACAATTACAAAAAGGAAAAGATTAAAAGACAATTTGCGGAAAATACTTTAATTTAACTCGAAAATATATGCAACCGCCGGGTGAAACTATTTAAGTTTTAATCTAAGAAAATATTATATTAAATTAGAAAGATTAATGAAACTAAATAAGAATGCAGATAAAAAGATTTTGAAACAGAGGAGAGTATAATCGAAAAATAGAACAACTGAAACTTACTCATCCATCACTCCCGTCTTTCATGGCGAAATTTTCCTAATTTAACTTATCTAGTTAAAATAGCAAGACAAGAATGAAATTACAGTTATTTCTTCTTGTTAAGATTTATCCCCGAGATTTTTGTTCATATCTATTGAGATAAAATCAGACAATTATAAACAAGTATTATTACTAAGCCCATATTTATTAAAATCAATTTTTAATATCAATATGCAAATTAGCCATCCCGTTTACTCTGTAAACCGATATTTTGTTGTATATATAAATACAATTGCATGTTATTAGTATGTTGATATGGTCAACAGTGGCTTCGGCCTCTGGATTGATATAATTAACAGCGTCGATCCCAGGGGCCATCCCCCCAGGCAACACCTGCCCCGATTTAAAGGGGCAGGGCTGGGTTTATTGCCAGTGCCTGAGGCGCCCCCCTTGAGGGGGAATGCCGACGGATCGACGCAATCTTTCACCTACCACTCCATGAGCTTCGGCTTGTGGTGGTCCACATAAATAGGGACTTTGTGCCTGACCCGTACAAGTGGGGTACGCGGTAAATACTATGTAGATATGGTCAACAGTGGCTTCGGCCTCTGGACCATTGCTATAATTAACGGCATCGATCCCAGGGGGCCATCCCCCAGGCAACACCTGCCCCCTTGATTTAAAGGGCAGGGCTGGGTTTATTGCCCAGTGCCTGAGGCGCCCCCTTGAGGGGGAATGCCGACGGGATCGACGCAATCTTTCACCTACCACTCCATGAGCTTCGGTTGTGGGTGGTCCCACATAAATAGGGACTTTGTGCCTGACCCGTACAAGTGGGGTACGCGGTAAATACATGTAGATATGGTCAACAGTGGCTTCGGCCTCTGGACCTTGCTATAATTAACGGCATCGATCCCAGGGGGCCATCCCCCCAGGCAACACCTGCCCCCTTGATTTAAAGGGGCAGGGCTGGGTTTATTGCCCAGTGCCTGAGGCGCCCCCCTTGAGGGGGAATGCCGACGGGATCGACGCAATTTTTCACCCGCTACCCCATGAGCTTCGGTTTGTGGTTGGTCCCACGTTAATAGGGCCTTGTGCCTAACCCGTACAAGTGGGGTACGAGGTAAATACAATGCAGAACAATTTTATTAATAATTGAGGTTTTGATAAAAAATAAAATCATAGAGAATGAGATGTATATAACAAAGGGAATTGTGACTTGAGTAATGATATAGTTTCAGTTACAGACAGACAAACACACAATCTCCGTTATAATAACATGAATGAATTAGGAATTTTAAATTTTAAGAAATTGAAAACTAAAATCGGCTACTTTGCATAAATCAGATTAAAAAATACAATAAATAAATATATATGTTAACAAAATGGCTGAGATCAATTTAAAATTTTGACTCAATAACTTTAATATTTTATCTTAAATAATACTTTATAATTACAAAATAATCATATATGTATTTTGTGGATCCTTTTTCAATCCCACCTCTTGGCCTCTTGTGGCTCCTAATTTTTCAAATTTGGCCTTGTGCCTCTTAAAAAATCTTATAGCTCCCCCAAGGAGGCCATTGTCCCCCGTTGAGAAACCCTATAGTAGGGTATATCAAAACTATTTTCGTTTTTGTGTTCTAATAAACTACAAGTTTATGTGATGCCTCGGTAGATCTTCTGTATGTTTTGAAGTGTACTTTTTTTTTTTTTTTTAAACGGGAAAAAAACACACCTCCTATTAGTATGTAATGACTAGCGAATCGTGGTTTTCTTTTAAATTATGGATATTCAAAGGTATAATAATCCGTGTTTTTTTATGTCAATAGATTTTCTTTTTATATTATTGTTCTCTTTTTATATTGGTTATTTTGCGGGCCGCTATAAAAAAAATATCAGCCAATGAAAACCCACAAAGAAACAAAGACTAAAAAGTATTAAATAGATAAAATACATTTTCATTTAGTATTTTTACATTAATTCACAAAAGTTCCAGTCAAATGCAGTTTAATTTAATCTACGGATGTTAATTATAAAAAAAAAAAAACACGTTTAACCTGTTGTTTTTTGTTTTTTTTTTCTCTTTTATTTATCAAATCCTTAATAGATTAAACTACGAAAACGAATAAAGTAAAAAGAAATGCCTTCAGGAACAATATTATTCATTATTTTACTGCTTTTTGAACTTCAAAAATAAGGTATCAAAATAGAACAAAATAGATAAAATTGTTATAAAAAATGTTAACAAAATCTAATTCTCCATAAAAATAATTCCCATGCATCTTCATTAAGGTTATTATCAGTTAACAAGAAAAAGTCTCATCATCTGTCGGTGGACTAGAGAGTAAAAATGAAAGAAAGTGAAAAGATAGACAATACTTGGACCTTGCTAGAGAAATGAAAAAAAACAATGGAACACGAGGGGAAAGATGACACCAATTGTAGTTGTTGACCTTGGAATGGTCCCTAAATCTTCGACCACATTTTTAGATTTAAACTTTATGGGTAGATGGTTACTTTTGAAAGTCTGATATCAAAGCAGCTTAAGTTGAAATCCAAACTATTAAGATTATTAGCCAACATCACTCATAAACATTACACTTTTTTTATAGCTTCATATCTATCAATGTCATCTTATAAGATTTCCAAAAATAGATGTCTGTCTCATATATCATTCCTAAATACTAAATATTACTTACATTATAGATGTTTGTCTTGCATTATTATTCAATCTCTATTCTCTAGTTTATTGGGGAGATTTTAGTTCACTACCTCCCCTCTAGGGCAATTTTGATACATATTTGCTTTTAAAAGGAGGCCTGTGTGTATATGCATGGGCGAGGCCAAAATATACAACATGAACAATCTCTTTCTTCTTTTAAACCAAATATACCAGGATTTTATTCATTCTAGCAGAAAATTAAACAATCAAAACGGACATTATTAGTTATTATTTATTCTCAAACTCTACAAAAGAGAAACTTGAATGAATATGTAGCAGTCCCAAATAAGTTCACTTTTTAGGCAAATTTCTATATACCGTAATCATTAGACGAGTCTGTTTGCATTTCATATAGCATAATATCTTTGGGAAAGGTATGCATTCAGATATCCTCTCAACTATGGGTATACAATCAAAACGGACATTATTAGTTAGTATTTATTTCAACCTCTACAAAAGAGAAACTTGAATTAATATGTTTGTTTGTTTGTTTTGTTTTACGGCATATCAACCATAGTGGGTCATTTAATGCCGGCAAAGTTTTGAAAGATTCGTAGCGATAGTTTGGAAGAACACATTTTAAACTCAATTTCTTTTTGCAAATAAATGTTCTATTAAACCCATAGATGGAACCCTAACAGGTACTACCCCTCCGGGTCAGGGTGGACCTGGGAGCAATGGTGATGAAGGGGTGCTCCACATTTCCAAACCTCCAGAACTGGAACCTCACCATCAGAGTTTAACGTCATTCTCAGGACATCTATTCCCTTCTAGCACCAATATGATAAAAAGGGACGGGGCTTGCCATAAGGGCAATAGGTTTGGGATAATCATATAGGTGCTAGGGCTTGATATGGCCAGCCGATTGATTGAATGGGGTCTCTCCGACCGCCCGTCTATCCCAAGAAAGGGCCAAAGCAGAGTGTTGCATGTCATTGACTGCTCATCCACCTGGGTTCCATCCTTGGGCATCACATGTCATCACCCACGGAAAGAATATGTAGCTGTCTAAGAATAAGTACACTTTTTATGCAAAGTTCTATATACCGTAATTATTCTTACTAGCGGGACGCATGTAATTTCCACGAAACGGAACAAAAATTAAGAGGGATATTTAAGCCAGAAACAATGATTTGTAATTTCATTAGATATAAATGCTACCAAAACTACCAAAATATCTTCCGTAATTCATAATTTTAATATTACAAATAAAACAAACACGTAACTTTCTTAAAAAATTAATTTTAGATTTACGTTGGGCATTTAAGCGACGCAAGACCATTTGGAATATTTCATTTTAAAAATTGGGTGAAATGGAATGGGACAACTAAGAAATTTGCGATTAAGTGACACCAGATAATCTGTATTCACATTTTTGCATTGGATCTTGGACAATTTGGGCGGTGTCAATTCGAACCAGAAGGTAGTGCAGGATGATAATGGGCGGAAGATTTAGGAACAAGCCTATATATATATATATATATATATATATATATATATATATATATATATATATATATATAAAAGAAAGTTTGGTATGTACATGTCGAATTATAACTCAGAAATGAGATGTTATTCAGATTCGAAATCTTGCATACACATTGACATCCTTATAACTAAGAAGCACACCAAATTTGGTTATTGATTTTTACTGATTAAGGGATATAATTAATTAATTAAAGAAAAATCAAATGATTTGCATTAATCATGGCATAGCTTCTGCTGCTAATATAGAAAAAAATTCGCTGCCTGCTACCTATATTCAGCAGTGATTTAGAATTGCGCCGCTGCTGGTAATTTGAAGTTGACAAATTTGTGCCCTAATGGTTTCAGCTCGGAATTTCCGCGTATCACCAGTTTAATCTTACAAATATTTATTTGGTAAGAAAGGAAAGAAAATAATCTTTCTATATATTCTAAATTACTGTTACGATGTTTTAATGCTAAATAAACATCACTATATAAAAGTTTTTTAACAATAAAAAAATTTAAAGTAAAAATACGAGGTAGTTGAATAATTTATATGAAGAAGCTTGATTTAACATTTCGTATATAAACAGTGTTTATAAGTTAGTGTTAAGTTAAGCCTTATGTTTGTTTAGTATTTATTAAACACTAAACAGACATTTTGTCTATTTTTCAATGGTTTTACGCGCTTGTTTACAATTTTAATGTAACGTTCGCGATTGCAAAAGATTTACCAAAAATCAGGTAATTATCCGATTTTAATGAAATTTTGAGTATTATTTATCAATTAATGAATTTTATAATGCATTAGTTATTTTATTTTAAACTTTAATTTAGTATTTTTGCTATGAAAAATTAATATATAAAATTCATTTAAAATGTGAAAAGCCTGATGTTAAGTTTAAAATGTTATATTTTTAGATTCTAGAAATAAATATCTACTTAATGCAAACCTTATTTTTTTAGACGAAAGTAATAAGTTTTGAAGAAAAACTCTATTGGAAATGTACCCCCCCTTTTTAAACAGAAAAAATATCGATGTATAATTTTTTCTTTTATAAGATAATAGCCAATTAAATAATTATCGAAATGAATAAAAAAGAAATCTCTAAAAAATTAATTATTTATTAGTTTTTTACATTTTATTTTTTAATTTTAGTACTTATTTTCTCATAGAAAAGCCATCATAAAATTGTTTTTTTTTTTTTTGTTTCTATTCATAACTTTATCTATACTGTAATTAGTACAGAAAATGACCAACTCGCAAAAATGTTACGCCTCCAACATCAGGGGGGGGGGGGCAAAATTAAGTGACCTGAAAAAAATGAGAAAGTTTTGAATAAATAAATAATGCATTATTCATTGATAAATAAACACTGAAAATTTCATTTAAATCCGACAATTCCCTGATTTTTGATAAATTATTTTCTGTAGGGGGGGGGCTAAAGTCATTTTGTCAAAAACGCATTTTAGGCTCATTTTGCCAGAACCTAATTTACCAAGATGAAATGAACAATGAATGGAACTTTTTTTTTTCAGAATACAAGGTGTGTCAAAAGAACAAAAAAAATCTCGATACTTTTTGACACACTTATATTATATATATATATATATATATATATATATATATATATATACACTATTTTTCCCGATTCTTCAGCCCAAAAGTTAGTGGTGCGTATTTTACACGAGAAATATGTAATTAACTTTTTTTCTCGATTACATGGATCAGCACAGTGGAGGCGCTCATACTGAAATGGTTATTATTGTTGGAAATGGGCCCGGCGATCAATGTTCAAATTTGGGACTAGGCTGTTTGCAGTTCACATAGCGTTAAGAAAAGTATGAATCGAATTATTTTCCCTCCAGCTATGGATAAAATAGTAGGGCATACTGGGTTCTTTAACCTTGGTATGGCAACCGGTCTAGAAAGAGGGAACTGCTAAATTCAAATCTGTTAAACACCACTTAGAAATTCAGTTTGTGCTACATCCTGATCGTGCGAAGGGGTTCGGTAAATTACTTACTATATTAGGGACGGGTTGACTGAAAGTAAGCTATATTATAGTCCAATGGAAGTGCATGGTATAATGGTTACTGTTGTAAGAAACATACACAGAAATAAGTTCAAATCCTGGACGTGGCTATTTGTATTTCATATAGTGCTAATACTCTTGGGAAAGGTATTAAACCAAATCTTCTCCCTCCAACTATAAGTAAATTGTAGGCCGCCCTCTCGGCTGGGGCGTTAGAATGCACCGACTGCACCTCTGCAGAGGGGTAAGACTCCCCCAATGGGGCCACCTGTTGGCCGTGGGTGGCGACCCGTGATGCTTAATGATAGAGCCCAGGTGGATGAGCAGTCATGACATGCAATACTCAACTTTGGCCCTATCTTGGGCTAGACGGACGGTTGGAGAGGCCCCCTCCGATCAATCGCTGGTCACGTCAAGCCCTAGCACCTATATGATTTTCCCAACCCTATTGCCCTTATGGCAAGCTCCAACCCCATTTTATCATATGGGTGCTAGAAGGCGGTGACTGCGGGTCTACATGTCCTGGGAATGATGTTAAACTCTCTATCTGATGGTGAGGTTCCAGTTTTGGAGGTTTGGGGAATGTGGAGCACTCCTTCATCACCATTGCTCCCTGGTCCACTCTGACCCGGAGTGGTAGTACCTGTTACCATCTATGGGTTAAATAGAAAAATGTATTTATAAAAAATTGTATTATCCATTAAGAATTGATTTATTTCAAAACTTCATCGGCATTAAATGACCCACTGAGGTTGATATGCCGTAAAACAAAACAAACCAAACTAAATTGTAGGTAGACTGGGCTTCTTTAATCTTGGTTAGGCAACCAGTCTAGGAGAATGAAAACTCTGAGATCAAACCTGTTAGATAAATTGACCTTGTGTTACATCCTGCTGAGGGGTTTATGAATATGCATATATATAGTCCAAACTAAAGTGTTTTAGGCCATTGCAGAGTAATATCCATTGGAATGTATGTTTATGGGGTAGGAAGAGGTTTTGGGTGTTTTAAAGGTTTAAAAGTAGCTGGATATTCTCAGTGCGTGTTCCTCATGTTTTCTTTTAACCCCGTCTCATTTGGTGGTCGCGCTGAAAAGGAAGGAATTTAAGGAACGAAAAGGAAAGAGACAAGACAAAAGGTGATTTTATGATTTAGGCTTTATTGACTGGACATAGTCGTCTGTGGCAGGGGGATATCCCCCTGGCCGAGGAAGTGACTACATTCAGTTAAGGCCTAAACTCGAATGGCCGAGATCTTCTCTTGAGAGTTGGAGTCAGCCCTTTTTGTCGCACATGCGCGGGGGGTTCTTCCGGTGAAGGCCCATGGGAGTTGTTGTTTTTTTTTTTAATTCAAATTTTATTTTATTTTTATTTAATCCTTACACGTTAGTTTATAATTTTATTTCTCCTATTATGAGCATATTTTCGTTGCAAGCTAGTTACATTTTTGTGCGTACATGTCCGTATATTGGTTCTAAATACTGTGTAAATTTTGTACATTAAGACATAATGTAAACTATATGATTTCTTATTTTTATTCAGTACGAATAAAAAAAGTTAACAAATGTAAAAATTTAGGTTAGACTTAGCTGCTATAAATTCAAAAACGAAGTAAGTGCGTATTATACACTAGTTTTTGTCCCCAGGATTTTGTAGTCTAAAGTTAGAGGTGTGTGCTATATATGGGTGTGTGTTATACCTAAATAATTATGATACTAAGTATATTTTCAAACCAAACTTAATCTTTTTCTCTTATTGTAGTATATAAGCCGTACTGCAATCTATCACTTAAATTTATAGACTAAGCGAGGTCACGTGGTTTAAACCCCAGCCAATCAACAGCCCGAATACGTGGTTGGTTAACTACTTAATCGGCTGATACTGACAGACGTACATTTGCAATCATTGACGAAGGACCTGCAAGACTGAGGAGCACATAGGAACAACCAAAGGATTCTTCACTAAGGATCGCGCTCTGCTTATACACAAAGGATCTCCGCTGGATAGCGCTCTTGTTTGAAGCCTAAAGGATGGCCACAAAAAAGATGGGTGACATGGTCTGGATGATTTGACATGGAATTACCCTTACAGATTTAGAAGTTTGCTTCTTATTTCTGCGTAGAATCGGGTATATGTTTACTGAGACGATTCTAACTCGCAGTTCATAGCGCTGTTTATCCACTTCTTGTTTATCAATATATAATCTAGCTGGGTTTTTGAGTTATTTGGGTAGGTATAAGTCCACAGTTTATTCTTCATTTTTCTGATAGTTGGTGTTTAGGCTAGTAATTTCGGCTAGTAATTCATGTTTCTATTTGGAGTGTCGTGAAAGCAGAATTGATTATTTTGCCTTTTGAGCATTCAGGTCTGTACCTATAATAAAAACATGTATTTAGGAATGCGTCCGAGTATAACAGATCGCTCATTCTAAACTGTGGTGATGTCCGTTTCATCACTGACATTAGTGGGTCTGGAGCACAAGACGATCATTGTGCAGGGGTTGTCATTGAATGTAGCACACATCATTCTCAGATTTTGTCAATGCTGTTCAATGATTCTAAAGGGTTGAGAAGCATTCCAACACCTCAAGTGGCGGCGTTGATGTAGTTCTTCCATGCAGATGCCGACCCCAAAACTCCATCCATTACCGGATTCATGGTATTTTAGTTCTAGTTCGCCATGATAATATTTATATTCTTGTACGCTTATGATGTCTATAGTCTTATCGTCTTATCCCATGAGCATCGGTTCGTGGGTAGTCTAACATTAAACGACCTTGTGCCATGCCCACGTACGTGGGATGCGGGATAAATAACTTATCGACTGCAGCGGTTTCAAGCTCGGGTTGATTATTTATTGTTTTTAATGTTCTAGCATTAAATGTTGCGATGCTTATTTTATCTTATTGTATTTATTTATTTATTTCGCTTCTAAGTTTGTTTTGGGTTTGTGTCTGGGCTCTGTTGCTGAATTTTTTGCGATTTGGGCATTTGGTTTAGTTTCTAGTTATAGTAATCTTTCGGTGGCTATTTTTGTAATCTCATCAATATACACCGCCCTTAGGGATGAGTAGCAGTAACTTCCAGACTGAACTGTTTGATCTAGGAACCTCAGCACCAGGTTAAGCCCACTATTGGGTCGCTTTTGACTTCATCCGCCTTGCTTCACATCCACCAAGCTGCATCGCATGGTTTTCAATGCTACATGCATATAATACTTTTCTCCCCGATAATCTGATATCTAATGATGAACCGGGCAAGATTATTGAATGATTTTGGGGGCTGAATTTTTTTTTAATGCGAAGTTTTGACATCTCCTGTTTGAACGTGGTTTTAATGCCATGAAGTTATGGCCATTTTACTTCTGGTTCAATAATCACACCAAATTAATACTATCAGAACAACATTTCCGCTTAAATAATCATGATTTTAACAGAGATACGAAATTCACAATTATTGAAAGAATTGAAAAAGACCCCAACATTAAATCTGTAATCCGAAACCATGAATACAGATGGATTTAAAAAATAAAAAGTTTTCATCCATCCGGATTTCAACAAGAAACTGATACCCTGCCCTGGAAATAAAGATGTAGTGATAAAAAATAAGTCGCCTAAAAAAACAAACACTGACCATTTCAAACAAATAACTCCCAAACCTAACTGAAAATTCATCAGCTAGGCGCCCACATTTGAAACACACACACACACACACACACACACACACACACACACACATATATATATATATATATATATATATATATATATATACAAAACTTATTGGTAAATCCACCAAGATAATCGTATAATCTATTAGTACAATATTTAACATACAAAACACCAGGAGACTAAAGCTAATAAGTAAAGAGTGCTCAATACCTAAGTAGAGCAAAATATAAAAATATATATATATATATATATATATGTTGGGACTACAAAATCTACCAGTTGACAAGTTCTTTCTTTTTCTTGTTAATCAATGTCTTGTCTTCTAGCTGGGATAAGGTGATTTATCTCAAAGTCTCAGAGAATTTTATGCGTTTCATTCTCAGGAACAGATTCTGGTTTGTGCTTATGCCATTTTGTTGCATGGTCAAAATTTAGTTTCTTGCGCAATTCCCATTGGATCACCATTTGCCTATCCTTGTATTCTCAAAGTGCTAGTTTGCTACATTCGTTTAATACATATTATTATTATTATTATTATTATTATTAGGTTCTCACACCTGCTGTAGCGGTGGTTCACTGGAGGCTGAGTGACAGCAGGTGTCCTGGGCTTTTCTGCGTATTATTATTATTATTATTATTATTAGAGTTTTTCACACCAGCATTAGCTGATGGTATTTCACTGGAGTCTAAGTGACAACAAGTCTCCTCAGGTCTCCGGGACTCTTCTGAGTATTCTAGCCGATTGCAGCAGTCTGGATGGTCTCAATTCTTCCTATTATTTCCAGATCCTCCAGTCATTTTTTCAATCTTTTGGTGACCGTTCTAAGTGCACCAACTACAATTGGTATCATTTTGACCCTCATATTCCATAGCTTTTTCAATTCTCTGGCAAGGTCCAGGTATTTGTTCATCTTTTCGTTTTCCTTCATCTTCACCCTGTGATCTACTGGAACCGCAAAGTCCACCAGTTGAAAAGTTCTTCTTTTTTCGTGAATTATTAGTAGTAGTATTAGAGTTAGTAATATTAAATAGGAACAGATATTTGAAACCATATAAGTGTATATTAATTATTTGTATCAAATTCCCGCATTAAATAACCTATTTCCGCATTAAATTAAGCAAATAAGCCAAATCAAACTTTTTATCTATAAGAGAGTGGGTGGGTGAGTGAGTGAGTGAGTGAGTGAGTGGGGTGGAGAGAGAGAGAGAGAGAGAGAGAGAGAGAGGGGTGTATGTGTGTGTGTGTGAGAGAGAGAGAGAGAGAGAGAGAGAAATGTGTGTGTGTCTCTGTGTGTGTGTGTGTGAGAGAGAGAGATAGAGAGAGAGAGGGAGGGTGGAGAGTTACACATAGGAAAAAGAACTTAACTTCTAATTAATTTATTACTATAATCTTTTAATGAATCATGTATACATTTGATCTGATCATAATTTATATCCGTAATTACCCTAACGAAATTGTTCGGCGGCGTGGAGGGTGGGGTCGGGGGGGAGAAAAAAGTTTACAATAAAGTATTTAGATCATAGATATGAACCCGTTCATTAATTGACAAGTTCAACGAAACTTTAAACTCACGGCTAATTCTATGGATACTAGCAGAGCTACCCGGCGTTGCCCGGAATTTAAAAAGTTAAAAATTAATCATGACATGAATTGTGGACTTGCCGATCAAAACAGATTCCACTACTAAATTTACATTTCTTTACGTAAATATGATTTGCTGTTATTTATCTACTAGCAGAGCTACTCGGTGTTGCTCGGGATTTAAAACGTTAAAAAATAAATTATGACATGAATTGTGGACTTGCCGAACAAAACAGCTTCAGCTACTAAATTTACATTTCTTTACGTAAATATGTATCATGATCTACTGTTATTTATCTACTAGCAGAGCTACTCGGTGTTGCTCGGGATTTAAAAAGTTAAAAATGAATTATGACATGAATTGTGGACTTGGCGATCTAAACAGCTTCAGCTACTACATTTACATTTCTTTACATAAATATGTTCATATCTACTGTTATTTATCTACTAGCAGAGCTACTCGTGTTGCTCGGCATTTAAAAAGTTAAAAATAAATTATGACATGAATTGTGGACTTACCGATCAAAACAGCTTCAGCTACTAATTTCCCATTTCTTTACATATCTTGTGATAAACCGTCCATCAGCGAACTGTTGAATCTTTTTCTCACAATAACCTACAGCACCCCAATTCATGAGCTCGCCATCTCTACTTTAAGGAGATAATGAATAATTATTTCCCTTAGAGAATGGTCGTGTCCGTTAAGTTCCTCGTGGAGTGTCACATGACATCGTTCTCGGTCTCTTTTTGTCTGTTCTTTGAACAGGAAAGACGTGTCTCGGACCCTTCCATGGAATGGTGGCGCTGCGTGTTTATTTTACTTTCTCTCATTATTTAGTTTCTTCTTCTTCTTCTTCTTCTTCTTCTTCTTCTTCTTCTTCTTCTTCTTCTTCTTCTTCTTCTTCTTCCATTTACTGCTTCTTCAGGAACTATACGTGCAAAAAAATATTTCCCCTAATATATTTTAGGGAAACAAACTATTTCAGACATATTTTCATCAAAAGGTGCGTAATTGGAACAAATGCGTGCGTTATTTCTTATATATTATATACATTGAGAGTTAAATGCGTTTGTATTGGTCTACTAGTTGATATTGCCTTTCCTTCCGTTGTGCTCAGTGTTAGTATTGTTGGGTCAGTAAAATGTTTATTCCTCTGTGTGGGTTAATTGAGGGAGAGGCTTTCTGTGATTGGATATACCAATCACATGATGAGCCGAGAAGTTTTGGCGCAAAATACAAAAAAAAAAAAAAATACCTGATATATGCCCGGACCGGCTCCGACGAGACATCGTCCTGAAGTTCTCTCCAAGAAATCACTAAGATACCAGATATCTTCTCCATCACACCGGTAAGTCCCTCAAACTTAACTCTATACACTGGAGGGACTTTATATTGTTGCTCATTGTTTTATTTGTTCTTTAATAAATTGTTAGAATTAAACTAAGTTTTAATTCATTTATTTGTTGCTGTTAGTCTTAGAATTAAATGCGAAACTAACACAATAGTATCATTGTCATCAAGACGTACCGACAGCACAGATTCCCTTAACTCTCTCTCTCTTTCTCTTCTCTCTCTCTCTCTCTTCTTCTTCTTCTTCTTCTTGACAAAGACTCTAGACGACATTTAGTGTCCGTATAGAGCTGATGGTCAACCAACTTATTTTCTGGTCAACCAATACCAGTGCATGTTGTTGTGGACTAGTCCTGGCGTACCTAGCGTAGTGAGTGCATTTATACACGGCTGTCTGAGAGTATCGAGGTGATTACTGAGACTACAAAGATTACGAAACCATTACGTGAACCGTCTACCTCAAGGTTGTAGCACTCTGTTGCGAATTACTATATGTCTGACGCACATGTAGTTTGAATGCACTAGTATACTGAATACTGTATGATCCAGTATACAACACATGTCTAGGTGTTCATAGGAAAACGACACTTATGAGTTCGTCCTTACTTCTCCAGCATAGTGGTTATCCTGTGTCGGTGGTGGGATAAGGCTAATGGCTGGATTCCAGGGGGTCTTCTATCCGGTAACCCCCTCACCTTGCCTAAAAGGAGTAAGGACTGAGTTCATTGCTGGGTCCTGAAGCACTCCTTAGGGGGAATGCCGACGGAATTTTAGCTATTTTTAAACATGCCGCTACGAGAGTCTTGCTTCTTGCGTGCACACCACATTCAAATCACCTTATGTCTATTTCGGCTGGGTGGAAAGTCAGAAGAATATCTACTTCTCAGTGCCCAACATGTTTTGCTCACCATTCTTGGATGGTTTGCAAGATGGGGGGTAAGTGGCCGTACAGCAGCTGTTTTGTAGGACGCTGCTTCCAGGAATTATTCATAAAAGCACACAGTAATCTTGTGTATTTTCCATTTAGCTTTTTCTTTAAGCATTTTGCTAAAGTATAACTGGTGCAACCATACAATAGTACTAACCCAGCTACAGCTTGGAAGAATTCCTGTTTTATTTTACCAGGAGAGATCAGATTTACATATGGTCGTCAAACTGTCAACAGCTATCCATGCTTTATCCTTGTGTAAGTTGACCGCTTTCGGTAGATGAGATATTGCTACCTCGGTATAGATTTCCATAATATATCAAACCATGAAAAACACTAGATTTTAACCCTCAAAAATTATATTATTATCATTCATTAACTTCTATACTACATAGTCTTGTAAAACATCGCCGAGATGCATCAAAGAGGATAATTGGTGATGTTAGACCAGTATCCTTACAGATTTCGGGTTTCGCAACATTATATCTGTTCCACCAGTAGACCTGGCATGTTATTAGGCCGCCTCCTTTCCAGATTCGCTCTGTGTATTTTACGAATAGATCATAAATTCTTACATATTAAGAGTATTTACGGTTTTCGAAGGAGCTCTTATTTATCCGTAGTTGTAGGCAAAGTGTCGGACAAAGAAGGAACAAACACGAAAGTAAATGCAGACGCTTGTATTGACAAAAATTACATAAAATCGTTGCAAATTTTAATGGTATTTGCTACGAGACTTATCTGGGTTAGTAATTTTCTTGGAGTAATGGTGATAACAGGGTATTCTTTTCGTCGGTAGGAAATGTTGATAAGACGCTTCGTCTCGGTAGTTTCTCGTCCTTCAGTAAGTGTGCTATTGTACCTGCCTTTTAACGTATGCAGATACAATGCCTTAGACGGGAGCTGGTTGTAGAGTTCTGTGATAAGTGGGCCCTGTTTTGGGCTTGGTAATGAGAGCTTGGTGTTTTTACGTCTCTCCTCCAATACTGCTATGCGATAAGTAAGCCCTGTTTTTGGGCGAAGTGATGAATGAAGTGTAGGGACCGCTATTTACGCGACTACCCTCAGTGGGTGCTCCGTGATAAGTAGGCCCTGTTTTGGGCTAAGTGGAGAACGTTTATTTTTACGTCTCTTCTCCAGTAACTGCTTTGCGATAAGTAAAGTTTTTGGTATTGGCGCTAACATACGATGATGGTGATTCGCCCCCTAGCGGCAGGAGGAGATAATTAGCTATGGAATTTCCAATAATATTGGCTCAGGGATACGTAACAGCCACGCAGAGACTTGCTCAGTACTTGTATACAATAGGAGACTTGAAGGAAATACTCAATCAAAAGTTAGTCATTAAATTTGTACGCACTTTGGAGGGCGTCGTCAGTGATGTCAATGCTTGGTTTTTACATTAAAATGTAAAAAAAAAAAAAGAATTATTAGTTCGATACGTGGTTGCTGGTGTGCAAATGTCCCCTGTCTGATAAACAGGAGATGCGCTATTATCTCTGTCGAAACTAGAGTTTGACTTTGCCGCTTCTCCTTTTATAATGCTGCTCGCTACACCACCTAGCGCCTACTGGCAGATACGCGTTCCCTTGAACGTAGGCGAACCGTGACAAGTAAGGGATGTAATCCTTACAATTTTCTCCTCGCAAGTTATGTCTCCGGAACCAAATACTCTGGTTTCTTTCACATTAAATGTTCGGAACATCCCGCCTGTAGGGCAAGTTTTCGGCTATTAGATATGAAACTAATTATTTGAAGTCAAGAAGTATTTTTTCTATCTAGTGGGGATATTTTAATGAGTCTAGTTTATAACAAACCAACAAAATACAGATGTAATATAGTTAGAAAGACTGTACAGCTCCAACACTCAGATTAGGAGCTCCAGCTCTGTGCTCGGAGAGAAATAATAACAGCTTAGTTTCGGGGGGCTTTCACTCTATGAAGCACATGACCCCTCATTTAAAGGGAGTAAGTAAGATTTGGGTTTATTGCCCGGTGCCTGAGGCGCCCCACAAAGGGGAATGCAGATTGAATTTTAAGCAATATTTTAATACTCCGCGAGAGGAGATTTGCTTCCTGTATGGTTTCCCATATTAAAAATGTGTCTATTTCAATTTAGTGGGGATCTAAATTTATTCACCCGGTCTTTATTTACCCTTATTAACTTCCAAAAAGTCCAGATGCTGCCGTAGATTTGCAATGAACTTTAAAAAATGATGAATAAATTCCAAATTTTTTTTTTTGGGGGGGTTGATTTTAATAGCGTGATAGATATAAAAAAAAAAAGAATAAAACAAAACAAGAAGATATATTAATCTATAAATTAATAATTCTTTTTTTTTTAGCGAAGGAGGGGATTTATTAGCTGTTTTACTGTTCGGCTACGTACTAAGGTGAAATAATGGTCGAGACTAAAATGAGTCTGCAGTCAAATAATATCCGCCAGTTTGACAGTCGTTTTTTAATCGTTGAGTGAAATGCATGGAATAAATTCTCATTTCTTTTGGATTGCGTAAATGAAAGGTAGGTGTATTTATTTCTTATCAATATTCAAACTTACCTCATTTCTTCTTTCCTTTTACTTTTTAAAATTGATTTTTCCTCATTAAATTTACTTGGGTCTGCGTTTAAGGTTTTTTTTTTTGTTTATTACCGCGTTTTTCTTTTTTTTTTTATTATGACGGAAGAAGATATATAGGATTTTTAAAATAAACATGAGAAGCTCGACAACTAAATTTTTAGCATGAACAAGAATTAAAATAGAAAACGTGTTCGGTCTTGTTTTTTTTGTTTGTTTTTTTTAAGAAGAAAGATATTTAATCAGTAAGGTTAAAATAGTCTTATATTTTGGGGGTTGATTTTAAAACGATGGCCTTGTCTTTTTATCTTTTATTGTCATTAATTTCGAATCACGTTTTTGCTGATTCATGACAACAAAAATAATTGTCCCTTCTGTTTTTGGTTAATTATAAATTTCCTCAAAAAAAGAAAAAGAAAAACTTTAATTAGTGATTGTTTTTTTTAGGGGTGGTGGGTTAAAAACGAAAGTTCTTTTTTAAAAGGCGTGTTGGTGTCGTCTGTACAATTGTGTAGAGCTACAGACTGAGACATGATTGTTTCCTGTTTGTTGTTTAAAAATGTCATGTTAAATTATCATTAATATTTATCTTCAATTATCTATTTTTGATCATCCTGCTTTAGATACAATTATAATAACCAACCCAATCCTAGATTTAAAATTCTATTTAAAAAAAAAATTCGTATCTTTTTTTTTATTTCATTTCTTTTTTCAATTTTCATTTTAAACCTAAATATCATATATCACCTTTTTGTTTAATTATTTTAGAATAATTTTTATCTAACTTTTTTCCCCTATAAACTAAAATTTAACAGATTTAATTAAAGATTTAACAAACTACACATCCCCCATCTTTTAAATATCGAACCCAAACAATAACCTGAACTAACGACGTCTTTATCAGACGAGCCAACAACAATCACTTTACAAATGTAAAAATGCCTTTTTTATTTCTTTAATTAAATAATAACCCTTCATAAAACTTTACAATTAAGATATTCTTATGTTCGTCATATATAACGCGAGCTCCGGGTCTAAATATATATCCATAAGTAAAAATCAGTCTTTTTTTATCATCTGAGCCACGTCGACCACATTTTTTTACTATTAGGGACTTGTTGAAACATTTTGTAGTTTTGTCAAATTTACTTAGAAAGAATATATAATCGGTATGGTGACATAAAACATAGATGTAAAGTTCATATGCCAAATCTCCAATTCGATCCTGGAGCGGTAGAATTAAATTCTCAAAAACGTGTTTATCAAATGAGCTACGTTACATACCACTACTAATGGTGTAAGTAAACTGTAAAGTGTTTCTCACGGTTTGACTTACTTTAAACACCTACCTACATTGCAATATGTACTAAATACTTTTGTATCTTTTTTAATTTCTTTTGAATTCACAGCTGCTTACTTGTTGACATATCTTTTTCTTTTCTTTTTCTTTTTTTTATCTTTATATCGATATATTTGTTTAGTTTGAATTAGTAATTGACGCCACGTGATTTGAGTCTTTTTTATACTTTTTATCAAATAATCAATTTCGATAGGGGACTTTTTATTTGTCTACTATTTGTAAATGATATTCGTATAATTACTTTTTTTTTATAGTCTTAATTAAATACCTATAGAAACTTTATTTAGGGAATTTTGCAGATTGAACTCGTGCAGTTGTTTCTTGAAATCGAATTGTATTTACTTAGTTACATAAATATTGGGAAATATTTGATATTTTAAAAACTTATCTAATTGATAAGTAAGTACTTTATACATTTTTTTAAATTTTTAATTTTGAATCCTTCCCAAATTGAATGCATTTTACTTAATCGGCTTTTTATTTTTAGAAGTTCGTTGAAACATTATTCTATTCAATTATTAAACTACTTTTGTCTTTGTTTTTTATTTGAATTATTTGCACATTATTACTTCAACAAATCCTTCGTAATAAATATTTTGTTTGATTTTAAGTCCAATCAAGGGGGTAAAATTCTTAGTTCACTTTTTTTACACCATCTAAACCACCATTTTTGTTATGGTCCCCAAAATTCGCTGAAAGGTGATTTTATTTATTTATTTATTTATTTTTAATTACCTTATACCAGGTGTATACCAGAGTTTAGATGTCATTTTACATCTTTAAAATTTAACTTTGTAATAAAGTAGGGCGTTGCCTTTACTTATTCTTTTCTTCAAGAATCAAAATAGTTTTTTTTATTTCTGTGATTTTTCAGGATATGAGTGAAGAGAAAAAGAAAACACTACATGGCGTAGGGAGGACACTTATTTATTTATCGGAAGAAACTAGTTTCATCACGATCCTACACGTATTTCCTGGGGCATTCATTCGTTCTCTCCCTCCCCTAAAGGTTGTGCTGAATTTCATTATATACTCAAAATAGATTAAATAACGTACTAGAAAAGTTCCCTCAGGTTTTAAAAAATATATGGGCGACACTAAAAAAAGATTAGATTTGATAGAGAAAAAGAGTAATTTTTGTTTTTAAGTAAATAAAATATAAATTAGAAGATAGGACAATTTGGATAGTTATTAAAATTTATTTTTGAGAGTTGATTGTATAATTTATTTTCTGTTAAAATTTACGTAACGACAAAAACAACAAAAAACTTAAATCTTAAGTACGTACCGTACAAAGTTAAATAAACTCATCCATTTTAGTGCTGAAATAAGTCTATAAAATCAAAACCATTTAAAAATAATGTTAGAACTTTTATTTTATTTCTAACTGTTAAAATAGGGGTGTGTTTGTGTGAAAAAAAGTAAACATACGAAATAAAGTTATTAAAAATACAGGTGCTAATTATAACAAAAATCTGTTAAAACTAATTGTTAAAATCTATATAAATTTTCAAAGTTTGGCTTTATTTATTTTTTTAAAAAAGTTCATTCTACACAATTACTTTTTATTGCGCTCTAAAAACGAAGATTTGATATTTTTTGTTTTTAATCTAAGACTCCTCCTCGTCTCTTGTACTCCAGTGCACTGCTCTATCCTGGCTTTTATGCCAAACTGAAATAATAGTTATTCTCTTGTTGAGCTCTAATTTCTTGCCTTTGTATACTACTTGCTTCCTTCGTGCCACTTGTGAGAGTCCTCCCCACGTTCTCTCTAAAATACTAGAAAGTATGTCTTAAGACGAGGATCGGGAGTGTAAGTTAAACCACCACCATGATCGCTACGACTACGACGTCCAACCATTAAAAAAATGTATTTTCTTTATTTTGATAATTCAGTGTATATGTATATGCGAATTAAAAGAAATAAAATCGATATTAAATTGAGTGAAAATAAATGGCCTGTTGTTCTCACTCTCACTGCTACTGTCTACACAATTCCTGACCACTTTTTGTGATCCTAGAACCCGATTATATTTATATTTAGCCTGCTTGCTTGTTTAACTTAGATATGGCACAAGGTTGGAAATATGGGACACCCTGTGAGACTCGAATTCGCCAACAATCGTCTGCTAATCCAGCCTGCCAAACATTACAACCACGTGAGGTGTCCTATCGCAAAGAAAAGGGTTACATACCGGCTATATATTAACGATTATATTGCACTGTATATAATTCCCCAATTATTTATACATTGAGCTCTCATTATCATAGACTATCGAAATTTAATATTTCGATGTTAGAAAAGGCCCTGCTTAGAAGTAACATACACACACACACACCACACACACATATATAATATATATATATATATATATATATATATATATATTATATATTATATATATAACTTGTGCCAAGGCCTCCTTAAATACGTAATCCCGGTTGTGACAACCGTTGTACCCTATCTAAGCACTAGAAATATCAACTGTAAAACAAACAAAAAACGAGCACCTTAGAGTACCTCTTAAGATCGACTGAAAATAAGACGAAAGAAAGAGTATCTTGGACACCTAGGAATTCTTAACATTCTAGACTCTTATTTTAATATTGTTATTAATTGTTTCACATTTTTCTACTACGTACTCGTACTTCAACTCCATTTGGTGAAGTACAAAAAACATTACCTCCTCCTAAGAAGCCATAAGTACATTTTTGTTTACTTTAGAAACCGGAAAACGAATTACGACGGTTTTTTGGGGGTGAATTCTTATTTTTTTCACACTCTATTTAAAAACTTTAACATAATATAGTAATGAAAAAGTATAGGTCATTTTTATTCTATATATATGGCGATAAAGCTTTTTTTGACTTGTTCAATGTTACAGGGACTGTTCCATTTTTGACGTCAAATGGACCATAAGTTTGACACTGTATCCAAAAAACCTCACATCGCGAAAAGGATTTTTTAGTGACAGTATCACTTTTTATTATTGTTTTATTTCTAGACTAATAATCTAACTTTGGTTGCAGCAGCTGTGATCCACAGCTGCTGCCAAACCAATGTTAAAATAAAATAAAATAAAAAGAAATAAGACTTTTTTTCTTTTCCGAAGAATTTGAATTGTTTATTGAAATTATTTATTTTTTTTGTCACCGAAAGGAGGAAAAATTTTTTTTTTCTTTAAAATGTGAATGATTTTTTTGGTATGGTAAAAAATTTCTACGCCCCCTATAAACAGAAACAGACATGCCCCCCCCCTCTTATTAGAGCTCAATCCCTTGATCTTCTATTGCTGTTATTTCTTGTGGCTTCATTAAATTTATTTATTTGTTTTGAATTAATTTCGTTTATCAAAAAAAAAAAAAAATCTTTCATTGTCGTAGAAAGTATCTATCTATACTCGTGTAATGAACAACTTTATAAGATCAATTAATTATTCTCCTAAAAACAAGGGGTCATTCATTACACTAGTATGTATATTGTATATATGGTACATACCCAACCCTAAAGGAAAGTTATTTTTTAAATTAGTTTTAGTTAATTAAAATCTTGTAAACATCAGTATAAATTGTTTCAGTTGATCTAAAAACTTATCCGACAACGTGGAAACGAAAATCCAATGATATGTTGTCTGGTTTATTTCCTGTTGGTGTTTTTAGTCGACAACCTCTTGCCATGTACGAATTTAGACAATGTTAACTGTTGTCATTGAAGACTTATGGAAATGCCATTTAATTCTTTTGAGAAATGTTATGCATAGGTCAAATTATTTTACCTGATGAAAAATATAAGATTTAAGAAAATCTATTTAAAAAAAGAAAGAAAAAAAACAAACAAACTCATTTCTTACAAAAACAAAGACCACCTTGGTAAATCAAAGATGAATTTTGGTAACTCCTTTAGAATAATGCCATATTAAAGAAAAATAATCCTTATATTTTTTTTTATACATCTTAATGTTTTAAAAGTGTTTTGTAATTTGCTTGAAGCATTGTGTTTATATTGGTTTGGTGTTTTTGAAGGCTATCACAATGCAAGTGTAGAGAAAGATGAGGTAACAATGATGTATGTTTACCTTTGATTTATTCTTAATATTTCGAGATAAAGATCTCTTCGTCAGAAGATTTCTGAAAGTCTGGAGCTGTTGCTAGGAATTGTCCATTCTGTTTTGTGCCTTATATCTTCCAAATTCTCTGCATGTGTGTATGACATACACACATACGGTACTTACACATACAGTGTATGTGTAAGTAGGTACCGTATGTGTGTTTTTGTCCAACAATGTCTTATCATTCCAAGTTTGGCCTACCTTTTTTGTTTTATTATTAAGCAGTAGTGGGTTTGTTTATTTGTGTGTGTTCTCCAGGCACTTAATGTTTTGTTTGGAATATAGGTGTCCCAGAGTAAACACTATTTGTAAATATAGTCTTAAGTATAGCCACTATTTCTGTACACGGCAGCATCTTCCCCTTTCTTTAAAATTTGATTAAAAAAAAAAAAAAAAAAGAAATTGTAACTTATTTTAATTCTTTTCCTTAAGAAGAGTCTAACCTTACATATGAAAAAAATCCTACGAATTTCTTTATTGTAACGATGAAATAAATAACGTTATAAACGCACATCTTTAAGATAAAAAAAAAACGGCAAAAATGTGCCATTCTTTTGTTTAAAAGGCTAAAACAAATAATTTTTACATGTGATTTTAAATAAAATCTCTCTTCATAAAACAGTTACAATTATACTAAGTTTCATTTCTTCTGAGTTTAGTTAAAATTCACGGGTAGTTAAAAACAAAAACAAACAAAAAAAAAATGTAAAATTTTGGTTTTCGTATAACCAAAAATTTCCGTAATGATCTCCACCATTTACACCGAGCTGTGACAATTTATTGAGTGTTTATTTAAAAATAATGGACAATAATCCAATATGAAATCGGATCTCTGATTTGTGTGTACGACGCAAGCCTATAAATATACTTTTGTTTTTATCGTGTAAGAATCTTGGTTCAAATGTGACTTGCTTAGGACGTTGGCCATTTAGAAATATATTAGCTGTTTTACTACCCCACCTCTCCACCCTTTTTTTTTTTTTTTTTTTTTTTTTTTTATGGTACCAACTTTTCCCTCTCTCTCACTTCCTGATCGCATTATTTCGACACTAAAGATTACTGATAAGATTTTTCATTAATCTGTAAAATCTTAAAGAGAGAACATTTTTTTTTTTTTTTTTTTTTGATGTTCATTTAAACAATTAAATTCCACGTGCCCAGCTCGGCAAAGTAGAAAAAGAAAAAAGAAAAATTAAATGCATAAATAAATAAATCAAAAGCAAAAGTGCTCTGATCATTTTTCTCTTGTTAAAAGATAATTTATTTAAAAAAATAAGAAAAACATAAATAAATAAATGAATAAAAAACATTCATAAATAGATAAATGAATAAAATTCATGAATAAATAAATAAATAAATAATTTAAAATAAATTAAAAATTTAATTCATAAATAGAAAAAATTAAATAAATGAATTAAAAATTAATTCATAAATAGAAAAAATTAAATAAATGAATTAAAGATTAATTCATAAATAGATAAATGAATTAAAGATTAATTCATAAATAAATTCTTTTAAATAAATGAATTAAAGATTAATTCATAAATAAAAAATAAATGAATTAAAGATTAATTCATAAATAAATTAAATAAATGAATTAAAATTAATTCATAAATAAAAAAATAAATGAATTAAAGATTAATTCATAAATAAATTTCTTTTAAATAAATGAATTAAAGATTAATTCATAAATAAATTTCTTTTAAATAAATAAATTAAAGATTAATTCATAAATAACATTAAAAAAAAAATAAAGAATTAAAGATTAATTCATAAATAACATTTTAAAAATAAATAATTAAATAAATTCATAAATAAATAAATAAATAAAGATTAATTCATAAATAACATTTTTTTTAAAATAAATGAATTAAAGATTAATTAAAATAACATTTTAAAAATAAAAATTAAAGATTAATTCATAAATAAATGAATAAAAAAAGTAAATCAATAAAAAAAATAAATATGAAAAATATAACTAGATAAATAAATAAAATTAAGCATAAATTAAAATCATTTTCCTGACCTCCCACCAGGCCGGATTAACACAAGGTCTTTTTTACGTGGGGATTATTGGGCAACCAATGAGGATCGAACTCGCTATTCAATAAGGATGGATCTGTGAGACTAGCTTGGTAATCATTACACCACGATAAATAAATAAATTGAAAAAAAAAAGCAAAAAAAAAAAAAAAAAGCGCGCGTCAATTTTCTAATGTAACTACAATTGAAAAAGATTAATTTTTTTTTCTGTCCTAAGTGGTTTGCCACTTTAACAAAATGTATTAGATTTAAAATTATGTTAAAAAAAGGCTTCAATCAAAACCATATTTAGTTAAACTACGAGTTATGTAAAATTAAGAAATTAAAGCTCTAATATATGTAATCTTATTAATTTTAACTAATTTATTAATTTCATTTTTCATTATTTTTATTTCATTATTTTTATTTTATTTTTTTTAATTTAAAAATATTTTTTTTTACAAAATGTAAACTAATAGGCAAATCTTATACGATCAAATTTTTTAAAAAGTTACATCAATTCTAACAAATTTTACAACTATTTTTTTCCCCAAATATATGCCCCCCCCCCTCTTTGCTTTTAGTTCACTACTAAAATCAGTTAGGACAAAATGAATGGGAACGTAAGCGGACATTTTCTTAGCTTTTTTTTTCCTTGTCTGACTTTGGTAGCTAATAGCAATAAATATCAATTGGTAAGTATCTTTTTTTTTTCTTTCAATATCACTGCAATACTTCTCTTAAAAAAAAATGGCTAAAAATGTGTGCGCGCTCATTAGAATTCGGGGTGGGGGGTATTTGTACTCTTGTTTGCACGTGAAGTCATTTCTTGAAGTTGACCATTTAAGTACTTCGTTTGTTTTTCTTCCTATTTATTTGAGATCATGATGGATTTTTTTTATTCGGTTTAGCTCAGTCGGTAGAGCGTACGCCTGGGAACCACAAGGTTCCTGGTTCGATACCGACCCTCGCCAACTCAGCGTGTGAGTAGCACAAGGATATGTGCGGTAAAGTGAGGCGCTGATGGTAGGTGTGGCGCCCCACCCAGACACTAAAAAAAACAATCTCCTTGGTCTAGCGCTAGTGAAAAGGGAATAGACTCCTTCGCCGTCTAGCTGATACCGACTTTAGGCGAGGCCACGACTTGTATATTAAAACAGTACAAGACATTTTTGGATAGTTTGACACTAAATGAAAATGCCAAAGCGACAGACTATTTTTTTTTTGGGAGAATTTTATTTCGACATTGTACATTATTTTTATAATATAATTTTGGATTTAGCTCATACGGTAAAGCATCCGTCTAGTAACCACAAGGTTCCAGATTCGGTACCGGCCCTCGCTAAATCAGTGCATGAGTTGCACATCTTGGATCCGTGCGGAGTTGGCGGTAGGCCGGGCGCAAAAACAATCTCCCTTGTCTAGTGCTAGTGAAAAGGGGATAGACTCCGTCGCTGTCCGACTGATACCAATAATAGGCCACTCTGCCGACTTTTACACATAGAAAGGAAACTAGGTAAATAACTCCTGTAATCTTGGGCCAAATCCAAATCCAAACGTGTCACTAGTCTTAATGAAAGTAAGTGTTTGATCTTTATTGCATAAGCCATACAATAAAGATCAAACACTTACTTTCATTAATATACTCGTGAACAGTTTGTATTTGGATTTTTCAGACGATTGTCTTTATTTTTATTGCTATATTGTTGTAACCTAACAAAGGTTACTAAATGAGGAATAACCAATCGGACGTTGGAAATGAAATGGAATCTTTATAACATTAACAAAACACAATACTCGCCAGCGGTGTATGAAGAATGTAATATCCACTGCTAGGGGTATAATACTACTCAGTCAGTATAACACTTCCGTATTTATGAGGATTGGGACATACCCATTAATATTGACAAGTAGTGTATATAACATACTTACACAATTTTTTGACAATAAGGTTCCAGAGTTCGACAAGAAACACACAAAGAAGACCGGAGGAAACATTGTGTATATAACAATAAAAGATGAGGACAATAATCCGAATAAAACAAATTATCAAGCTTCATCTAAAAAATTCAGACAAATTGTGAAAATTGTATTAAGTTCATACCATTTGCGCACACAATGGTAAAACTACTAACCAAAAGATGGTTTGATATTTTATCGTAGAAGAAGCCAATGGTTGCAGGAATTATTTGGTAAAAAAAAATATTAATTTTAATGATTTTTAAATTAAAAAACATTTTTTATTTTTTTGTTTTATTTTAAAATAACAAAAGGCAATACTGATATCATGGCAAAATTATTCACAAAAAAAAAAAAAAAAAAAAAAAATAAATAAATGAAATAAAAAAAAAAAAAAAATAAATTAATAAAATAAAATAAATGAAATAAAAATAAATTAATAAAATAAAAAAATAAATGAAATAAAAATAAAGATGAATAATCATAGAACACCATGTATGTATATATTTACCAACCCCTCCGCACGAACAGGATGTGACAAAAGTTCAATTAAAAAAAAAAAAATTTTTTAGCGGATTTTATCAATTTGGGCACCTCAAGTGGTGTAATTGTTAGCAAACTAGATTTGCAGACCATTTTTAGTGAGTTCGATTCTCATTGGGCGCCCCATATTTCTGGCTTATTGCCGCATCTAAGCTAAGCTTAGTAAATAACTATATATTCATAATTTTGTCGGTTTTATTTTTTAAAAGTGCCTTCTTCACACTTGTATTTCATTACAGTGTACTGTATAGAAATACAAGTGTGAAGAACATTTTTTTTTTTTTTTTTTTTTTTTAGATATTTGCCAATGTATCCCAAAGTCAGATATTCAACAATATGTGTACACTGTAAACACATATATCTGACGTTAGGCTACATTGGCTAGTATCTCATTTAAAAATTCTTCTTTTTTTTTATATGAAAGTCCAATGTTCCTTCCAAAGCAGTGAAAGTTTTGGTTTTGCAAAAATTGTAAGACATCGATCTGACCATCATTTTAGAGAAAAAGGAGGAAACTGACCTTTTAGCTGTGCCGGGTGGTGACCCCCCCCCCAAAAAAAAAAAACAACAAAAAACAAATGGTTGGATTCCAGGACACCTCCATCTTCAGGCAGTACCTGCCCTCTCGCCTAAAAGGGGTTAGGGCTGAGTTTATTGCCTGGTACCCGAGGTATACCTTAGGGCAGGGGTTCTCGACCATCGGTGCAAGCATCATTGCAGGAGGTGCGAGATGCGTCCGTTAAAATTTAGATTAAATTTTTTCTAAACTTTAAAAGAACCTCTGACAGCCATTTAATTTTCTTTTTACATATTATATTAGATTTAGAGAGTGAAATATGTATGATCTTTTGATAAAACTATATTTTTGAACAAAAGTATAAATTGTAGGGATGCGAGGTCAGAGCAAAACTCTTTTAAGGGTGCAGGAATAGAAAAAGTTTGGGAATCACTGCCTTAGGGAGAATGCCGACGGAATCTTAGCAATTTTAAACCCACCACTACGGGAGGCCTGATTCCTGCGTGGTACTCATTTAAAATGGCCTTGTGTCTATTTCGGCTTGGGTGGGAAAATCGGGAAGAATAATTCTTTCTCTACTTATAGATCTATTTTTAAAAAATTTATTTTAATATTTTATTTGGCAACGAACATGGACACCTGTTTTGGTTTTGATCAAACCAATCAGTTTCAACATTTGTCTCTTAAACGAAAAACAGACGGAGTGGTTGTCGGTATCAGCTGGACAGCGAGGGAGTCTATCTCCTTTTCACTAGCACTAAGCCTAGGAGATTGTTTCTGCGTTTGAGGTGGAGCGCCACACCTACCACAAGCTCCCCACTTTACCGCATAGATCCAAGCCGTGCTACTCATGTGCTGAGTTGGTTAGGACCGGTATTGAACCCAAGAACCGTGTTCGACTGAGATTCGAGCTTTTTATAAATGTAAAAAAACTATGGCACTCATTTTTTTTTTTTTTTTTTTTTTTTTTTTTTTTTTTTTAGAGAATTTAATTCTTGTTTATGTGAAAAACATTCAGAATACTTTTGTATTTACTGCATCTGAGAAAGTTACATATCAACTGTATTCGGTGAAATTCCTCTGAATATCTGCTTATTAATTACCCAATTTAAACTATAAATAACATTCGGAGATAAACATCTATTTTTTCTTTTAAATTGGTGAATCAATACCTATCACTTGATATGAGTTAGTAATAGGCCAATATTTTTCGGTATTATTAGGAGAGTGCGTAATATCTGTGATAGAGCTACTATATGATAATAAATGTATTAGTGTGTGTATGTATATATATATATATATATATTATTAATTACATGGGTATTTTTAACTGCGACCCTTTTGGCTTCATGCTCTCTCATTCATCAGGCAGAATTCAGGATGATGAATGTGAAAGCACGAAATCCACTGGGTGTGCAGTTAAGAATATCCATAAATTGGGGTTTTTGAAGGAGCTTACATTTGTAGGTAAATATTTGAATTGTATTATTTATGTGGATAGTTTGATTTACAATAAGACTAAAATTGTCAATGTTGATAACACTGTTGAAACTAAGTATACGAACCCCCCCCCCCAAAAAAAAAAAATTTTTTGGGTAGCTTTTACTCGGAGGGAGGAGGAGGGGAAGACTTAGTTTACAGCTGGACATTGCTTTTTTTAAACAAAAAAACGCGAAATAAGATTGTTAAATGTCAATGAAATTAAACGTTATGACAATTTAAATCACTAATAATAAAAAATATTATAAAACGCAAGGAGATACACAATTAAAAAGTAAAGTTTAACTTAACAATGAGTCCACATTCTCTTGTAGTCTTCCAGCTTCGAGAGACTGGCCTATCATGGTCGATTTTTTTTTTGTAACTTTTACTGGAAAGGAGGGGAGAAAAAGAATAATTTCCTTTGTATATTAATGACTTGTAGTTCAAATTAAAAAATAATTAAAATATAATTTTAAGGAAATGTCACTGTCGTGGAAACATTAATTCTGAATGCATTTTTACTGAAAGTAATTTTTGGGAAGAGGCTACTTAGCCGGTTCCGGTCAAATAGACAAACAGGCTTTTAAGCTTGTTTAGCCGGTCCTCGTAAAATAGACAAACCTACTTTTATACTTATTTTACTGCCGCTGTAAATATTTTTATTATTATGAAGTAATGTTAAGATAACAACACAGATTTAACACAAACGTTTATTTATGTTCATTTATATTTTGTGAAGGATGAATATACAAAAAAATCTAAATAAAAAATATAGATACCGTTAATAACCTTGTGATCGAACATGTGAATTTTTACAAAATTCAAAAAAGAATTAAAAGAAGTGATAAAGATAAATTTAACGATCACGATTTTTTTTCCAAAGTGGAAAAATGACATTTTATCAATTGATAAAACATAAAATTGTAACCCTAACCATGAATTCTTGTTGATATTTATGAAAACGTAAATATAATTTAGTTAAAACCTATAACCGGTTGACCCAGAAAAAACAGGACCCAAATTATTTAATTTTCCGATTAAACTAACCCTAAACCACAATCCCAGCCCTAAACTCTAACCCTAAACCCTCCTAGTTAAAATTAAGTTTTATTACAAAATATGTGTGTTCTGTTTTTTTTCTTTCTGGGTCACCCTGTATACAAAGTGACCCAGAAAAAACAGAACCCAAATTATTTATTTATTTTCCCATTAAACTAACCCCAACCCTAACCCTACCCCTTAGTTAAAATTAAGTTTTATTACAAAATTTGTGGGTTCTGTTTTTTCTGGGTCACCCTAATTTTCTACCGATTTGCAAGTTTTGCCTATAATTTTTTTCGTTCCAAACACAAAGCGTGTAAAAAGTTGTTTACATTACATTTTATAAGGAAAGACGTTAAAAATGAAATGCCCAAATGCTAGCTTTTAGAACCGGTTGGCTAACTAGCCTATTCGATTTTTTTGTGCGCTCGCATGTTGTGGCTTTATTAGCTGACTTGACGAAACTTATATTTAAGAATTGGGTGTACACCTAATTTGTTTTACCTTTGTGATTTATCTTTTCAATTAAATCATAAAGAGAAACCCAGACCGCTTTGACAAAGGTAAGTAAATTTACCGTAGTTGTAGTAATAGTAAAGCAAGGAAAAACGTTCAATAGTTATGCCTTCTCCATGTTTTTTTTTCTCTTTCTATTAACATATTCAAATATTCACATTGAATTGAATTTCAAGTTCTCAGCAGTGACGTTTTTCTAAATTGCATACATTTAATTCATAGACTGAGGCGTGAATCACTTGATGTTGAGGTCTAAAGTTTCACGATCTCATAAACCAGATTTATTCCAAATAAAATAAATATAAATGTGATTTTATCATCAACTTAGCATTTTTGTACAGATACTCTTAAGTTTGCTCGCCCTGTCGGCGGGCTGGAATATACACCGCCTGTGGTTTAGCTCAGTCGGTAAAGCGTCCGACTAGGAACCACAAGCTTCCTGGTTCGATACCGGCCCTCGCCAACTCAGCGTATGAGTAGCACAGGGATACCTGTGCGGTAAAGTGAGGAGCTGATGGTAGGTGTGGCGCCCCACCTCAGATGCTAAAAAAACAATCTCATTGGTCTAGCGCCAGTGAAAAGGAGATAGACTCCCTCGCTGACTGGCTGATATCGAATTTAGGCCACCCCGACGACTTTACTTTTTTTTTTTACTACTTATCCCTACAAAGAGATAAGACCTACCCCTCCCCTCCAAAAGTGTCCTGGGTTGGACACTAAACTGCATCTGGTGGTGAAGCTCCAGTTCTGGAGGTCTGAGGAGTGTGGAGTATATTCCTTCATTGGCATTATTCCCAGGTCCACTCTCACCTGGAGTGGTAGTACCTGTTAAGGTTCCATCTATTGGCCGAATAGACCGGTTTAAAAATGATATTTGATAAGAATACTTGATGCCATACAGTGAATGTGATTTTCTTATTTAGTGCGTCCTTTGACGCACATATTTACTTTGAATGAGTCCCCCGGGAAAATTTATGGGACCCAACTAAAGCAGTCTAATTCCTACCTTGTAACCTATCATGTGTAATTTGTTTCCAAGAAACTATTGAAATATATTTACAGTTAGCTTGAAATGGTGAAGGAAGAAAAAAGAAAAACACTGGGACGCATGGATATGATTTTATTGTGTCCTTTTAGATTTTTGTGCGTCAAGGACGCAGGACGCGTACCTATCAGCATCTCTGCTCATGTAAATGTATTTATCTTGTATTAGGAATAGTTACTTGAGGCTATAATTGATTACTCAGGATTATTGTTATTAGTTAATTGAAAACAAATGATCATTATTAAATAGAAATAATTACTTGAAACTATACAACTGTGTGCCAATTATTTGTATTAAATAATAAGTTGGAGTGGCCTATTGTCGGTATTAACCGGACGGCGAGGGAATCTATCCCCTTTCATTAGGGAGATTGTTTTTTGCTGAGCGCAACACCTACCGTTAGCTCCCAACTTTACAGCATAGATCATATTATCCAAGCTGTGTTACACATGCGCTGAGATGGTGAGGACCGGTATTGAACCGGGAACCTTGCGATTCTTGGCTAATATTCTATCAGCTTTGTTAAACCGGTCCTAGATAGGAATAAACAGGTTATAGCCCCCACCCCCACCACCAAAAAAAAGCCCACAAAACTTTAAAAAAAACAATTTCACAAAAATATAGATATAAACGTAAATGAAGGTAATTCTCTAGACATAAAATAATCCTCAACGAGTTGACATGCCTTTTAAAAATCACTCTTAAGTCGTCATTTTGATTGACAGTTAAAAAATAACAAACAAAATAAGTTGACCTGATCCACAAGTTCTTTGTGTTTATCATTCAATTGACTTCACAAACTTTTCAGTTCCGTCTCCCCCTCCTCCTCTAATTAACCTTCTCACTGACAAACGCCTTTTATTTTATAAGATTTGCAACAAGCACGGTATATTATTATCATCATCTATTTATCATTAGGTCAGTCGGTAGAGCGTTTGGCTAGAAACCACAAGGTTCCTAGTTCGATACCGATCCTCGCCAACTCAGCGTATGAATAGCACAGTGATCTGTGTGGTGAAGTAAGGAGCTGATGGTAGGTGCGGCGCTCCACCTCAGACGCAAAGAACAATCTCCTTAGTCTAGCGCTAGTGAAAGTGGGATAGGCTCCCTCGCTGATTGGCTGATACCGACTTTAGGCCACCCCGAGACTTTACTTTATTATTATTATTATTATTATTATTATTATTATTATTAAAAAAATAAAATAATAATATTAGAATAATAATGAAATATGATATTACAATAATTATAAATGATAATAATAAGAATTTGATAAATTTTATTTGTATATTCATTTTTTGGTTTTTGAAAGGTCACCACAGGAGTTTGGAAAATTTTAAAAATATAAACTCGGTATTTTACAATTATTTTTGATAATTTTGCTTTGGTTATATTTAAAAAAATCTTCATTGCCATCTATACTTTGAATTTCTCCCCTCAGATACCATATTTCTAATATTTCTCTACACACACACTCTATTCTTTGGTAAGTAAACTTGCCTGTAGGTTATCAACAAATTCTAAAAAAAAAAAAAAATATGTATATTTTATTTATATATTAGATAAAGTTATTTTTCTCTTTTATAACCTTTGGCAGAAACAAAAATTGATTTTTGGCTTATGACAAGAAATTTAGATATATCAGCTTCTCAGCATTTAATTAACAGCATTTTAAAACTTTTTTTTCTCCTGTTGTATTTCCTCCTACTCTCAATACTTTTGTGATGACTATTTCCTTCTACTCTCAGTACATTTGTGTTGACTGTATTTCCTCCTACTCTCAGTACTTTTGTGTTGACTGTATTTCCTCCTACTCTCAGTACTCTTGCGTCGTCTTGTGTCTCCTCCTCCCACCTCGTACTCTTGTGTCTCCTCCTCCCACCCTCGGTACTCTTGTGTCTCCTCCTCCCACCCTCGTACTCTTGCTCCTCCTCCCACCCTCGGTACTCTCCTCCTCCCACCCTCGTACTCTTGTGTCTCCTCCTCGGTACTCTTGTGTCTCCACCCTCGGTACTCACCCTCGGTACTCTTGTGTTCCTCCTCCCACCTCTCTTGCGTTTCCTCTCCACCCGCTGTACTCTGCGTTTCCTTCTCCTACCCTCGGTACCCTTGCGTCGTCTTGTGTTTCCTCCTCCCACCCTCAGTACTTTTATATCGACCTGTACTTAGCACTATGCATAACCGTAGGACCAGCTGTAATTTAATTTAGAACACATGCGTTAACATAATATCAAGTAAGTACTTAGAAACAAGTATGCGTTAATTTTGAATTATTTATTATACACTAAGTACTACTACCAGATTGATCTAATAGTTAAAAAAGAACAATAAAAAACGTTAAAGTGTATCGTTAGGTCAGTGCACTAAAGAGGTGTATAGTCAAATTTAGTCGAAGAGACAGATAAGCGCCATGTTGAGGATAAAAAATATTTTTTTATAACTCTCTAAACCTGGGGTTCCCGACCTGGGGTGCGAGAAGCGTCCGTTCAAATTTAGATTAATATTTTTTCTTTTGTCATTAATATTATTTATATTTTCGTTTCTTTATTTCAGATTATTATTATTATTTAAAAAGTGATATATATATATATATATATATATATATATATATATAAATCTGGAGGTCTGAATATCTAAATTTCTCATCTTCGAAATTCAAAAATAATATAAATTTGTTTGCAATAATTTATGGTAAGATAGGTATTTATCCAATCGGTTCGCCATGGGTAGGATGTGACACAAGGTTGTTGGATGGGGCATCCAGTAAGAATCGAATTCGCTATTCAATAGTAATGGATCTGCGAGATAAATTTACTAACATTACACTATGATGGGACACCTATAGTTGATGGCAAAGTAAAACATTCTCTCTATATATATATATCTCTATATATATGAGGAAAGAGGATTGGAATGAATCCGACAGAATGTGGTAGAAATATGAGGAATGAAAGAACAAAACTCAGACAAAACTGTGTAGTATATTTCGACTGGAGAGTTGAACTCGGCTTCGTCAGCATTTATTGAATTACCAGGATCATACAAGTGTTTTATAGAAGGGGGAACTCTCTCTCTCTCTCTTTCTCTCTCTCTCTCTCTCTTTTCTCTCTCTTTCTCTCTCTCTTTTTTCTTTTTCTCTTTTTTTCTTTTTTCTCTTTTTTTCTTTTTTCTTTCTTTTTTTTTTTTTTCTTTTTCTTTTTTTTTTTCTTTTTTTCTTTTTTCTTTTTTTTCTTTTTCTCTTTTTTTCTTTTTTCTTTTTCTTTTTCTCTTTTTTTCTCTTTTTTCTTTCTTTCTCTTTTTTTTCTTTTTCTTTTTTTTCTTATATACATATATATATATATATATATATATATATATATATATATATGCTGGTAGCTTTTTTAATTTAGTGCATCCAGGGGTTTGATTTGAGAAAGTCCCCTGGAAATTTGATGGGTCCCAACTGTAGGATTTTTATTAATGAACTGGGGAAACAACTAAAGCCATCAAACCCCTCTCTTCTACACTAGCCCGTGTAATTCATTTCTAAGAAAATATTGAAATGTATTTACAGTTAGCGTGACATGTGGTGGGAGAGAAAAAAAAGAAAATAATGGGACGAATTGATATGATTTTATGCGTCAGGTACACATCCTGCGTCCTTATCAGCGACTCTGTTTGTAGTCTTACTTAAAGTACTACTTAATGCATTTCAAGATTTAAAAAAGAAAAGAAAAAGAAAAAAAAAAAGAGCTTGTTTTTAATTTAAAAAGATCAATAAAATAGTTTCAGTACTGTTTTGTATGCACTAGTAATGCTTTCACTTATCCTCCTTTCTCTTTTTTCAATACCTGATGTCTTATTGAGAAGGAGGTACCACCAATTTTTCCTGTGAAATTTACCCCCCCCCCCTATATTTAACACAATGGAACTTGCATAAAGGTTAATATTATCTTGAAATTGTTTTGTCTATTCGAAAGAAGAAACAAAACATTTTTTGAGCTTAAGGAAATAATGAAAATTATGAACAAAACACTGTTTACATTTTTTGCACCGTTAAATCAATTGAAATTTAAAGTAGTCAAAAACAAGTTATGACTAGTCTTTCTTAAAAATTCTATGAAAAATCAATTAATGGTCCGATTTTCACGAAAATTTCCATAATCACTTACCTTTTGATGAAAATATGTATGAAATATTTTTTTTCCTAAAATATATGAGGGGAAATATTTTTTTTTTACGAGGTCACGCCCCCTCCATTTTATTTTATGAAATATGAAAAAATGAACCGACAAAGAACGATTTTTACTTTTTTTTCTATAAAGATAAGAGTCTGAATAATTATATCAGAAGATTTAAAAAAAAAAAAGTTTTGATGCGAGAGCTTTTTAGTAAAAGAACCATGAATACAGAATACTGCTAAAAAATATCAATAATGAAACTGACCCTGTTGTAAAAAAAAAAAAAAAAAAAAAAAAAAGAAAAAGTGGACTGTTCTACTTATTTTTCAATATAATGTGAATAATTTTTCCCCAATCGGATAATTTGATCTTTGAATTAACTGTTTTTCTTTGTAACAACTCTTTTTATTTCTTTTTTTGCGAGATTTAAAAAAAAAAGTAAAAAAATATTACGTTTCTTCCTTCAATAAGGCCTAAACTGATCACGTGACGTATTTTGGTGGTACCCATTGAGAAGTGTTTACCATTTCTATAAAATACCTGAAAACCTGTTTGAAGTTTAAGAAAAAATGTTTTTCTAGCAGCCCCCCTTACTTTGTTTTGTATGTCGCAATGTAACATTTAAATGACCCTAAAAATAGTGTTTACTATGCATTGATGTACTTGGGATAGTCTTCTTATTTTGGCTGTTATAGTCATAATGCTTTGGTCTAGTACGTCCTGGCCTACTTTCAAAGTGAGTAGCCGAGAGGGTATGAATTATTTACTTAGTCCCGGGGTGGGGGTAAGGCTTCCCCTAGGCAGCACCTGCCCCTCCCCTAAAAGTGGGGAGGCCTGAGCTTATTGCTCAGTGTCTGGGGCGTCCCTGAAGGGAGAATGCTGATGTAACTTAGCATTTTTTCTTCTTCTTGTAACTGCCACACATGAGTTCCGGTTTGTGCACAATTACTGGTGTGGTTTGACTACAGTCCTAAGTTTCTATAAGATGTCTACAGGATTTAACGTAACTGTAACATGTTAGCATCTTCAACATCAACAAGTGGCAAACATAGTTGGAATAACATCCTATAGTGGTGTAATGGCTAGTGTCGTAGGAAATGGACACAACAAGAGAGTTCAAAATCCTGGACGAGGTTGTTTACATTTCGCATAGAGCTAGTATGCTTGGGAAAGGTATCAATCCAACTATTCTCTCTCGCCGGCTATGGATAAATAGTAGGGCAGGCTGTGCTCTTTAACCTCGGTTAGGCAACCGTGTAGCTCCCATCTAGCTTTTTCTCCATGTGCTTCAGGCTAAACTTGCAAATTAGTCGGAAAATTAAAACGGAAAGTTTTTTTTTGTGGTCCCCCATGACAGTTTAACTACAGTCTATGAATGAACTTTTTGCGAATCTGGTTACGGTTTAGGGTTTTGGGGATTAAGGTTGTTTTTAATTACGTATTGCTTAAAAAAACAACAAAAAACCCAAATTACTATACATTTAATTAACCATTGAAATTAATTATTGAACCCAACGGTAGACACATTAGTCTCAGTTGTTTGTGTTAGTATTGCAATGTATAATTTCAATTAAACTTGGTTTAAAAAAAATATTTTTCAACATTAAATGTATAGTAATTTTTTTGTTGTTGCTTTTTAAGCAATACATAAAAAAACCCCCCCCCCCCAAAAAAACAACCTTAATCCCTAAACCATAACCCAATTTGCAAAAAGTTCATTCATAGCCAGTAGTTAAACTGTCATGTGGGGACCACCAAAAACTTTGTTTTAATTTTCCGACCAGTTTGCAAGTTTAGCCGTGCTTCATTAGAGTCCAAGTGGTGCAGCCATACAGCAATAAAGTCACCAAGGATTACCAATAATAAAAGTGCTGTTATATTATGTGGCCTACCTTTTTGATTCTGTTATAGTATGTGGCCTACCCTGTTTGAATGTGTACTACCTCATTAAGAGTATATTTATAGATATAAGTAGTAGGCAATTTATTAAAACTAATTATTTTTCACATATATTCAATTTCAAGAAATGCAATTAAGTCATAAGCTGTATATAGTAATTAAGAATAATTAAAAATAATTTATTCATAATTTACATGAATCAGAGATCTATTTAATTCTTAAATAGGGTTAGGAGTTATTATTTATGGTAGGCCACATACTATAAGAGAGGCATGATTTCGTAGGCCACATTCAAAAGGTAGGCCACATACTATAATGGTACCAAATAATATTACTCTAGAATAAATAACTGTAATTATATATAATGACTATAGAAACTTTGTTTCTGACGACGATAATACAACTTATCAAAAACACGTCTTCCCCAAACATTTCACGACGTAAACATTGATGCAATTTATATCTGTTTATATGCAAACATTTCTCCAACATTACAAACTCCTTCAATAATGGATAAACAGAGAAATGTTTGTATTACATTTCTATTGGATATAATTCTTTCTTATTATACTTAAGAATTCTGATTTATATCCTCCTCTGTGGAGGAGCATGATGTAATGGTTATTGTTGTAGGAAATGGACTTGTTGACCAGAGTTCAAATCCTGGATGAGGCTATTTGCATTTTGCAAAATATGAATCAAATTATTCTCCCTCCATCTATGACTAAATAGTTAGGGTGGACTGGGATCTTTTACCTTGGTTTAGGCATTTAGTATAGGAGAAGGAAAACTCTGGTCAATTTCAAGTTTAGTTAAGGTTGAAATACAATCTACCTGTGTCTTCCTCTTGTTCTCATTACAGTACATCAGAATCCTGTTCGCAAGTCTTGTTATTGTTACTCCTCGTTGGATGTTGTCACTCCAAGTGTCGGTACAAATTAAGTTAACTTCTTGTTGATTGGACCATGATACTTCATTTCCAAGTTATAAAAATTATCATATGAAAAAATGTCATAAATAAAAAACTCACAGTAATTAAAACTTGGGAATCCAAAATTTCATTGCATATTCGGATTTATGTTTTTGATTTGCTCATGGATTTGGTCTGATTCCAAAATGGTATGATATGTTGGGCTACAGCCTCTAGGAGTAAAGTTAAAAATAGGACACACTGATATTTGCATTTTAGAAAAGTTGCTTAGCTTGGCACATGTCTTCCATTAAATTTTAAAAAATCAAAAAAAATCTTCAGTTTTAATACTTTTTAGCAGTTTAGCTCAGTCAGTTGAGCACTTGACTAGGAATTGCAAGGTTCCTGATTCAATACCAGCCCTCGCCAACACAGCGTATAAGTAGCACAGGGATCTGTGCGGTAAAGTGAGAAGCTGATGGTAAGTGTGGCGCTCCACGTCAGATGCAAAAACAGTCTCTTTGGTCTAGTGAAAAGGGGGTAGACTCTGTCGCTGTCTGGCTGATACCGACATTAGGCCACCCTGCCGGCTTTACTTTTATTACATTCCAGTGTTAAGAGGTTGCATCAAGTAATACTTAGAAATGACCTGTCCTGGTGGGAAGATAGTTAATCGGATTATCATTATTTATAACGCGATCTCACTGAAAATCCAGATAATTCCTGGGGGTATTGCATTGACCTACCACTCCGTTTTGGTCACATTTTTGGAATGTTGAACCAAACCCTTTTTTCAATCCATGGGAGGTAGATTGCTTTTTTTTTTTCCATTGTTCATACTGAGAGAATATCTTGTGTCAGTTAATAACTTCCTTAGTTTAGTTAATTTGTCCTCAGGCTATGTCTTGTTTATCTTCTTTTTTTTTTTTATCACTAAACAATAATATAGGAGTAACAGTGTATGATAGTTGCCCAATGTGTCATCTAAGGTAAAATTGTTTTTTGTTTTTTTTACGTTGGATAATATTATCAATCTAAAATTTTTTGCCATGAAAAATTTTATCTCGATTTTAAATTACGGAAAAGTATTTTTCAGACATGCAGAAACTAAACCAGATATACAATTGGGTACAAAAAATATATCAAAATTTAAGGTATGTGAAAGGTTGATGAGAATAAGATGATTTCTTGTTTGTAAATAATTTTCTTGTAAAACTATACATTAGATAACTTTAAATATATAGTGAAATAAAACAAACTATATATAAATTAATAATACTGGGCATGTATTTATTAAAACTTTTTTTTTTTTCAAACACAGTGGAACATTATTTTTGTGTACTACTTTCTGAGCATATATAAATAATACAGCATTTCTTTATTTTATGTAGTTATGTTATTGACTATAAATTAAATACTCATTGATAAAGTTACCTAATTCCTGACATAAGTGGTGACATAATTTCAGTTACAAATAGACTGAATCTTCATTTCTCTCTCTATCTATCTATCTTTTTATATATATATATATATTATATATATATATTGATTGTGTATAAACTTTGTTCTTGAGTATTATGAAGAATGGAAATGAACAAGTAAACAAAAAACAGAACAAAAAATAAATAGTTTCAATATCCAGCTGTTGTCCTTTCTCTGGTTCGATATATTCTAATATTTTGAGTAAACCTTCACCCTTTATCAAGGTACGTTGACTGTGTGTGGAAAAGTGAAATCAAGCAAATGCGAGAAAAAAAAAAAATATATATATATATAATATATATATATATATATATATATATATATATTGTCTTCATAAAAACCATTTGTAATACATAAAAACATGACAGTTTAGGAAAAAGAGAAAAAAAAATTGCTTACATTTTGACCCGCTCCCCCCCCCAAAAAAAAAGAAGAAAGAAAAACATTATTTGCTAGAGAAATAACCATTCATTCAGTACAAGCAAACTGCATCAAAATCGCATTATTCAAGGTATGGCTATATTTTGTTAGAAGAAATGATACTTTCTTGAAGGCCGACTTGAAAAAGACAAGAAGGTCTTAAACTTCTTTTTACGTAGATAAAGCAATGGAGAGATTTGGAGTAGATTCCCCCACCCCCCCAAAAAAAGGAAACTAGATATTTTATTTGGCATTGGATTCTTCTTGTTGAATGGAGCATGTTACAAGGCAGTCTAAAAAAAGCCCCCCTCCCCCAAAATGGGCACACACACATAGGATATAAAAGGATGCTTAATGTGTGCATGGTGACAGCTTTTACTCTCATTTATGAAAAAAAGAATTTTTTTTGCCTACTCTTGTGGTACATTCTCTCCCTCTATGAAACCATAGAACTGCCAATTATTTCTATTTGATAGGTGTTGTTATATGCCCTTCTAGCACATCGGGTATATAATTAGCATTCCCAGTTGATTTTTTATTTTATTTGAGGTTATTATTATTGATTCATATTAGTTAAATAGAGCTGTGTAAATGTAGTTCAAAACTGTTTGAATTATGCGAATATCCCCAGTGTTTCAAAAGTTATGAGAATTTAATTGTGAGAGACAGAGATGAGATGAGGGTCCTTACTTGTTAACTCTTCTGTTTGCTCCGCCTGTTGGCTGGGGCGTTAGAATATGGCGACTGCACCTCTGCAGAAGGTAAGACTCCCCAATGGGGTCACCTGTTGGCCGTGGGTGACAACCCATGATGCTTAAGTATGGAACCCATGTGGCTGAGCAATCCATAACATGCAACACTACACTTTGGCCCTTACTGGGCTAGACGGGGTCAGAGGCCCCCTCCGACCAATCAGCTGGACACGTCGGACCCTAGCGCCTTTTTATCATATGGATGCTAGAAGGTAGTGGCTGAGGGTCTTCATGTCTTGGGAATGATATTAAACTCTGATAGAGTTTTCAGGTTTAGGGAATGTGGAGCACTCCTTCATCACCATTGCTCCCTGGTCCACTCTGACCAGAGTGGTAGTACCTGTTAGGGTGCCATCTATGGGTTTAATATTAAAATGTGTTTATGAAAAAAAATTGAGTATCCATTAAGTATGAATTTATTTCAAAATTTTGTTGGCATTAAATGACCCACCGAGGTTTGATATGCCACAAAACGAACCAAACCAAACTTCTGCTTGCTACTGCTTCTAGCTCATCCATCTTCTCTGGGCTGTTTTCTCGGGTTTGCTTTTACTTCTTTCTTGTTAGGCTGGTCATCTCTTGTTTTTAATAGATTAACAAGACTTTTTTTTTTTTTTTTTTTTTTTTTTAAAGTGTTTTATTAACAACCCCAGCCCACAGGACCACAGTGGTGAGATGTAACATCTCGAGAGCCGACAACAATATCTGCTCGCAGCTAGTAACTCATTGCAACTAAACTAAACTAAAACTAACGTCTCACACTTCCAATCGCACGCTTTCGGAAGGTCCTGTGAATGTTACCAATTCTCAATCATCAACCATGGTCATTTTCCACTGGATCCCCCTATTTTGAATCTAACAAACTCTGGTTCAAAATATTCTTACTACAGTATGTACATAATTCATTGGCTACCCATGAATTATGTAACAGTGCAAAAAAATATTTAAATAACTATATAAAAAAATATAAACATAAATATACATGATTCCCTAACCTCTAGGTATAAATTCTACATGGATTAACATGCCATCAAAATCAATCTTTGGCTATTGTACTTTCTTAGAAGGAGGAATCCCCATTGCTTAATGGCTAACATGTTGGTTTGTGGCATCACAGTAAGAGGGTTCAAACTCCAGTCATGCTATTATGTTCTCTTTTGGACTAATACCCTTGGGAAAGGTATGCATCTCTGAATCATTCCAGCTATGGGTTAAATAAAACCCCTACTGTCCTTCTACAAGGATAACTTTGAATTAAATAACTCATGATGGTTGATGTGCCATTAAAAAAAAAAAAAAAAAAAAAAAAGTAAAGTTCAATCCTGGTCAGGGGCAGCAGTAACATAGAATAATAATTAACACAGTTTAACACCTGTACCCCAGCTATGGTTAGTGGAATGAGAACAGGATAAAAAGGTTCAATCCTGGTCAGGGGCAGCTAACATAGAATAATTAATTAACACAGTTTAACACCTGTACCCCAGCTATGGTTAGTGGAATGAGAACAGGATAAAAAGGTTCAATCCTGGTCAGGGCAGCAGTAACATAGAATAATAATTAACACAGTTTAACACCTGTACCCCAGCTATGGTTAGCGGAATGAGAACAGGATAAAAGGTTCAATCCTGGTCAGGAGCAGCAGTAACATAGAATAATAATTAACACAGTTTAACACCTGTACCCCAGCTATGGTTAGCGGAATGAGAAACAGGATACCCCTGTGAACTGAATAAAGGGTTAGGTTCAAAGTTCTGTGATGGCTCCTGATTATGACAAGAAGGTTCCAGAGTTCGAATAGACGGTTCTCTGAGTCCGACAAGAAATACCTGAAGAAGGTCGGAAGGCACATGGTCGAAACATTGTACAGATAACAATGAAGATGAGGACAATAGCCTGAATAATCCAAATAATATTAATTATCAAGCAGCCTCTCAAAAATTCCGAGAAATAAAAAAAACTAAAAAAAAACCTTTCTAATAAAGAACAAAGTTATAACTGATTCGAAAACTGTATACAATAAAAAAACATTTCCATTGTCCCACTTTTCTACTCTCTGGCTTTTTTTTTTTACACTCTCTGGCTCTGGTGCACATCTCTCAACCTTTCCTAGTAGATTTTTCATAAATGAAACTGGTTTACAAGAGTTGGGTAGGGAAAAGCAGCTAATTAAGTGGATTTACCAGCCTCCAACCCCCATAGGGCAGGATGTGACATGAGGTCATGTTTATTGCAGGAACTCTCCCAAATATGGGTGAATTGTGCCAAAAATAGCTCTAGCCTCAGGCATTAGGGAATGATCCTGACTTTCTTCTTTCTTCCGCTAAGGTGGAGGTACTGTCTTGGGAGACTGACCCCTGAAGCTTGGCCAAATGGTCTGTCCTGAGAGACCTGGGGAAACTTTCCAGGAAAAGCAACTAAATTAATTCTTAGTTTCCAAAGCTCATTTAATTTCCTTTGTGACCAAAATTCTTTTGTGTTTGTTGGAGTTTCAAAATGATATCCTGAATTAAGGATATTGTTTGCATATATTAGCATATACACAGAAGATTGAATAGAAAAAGGTTTTGTTATTGGGTGGTGTGCGAATATATTAAGTGTTTTATAGCTTAATTTATGACAGGGCATCTTTGTCATGAAGCCATGCTTAGTTTGTCACTCAAGGGAATTTACTTCAATCCCCACTTTAGCATTCAGATCTAAGTGGTGCTACTCATGCGCTGAGTTGGCGATTTTAGTAGCCATCCTTTAGGTTTCAATCAAGAGCACTTGTCCAGCGGAGATCCTTTGTGTTAAGCAGTGTGCAATCCTTGGTAAAGAATCCTTTGGTTGTTCCTTGGTACTCATCAGTCTTGCAAGTCCTTTGTCAATGATTGCAAATGGATGTCTCTCAGTATCAGTGATTAAGTAGTCAACCAGCCACGCATTCGGGCTGTTGATTGGCTGAGGTTTAAACCACGTGACCTTGCTTAGTACATATCGATTTATTTTCCTCGATCGGTTTTCAAACTGTTCTTATCGATATTAATCGCTTGAATGGTTTGATTTAAAGGTTTCAAAAAAGCGCGAAGACACACCACCATTACCATCAACCACAAATGCCAATAGTACTACCACCAACAGCCACACCAACGACACCGCCAACCAATTCTTAGATAATTTATTATTAATTTTACTTGTTTAAGTGGTGTATTGTAGCACGGCTTATATCCACCAAATAATCCAACGGGTATCGAACTTGGAACCTTGTGGTACCAGGGTGGATACTCTATCGACTGAACTAAACAGACCTCTTATATTTATATATTTACCAACCCCTCTGCACAAGCAGGATGTGACACAAGGTCAATTTCTTAAGCGGATTCAACAGGTTTGAATTTAGTTTTCCTTCTCCTAGACCGGTTGCCTAACCAAGGTTAAAGAGCCCAATCTGCCCTACTATTTATCCATAGCTGGAAGGAGAGTAGGGTTCATACTTTCCCAAGGGTATTAGTGCAAAGTGAAATGCAATGAAGACATTTTGTTTGGTTCATTCTTGATGGATATTCAAAAATCTTTTTCTAAACTAATTATTTTTAAACATTTTTTTTTTTTTTTTTTTTTTTACACTTTTTTTCTATTTAAACCATAGATAGAATGCTAATAGGTTCTACCACTATAGATCAGAAGATTATTTTTCTTTGTTTTTTTTAACTTAGTTTGGTCAGAGGCTGGCTGGTTGGATTTGAACTCGGGGTGATGAGTCCATTTCCCATGACTTTAACCATTACACCACGCGCTTCCTCTTATATAAATGTGTACATTTACCTTGTTTTATATAGAAAATAGGTTAATTTCTAAATTTCATTATCCTGGGCACACAATCAATGTTTGAAATGAATAATGGCCGTTTTCTATACTTTCACAATAAAACCAATTAAGAAATAAAGCATACCATCGAGGAACAAAATTTGTTTTACGTTGTCTTATAATCACTTAAAGGAATGGAAAAAAAAATATAATAAATCCTTTTACAGAATCAGAATCTTAATGCAAATTTAATAAAAATTTATCTTAATTCTTGAATGATCCTTCTTTTTCCTTTTCATACATTAAAAAGAAATTGAATAATGTTTGGCAAATCAACGCAAATAGCTGAACAGATTTTATTGTTACACAGCTGTATTGTGAACACATCTTGAAAGCCATTGCTAATGAGTTTTAAACCTCATTGTGCAAGTGTAATGGTTATCATTGTAGAAAATTGGACTTTGACAGGGAAAGATCAAATTCTGTATGAAGCTGTTTGCATTTCAATTTGTGCTAATGCTCTTGAGGAAAGATATGAATCCATCTATTTTTTTTCTCCTTTCTGCTATGGGTAAATAGTAGGGCAGATTGAGCTCTTTAACCTTGTCATGGGAGGAGTCCACGTGGTGTAATGGTTAACATGCTGGATTGCGATATCGTAGGAAGCAAGTTTGAAGTCCAGCCGCATAGTTACGCTCACTTTCGGAATAAAATTGGGAAAGGTATGAATTTATTTGGTTGTTGGCTGCACCATTGCAACCCACTAATAAAGTCTGCCATAGCGTTTATTTACAAAAATAGAGTGGCACAATGCCCTGAACCTGGCACAAACCCTCTCATCCAACCAGCTATTGGTTAAATACTAACTACTGTTCTTTTACAAGAATGGTTTTGGCATTAGATAACCCATGAAGATTGATATGCCACTAAACCAAGAAACCAAACCAGCCTTTGTATGCCAACTGGTCTAGAAAGAAAACTATCTATAGACCTGAAAGAGAGTGATGGGCTCTGCTATGCTTGCCAATGCCTCAGTAGTGTCCCCGTGCTGAAGACATGCTACATCAGTAGTGTCCTCATGACCAAACCAGGCCTAGAAAAACTCTGAATTCAAACTAGCTGTAGTGCTCTTAAAAATTGACCTTGTACCACATTCTGCCAGTGCAGTTGGATAAACACAAGCTTCACCGGCATCGTTATACAGATGGTCTTATGCTAAAATCAGCTGTGCAAGAAATGGCATTCCGTTGTTGGATTTATTTTAATGCCAGACATCGGTAGAATTGTGGATTCATAGCCCAGCCAGTATCAATAACATAAAACTTGCATAGGATGATGAATTTAAAAAGAAGTTAATGCGTGTTAATGTGTCTATATTTAAAAAGTTATTTATGATAACAAATATCTTTTTGCTCATCTTTGTAAACGATACATATTCGAGCTATGAAGTTGTAAAGTTAGTTTGATTTATTAAAAACTCTGCATATAAGTTTTGTCCTGCTGTCTTTTATTAGTGAACGCTGTTAAATAACCGAAATGACCGAACTGAATAGAAATCAATGAGTTGTATGAATCAATTATTGTTATTCTTAAATCTGTTTCCATTTGACCTTTGCAAACTTTTTCTCTACTTTTTCTGGCTCAATCTGTTAACTATTGATTTCTTTTTCTTTTTCATACAAGTTGATATTTACTGAAAACTAGTTGAGTCAGTGTTGTATACTGAAACCTAGAATGTTTTGTTATACAAGTCCATTAGCAGTGATGTTGATAGGTAAGGCGTCCTGCGGCCCTGATGCACAAAAATCTAAAAGGACACAGTAAAATCATGTCCATGCATCCCACTGTTTTTCTTTTTCTTCCCTCCCTCACCATTTCAAGCTAACTGTATATACATTTCAATAGTTTTTTTTAGAAATGAATTACACTGGATAGGTCACAAGGTAGGGTTAGATGGCTTTAATTGGGACCCGTAAATTTTCCAGGGGCTCATTCAAAGCAAATATGAGCGTTCCAGGATGCACTAAATAAAAAAAAAACTATCGGCATCATTGCATTAGGGTAGGTTGACGTTTTTCACTTTAAAAAAAATATCAAATTCTCTCAAACAGCGAAAGTTGTATGCTAGTATAATGAATACCAATACCAAAAACGAATCTCTTACTTCCATCATTGTTTGAGGAAATATCAAAGAGTCAGTTAAAATGCACTAAAAAATTTCGTTTTTGCAACATTTGGCTCAGAAATTGGTTAGAAAATTTAGCAATTCAATACTTAAAACAGAAATTTACTTTACTAAGATGAATCAAATAAGATATTGACTAGAATTAAAATTAAAAATATCCCCCCCCGCATCATCACCAACACCTGATATACTGCTTTTTACCTCTAGTGAAAAGGGGATAGACTTCCTCGTCTGGCTGATTTCCATCCCAACAACTTTACTTTTTTACTTTATGGGTTAAATTTCTCTAAGGATGCATTAAATTGATTGATCCCTTAAACAAAGACTAAACCATCACATTGTGATAATATCTTAGTGAAAGGTACGCATCCAACTATTCTCATCTCCAGCTATGGGTAAATAGGACGCTGTTCTCTTTAACATTGGCACGACAACCAGTTTAGGAGAAAGAAACTTTGAATTCAAACAAAAGGGGCTCTCTTCTTGTTCATCAAACTTCTTTGAGAACTCCTCCTCCACTAGTTCCCCTCCTCCTGTAAAGTCTTGCTTGTATATTCATTGAAAATTCTGGTTCCAATTTTGGCTCGTACTATGATTACTGGTGCCAATGAAGAAATATGCAAGTACCGCAGACACCTCCCGCCCCAACATTTGAGAAGTAAAATGTTTATGAGCATCTGCATGATTAATGTTGGTATCGCATATTGTCTGTTGTACTAACTAGCAAAAGTGTGTGCCCCCCTGGGCGCAAGTATATCTTATTATAATGGAGATTGTGTGTTTTTCTGTCTGTAACCGAAACTATATTACTACTCAAGTCACAATTCCTTTAGTTATTACGTCACATTCTCTATGATTCTATATCTATTTAAACCTCAATTAATAATAAAACAGTTGACATTATTAATACTGTTGGCCTTACCTAAATACTAATAACACCCAATTGTATTTATATATACAACAAAATACCAGTTTTCAGTGTAAACGTAAAGCTAATTTGCATATTGATATTAAAAAAACTGATTTTAATAAAAATGTGCTTGGTATTATTGATTTCTAATTGTTTGGTTTTATCTAAATGAATATGAGTAAAAATCTCTTCAATGAATCTTAAATGAAATTCATTAACAAGAAGAAATAACTGTAATTTTATTTTTTACTTCCTATTTTAACTAAATAGTCAAATTAGGAAAATTTAGCATTGAAAAACGGAAGTGATGAAAGAGTAAGTTTCAGTTGTTCTATTTTCCGATTATACCCCCTCCGTTTCAAATCTTTTTATCTGAATTCTTAATTAGTTTCATTAGCCTTTCTGATTTAATCTAATATTTTATTACATTTAAACTTAAATACTTGCACCCGGAGGTGCATATATTTGCTAGTAAGTTTTAATGTAATAAAATATTATTTCTCTGAATTTTTGGACAATAGCTTAGTGGATAAAGGTGTTAGGTTAAGACAGTTCTAAGTGACAGTTATTTCTAGACTGCAGGTTCAATCCTGGTCAGGGTCAGCAGTAGCATAGAATAATAATTAACACAGCTTAACGTACCCCAGCTATGGTGAATGTGAACAGGATACCCCCATGGACTGAATAAAGGGTTAGGTTCAAAGTTCCATGATAGCTCCCGAGTTCGAGAAAATTCCCGAGTCCGACAAGAAGTACCTGAAGAAGGCCGGAGGACACATCGGCTGAAATGTTGTACAGATAACAATGAAGATAAGGACAATAGTCCGAATAATACTAATAAAATATCATATTGAATTAGAAAGACTAACAAAAATAAATAAGAACAAATATAGAAATATTACACTCAATTTAATGTTCATTGATTTATATATAAAATTATTTATAGTATTGCTTTAGATATGTTTGCGGTAACAGCAAATGATTATTTATTAAAGTCAGTTTTGTTAAAATCATTATGCAAATTATTACAACCATATACTATGTAAATCTTTATTTCTTATATATATAACACATATTTCAGGATTTTAAATGTATTAGTAATGTGGGCAGTTTTGAGGCAAATCTAACTCGGCTAGATTTTAATAGACATCATTAATAAATAAGATGCTAATTAAGATTAAGTAATGACTATTTCATAATCGTTGAGAATATAACTTAAATAACCAAGGAAATCATAACGTCAGTGGTGACGTAGTTTTGGTTACAGACAGACAGATATTCTCTATTATAAGATGATATCACTTTCTTATAAAGTTGGGTTTCTGCCACTCTCAGTGGGGCTTAGAATACACTGACTGTATTCCTTGCAAAGGGGTAAGACCACCTCTCCCCCCAAAAAAAAAATAGGGGTATCCTGGGTATAACACTAAACTGATGGTGAGGCTCAAGTTCTGATCTGGCGAGTGTGTAGTATCTTTTCACTGCCATTACTCCCAGGTACACTTCTCTTTCGCTCTCCTTCCATGTATGTCTTGAAAAAGTTTTTAAAACTTGAGTCTTTTCAATCAACAACAGTAATCCCTTTCCTGCAACAGTCTGTCTGCCACCATGGTAATCTCTCTCTTCTGACTGTCCTTCTCTCTGGCAACAATCACAGTAGTCGTCTTTCGTACCGAATTTTACCACTCTCACTGTCCCTTGCTTGGTTCATTCTGCTAGTCTCAGTGACCGCCTGTTTTTTATTGCTTGCCAGTTCCCATGTAAATTATGTCTCGTCCCACCGTGTCTCTTGTGCACAGCACAGGCGATTCTTTGCCGCTTACGTCGGGTGGGGGTATCGGCTATGCCCATTACATGTCTATTTTCTCAACTACACGTATGATGTCCCTTTTAATGGCTTTATCCCTGTCTCTACTTTCTTTTGCATTTATAATGTCCTCACTTTGTTATGATGTTCCAGTTTTTTAAGCCTTTTGGTAGTCTATCATAGATAAGGGTTTGTAGAGTGAACTTTGCTGACACCAGGTCAAGCGGTGTCGACACATGATTAATAAGCCTTTGACGATTTGACAAGACAAAGAGGATGAATCCACATGAAAGGAACAAGCATTTTCATAGTCAGATGGTCAGCATATACGTTCAGGCTAGCCAGTCCTTGCTGAGACAATTTACCACTTCTTTTCCACCCCAAATCTGTGTTAACTAGGGGTCGTTGCTGACAATAAAACTATATTTACTATAATAATAGAGATTGGATGTATTTCTGTCTGTAACCATAACTACATCACAGCTTACGTCACAATATTCCTGTTTATATACACTCAAAATTTGAGTAAGCAATTTTAAAAATTGTTTTTTTACTCTAACCATTTTTTAAATAACAAAAAGTTAACTAAAAAGTTTACAAATAAATGAATACCTACGATTTTGTCTAAAATTTATGTGCAAAATATTAAAAATAATTATTTGATTAATAATTAATAAATGCACACAACATTTTATTTGAGGGGACAGGTCTAAGTTTCCATTTCAAATTGTTTTATTTTTTTTACTCCCTTTTATAAATTTGATTTTACTTACTTATGATACAAACCCTTTGACATTTGAATTTTTAACTCCCACCCCTTCAGACAATATCTTTCAAAAAATAAATTTTACACCGCCCGGAGGGTGTTTTTTGTTGCTAGTTTACTATAAATTGTCATCTGAAGCCTTTTCTTCACAACGTGATTTTCTGCTATTTCATCTGTGTCCAGCCACAAGTGAAAATTATATATAGGATTGCTTTAAATACATTTGTGGTAACAGCAAATGATTATTTATTAAAGTCAGTTTTGTTAAAATCATTATGCAAATTATTCCTACCATATGCTATGTAAGTCTTTATTTCTTATATATATATATATATATATATATATATATATATTATATATTGTGGTAAATCTAACTCAGCTAGACTTTAATAGAGACATCGTTAATAAATAAGATGCTAATTAAGATTAAATAATGACTATTTCATAATCGTTGAGAATATAACTTAATAACCAAGGAAATCATAATGTCAGTGGTGACCTAGTTTCGGTTACAGACAGTTACATAATCTTTTATGATTTTTAACTCCCACCCCCTCAGGCAATATCTTTCAAAAATTAAATTTTACACAGCTCGGGTGGTGTTTTTTGTTGCTAGTTTACTATAATTTGTCATCTGAGCCTTTTCTTCTTCACAACTTGATTTTCTGCTATTTCATCTGTGTCCAGCCACAAGTGATGATTGAAGAAGTTGCATCCGCAAACCTACCAGACGCTGTTCTAAGCCACACTGTTATAGTAAACTTCTGGAATTTCAAACTGTACACTTTATTCAATCCACAATGGTAGATTGTTCTCGTTCTGCTGTCCATCTGTAAATAATCTCATATCTGTAAATTCTTAGATAATTTTTATTTTTGATGTCGTCTGATTCTTGAACGAAACTAGTGTATATGTCTTCTTGTTCTATTTATGGTGTGATTATACTATAGAATTTTTTTAATCTTGGGCTTAATGTCCTTTCTGAACATGAAGATACTTGTCCAAGTAAATCAGTTTATAATAAGGATAATTTCTCATCTGATAAATTCGGCCAAAAATATCATGGTTATTTCAATGACTATTTTCAGCCTTGCAGGTTTTGTCATTGTTTCGGCTGATACGTTCTTCAGTAATCCTGGTATTGTGGGGGAAAATGCAAGTGGAGTCATTAGGGTTAGGATTCTTATCATTACTATTTTTATCGCAATGTTTCAGCCAATGTGTTTTTGGACCTTTTTGTTTTGAATTTGAAATTGTCATGTGTCCTTATTCTATTGGTACTCATTTTTGCTGCTGCTATTTATTCAAAAATATAAACCGAAATACTTTGGCTTTCTTTATGTGAATATCTCGTTGATTATTTTTATTTTTGCTGCTATTTACTCTTATTATTCTAGATGGAGGTAACAAAGAACCAATCCATGAATCATTCTGGGAGGGAAAAAAATTTACTGGATTTACTGAGTAGCTGAAGCTTGGGGTAATTTTTCAGAACATTCTAAAGATGCTGACAATAATCCTAGATATGAAGGTCATTCAATAAATATGGGGGAAATTTTTTTTAAATAAAGCAAAAAAAGATCTTTTTTTTTTTTTTTTTTTTTTTTTTCTTCCAGAATCTTTTTTCCATAAATGTAAACTTTGCTTTTTTTTTTTTTTTTTTTTTTTTTTGAATTGATTTATAACAAAAATTCTAATCTCACAAAAATATTTGTTTTGAGGCTAGTCAAATTGGTGGCAAATCAATGCTGAAGGCTCGAACTGAGGTCAGTCATGAAATTTACAGAAGAGCATGTATTAAAGCTTAAATTTAAAAACAAACAAAAAAAAAGTTTTTAAAAAAAGCTATATAAATACACCCCCCCCCAATCCTCTCAAACAACTACACAATAAATATAAATGTACAATGAATGCAATTCCCTAACTTTAGTCATAAAATAACCTGAGACTGTTTGACATAAAGATAAAAGGCCTTTTTTGTGTGTATGGTAGGGTAGGATAAATTATTACCTTTCCTGTTTTAAAATGGCCATCTAATCATTTCAAAGTAGTAAATTATTTTACAGAAAAGCATTTTCAGACCTTTTTGATTAAAATTTTTTTAAAGTATGATGGTTTGTTTTGCTACAGTGAAAATGGTAGCCATTTCCCAAAAGGGAACAATTCGTTTTTGGGGTTAGCAAGCAGTGGTTCTGTCTGGTTATAGTTAATGCCCTGTGGGAGGCTTGATTCCTGCACAGCACCCCACGTTGAATTGACTGTATCGCATTTTGGCCTTGTGGGGACTCAAATAAATACACCTGGTTATAGTTAATGCTATATTGTTTTGGATCAAAAACTGGATTCTAAGATGCATATGTATGTACATCAGGTGACCCTACTGCCTTAACTGGCAATATAACAATTAGTATAAATATCTCCCGAGTCCAGTATCATTTAAAATATCAATTTCAAACATGACTGGTAAGTCATCTGTATTTCTTAGATATTTGTCTATTTTGAACACCACACTCATATTTATTCATGCTTACAAAAAACAGTATTTTTATTCTTTTAATTTTTTTATAAATAATGTTTTTCTTTATCTTTACTTTAAACTGTGGGATTTAATTCCATTTTATATACTCACATACAGAGATGCTGATAGCTACGCGTCATCATCTAAAAGGATGCAGTAAAATCCTATCCATGCATATATGTACACACACAGAGGGTGCGATGGGTACATTGTCTAAATTACATGGAAAGGAAAATAAAACTGATGTCTCACTTTATCAGATATATTTACCAAAATTACATGAAAATATCTTGGAATAATATTGATTAAATTTATTCAAAGAATAACTTCAACTATTTCCTTCAGACTACTTTGGAACCTCTTGCAAGCCTTTCTGACAGTCTCCTTGTTTAAATTGGTAAATGATAATAATAATAAAAAAGAAAAAAGAATAAATAAAAAAAACATTCATAATTACCATTGGAATCATCCAACTCTTTTCGAATCCTCTGCACTATCTACAGATTGATACCCAAACACTCTGAAAACTTTGTATTGGAGCTTCTGGCATGAATTCCAAGCAGTACAGCATGCCATTTCCAATTTTCTGGAGGAGTGAATTGTGTCATGGTGCTACTTTCCTCACAGACCGTGCTGAACCAAATATAGATTACCACACAGTTGACAAAACCTGAAAACAAAGTGCATGCATGAAATTAATAATTCAAAATGGCAATTATTTGCCCATTGCATCTTGCAGTGATACTGATAGCATTTTGATTTAGTACATTAAATTTATGGGTCCCAAGTTTCTTAATAGATTGTAGGGTTTTTATTTATGATCTGGGGAAACAACTAAAGCCGCATAACTCCTAGCTTGTAACCTGTCATGTGTAATTCATTTCTAAGAAATTATTGAAATGTATTTACAGTTAGCTTGAAATGGTGAGGGAAGAAAAAAGAAAAACAGTGGAATGCATGGATAGGATTTTACTGCATCCTTTTAGATTTTTGTGTGTCAGGGCTGCAGGACACGTATGTATCAGCATCTTTGACCCTGTATATATAATTAGAATTTTTTTAATTTTTTTTTTTTAATTTTATTTCAGATTGGGGATTATGTTCTTGGATTGTTCAAATGTTCCGAATTCCTAACTGCCTGTTTTTCTTTTGGATTTTTCTTACTCCGACAGTACCTTTCTATATTAATAAAATCCAAAGTCCATCCCGCATGTAAATGCCTCTTCCCCATTATCTCTGGTCAGCTGGAGGTCATTGGAGTGTCACGGAACAGTGATCAATACCTTCCAGATCTCTTGTCTGCCACTTGGGGAGGGGGGTAGCATTGTCAGACTGATTTGTTCAAGAGTATTAATTTCCTTCCCCTCCTTCGGGGGAGGGGATTTTCACTGTCTTGCCTGGGGGAAAATAGTCTCAACACACAGCCTTAATGCTAAAGCTTCTTTTAGTCTAAAATAGTAGTGTTTTAGTTTCTAATATTATATATAGTGCACATGCTGTTATTTACTGAGGTTAGCTAAGTCTAATACTAGCATTGTATTCCTAGTTGATTTTTTTTATTTGAGGTTATAGTTATTTAATCATATTAGTTATATAGAGCTCTGTAAATGGAGTTCAGAACTGTTTCGATTATGCAAATATCCCCAGTAGTTTAAAAGTCATGAGAATTTAAAGCCCCGAAATCGTGTATTAGTAATACACGATCACTGTAATGAAGTGCTCATTGTATTAGTAAATTTGAGTTGAGCTTGCCTACCAGCTTGCTTAATTTGACACCTCACCTGTGTGTGTGTGTGTGTGTGTGTGTCAGTATGTCTATTATACTTTTTTCTTTCTTTCTTATATTTTTCTGTAGCATGTCTTTTTTGGACCATATAACCTTTAGGCACCCCTTTTTGATCTCAATTAAGAAAGACGTTTTTATTTACACCGTCAATCCGGTTGTTTGTTGGGGTTAGTTTTAGTTTTATATTTAAAAAAAAATCTAAAAATCGTCTGTTAAAACAACCGGATATTGACGGTGTAAATGAAAAATGTCCTTTCTTAATCAAGATCAAAAAGGGGTCCCTTTTTCTTCCCTTCACCTCAGACACCATACCAAGTTAAAGAGCCCAGTCTGCTCTACTATTTACCCATAGCTGGAGGGAGAAAAGTTGAGTTCACACTTTTCCCAAGGATATTAGCATTATGGAAAATGCAATTAATCTCATCTAGCATTTGAACTCGTGTTGCTGCGTCCACTTCCTACGATGGTAATCATTATACCATGAGTACTTAGGGGCTGGGTTAGCTCAGTTGGTAGAGCATTCGGCTAGAAACCACAAGGTTCCTTGTTCGATACCGGCCCTCACCAACTCAGCGTATGAGTAGCACATGGATCTGTACAGTAAAGTAAGGAGCTGATGGTAGGTGTGGCACCCCACCTCAGACGCAAAAATAATCCCCTTGGCCTAGCGCTAGTGAAAAGGGAATAGACTCCCTCGTTGATTGGCTGATACCGACTTTAGGCCACCTTGATGATTTTACTTTTTACTTCCTGCGTTCCTCTATATATTGGGATGCCTCACACCAGAGATTACCCGGAGTGGTAGTACATGTTAGGGTCCCATCTATGGGTTAAATAGAAAAACATGAGTATATAAAAAACAAAAAAATGAGTATCCATTAAGAATGAATTAATTTCAAAACTTTGTTGGCATTAACTGACCCACTGAGGTTGATATGCCATAAAACAAATCAGAGATTAACCCTAACTCTACCATCTTATTAGTGTAATAGAGTAGTAGGTGCTTTCTGAGATGGAATGGAATCTTGCTTCATATTTTTGAATTTTGATAGTCGAATAAACACAATTGACAATGATATCTCTATTTATATCAATCTCTCATCTTGGGTGTGCCTCCTGCTGCAGCAAGAGATGGTTATCAAAATAGTTATAGAGAATTATTTGATTGTTGGAAATTTGAGCTTTACTACTTTGTGTCATTACTAGTGATGCTAATAGCTTTTTGATTTAGTGCATTCTGGGATGCACATATTTGCTTTGAATGAGTCCCCAGCAAATTTGATGGGTCCCAATTAAAGTTTTTTTTAATAAATTGAAGGGTTTTTATTTATGATCTGGGGAAACAACTAAAGCCGGCTAACTCCTACCTTGTAACCTATCCTGTGTAATTCATTTCTAAGAAACTATTGAAATGTATTTACAGTTAGCTTGAAATGGTAAGGGAAGAAAAAAGAAAAACACTGGGACACATGGATATGATTTTACTATGTCCTTTTAGATTTTTATGCGTCAGGGACACAATTATGCGTACTTCTCAGCATCTTTGCATTAACTATTAGCAACCCCAACACTTTTGTTGATTTTGGTGTACATTGACAAATTCCGACCTTAATTGGTTCAATTCGCAATTTATCGCGTTTTTCTGGTCCAAACTTAAAAATATAATTAATTTTAAAAAGAAAATCCTCAAGTTTACTTGCTTTTCTGCACAGGTGTCACAATTCACTCCTGATTGGTTTAAATCGCAATTTCTCTCGTATTTCTGGTCCAAACTTTAAAATATGGTTAAAAAGAAAGGTAAATAATATTTCTAAATATATAATTTGTATGTGTTTTTATCCATTGAATTATTTTTTATGGCACGTTAAAATGGTATTTTGCTTTAAACAGACGAAAATGTGTAATATGAATTTTTTTTCCAAGGCTAAATTTTACACGTTACATTTTTTTTGTAAAACGAAAGTGGCTAATCTTTATCAATATTCTTGAAATTTTACACTTAATTATAGAGCCAAGTGCAGGAATTGAACTTTGCTCTCTGCGCCCATTTCTTACAATAACTGTTACACTACATGCATATACGCAGAGATGCTGATAGGTGTGCGTCCTTGTCCCTGATACACAAAAATCTAAAAGGATGCAGTAAAATCATAACCATGCGTTCCAGTGTTTTTCTTTTTTCTTCCCTCATCATTTCAAGCTAACCGTAAATACATTTCAATAGTTTCTTAGAAATGAATTACACAGGATAGGTTACAAGGTAGGAGTTATCTGGCTTAAATTTGTCTGAAGATCATAAATAAAAACCCTACAATCTATTAAGAAACTTTAGTTGGGATCCATAAATTTTTCCCCGGGGACTCAGTCAAAGCAAATATGTGCATCCCAGAGGCACTAAATCAAAAAAAGTTATCAGCGTGTGAGTGGGAAGGGGGGGGATACTAAATGATTCCTTACATACACTAAAAGATAAGCAGAATTTCTACTTTTAATAAATCTGACCATAAATGTTTACATACAATCTTGTCTATCTAATTGTTTTCTAATTTTTATTTTGTGTCTGATTTTCATCTAACATCTGTTGTTATCACACCAGCAAAAATAATTATATTGATTCAGTTGATGAGCTGAGAGTTATAAATAATAGTTTCTTATCTTCTCAAATGAATGTTCATCAAATTATTGATCAACATATTGTTTAACACTCTCTAACACTATTTACTATTTCACCTATAATTTTCCATAGATACCAACCTTTTTTTTTTTTTTTTTTTTTTTATAAACATTATTTTTATAAATCTTATTGTCTATTTATTTATTTATTTTTTAAAGTAATTTGTTCAGAATGGCATAAATTGGAAGTAAAAATTAAGTTTGTTTAATGGAGAGAAAAAACAAAAACACAAACAAATTGAGTTGTGAGAAATGTGAAATTAAGTTTGGGGGGGGAAATTTAAGCTGGAAATGAAAATAATCTTGTTAGGAATTTTTATTTTCTACTTAAAATTTTTTTTTTTTTAACACTGTAGCTTGCTACACGTGAAACTTATAGTAACAGTTTTGACCTATTTCTAATATTTTAGCATGTAAATTTTTACACTAGTTCTTTCTCTGTGTAAAAAAATATAAAACACTCCTTTTAGATATTTCACTGTGAGGGCCGGGTTAGCTCGGTCGGTAAAGCGTTGAGCTAGAAACCAGAAGGTTCCTAGTTCGATACCGGCCCTCGCCAACTCGGCGTATGAGTAGCACAGGGATTTGTGCGGTAAAGTAAGGAGCTGATGGTAGGTGTGGCGCAAAAACACTCCTTGGTCTAGCGCTAGTGAAAAGGTGATAGACTCCCTCACTGATTGGTTGATACTGACTTTAGGCCACCCAGATGAATTTACTTTTTTTTTACTGCAAGCATTGGGATTTTATAACTACCCTCGATTCTTACAAGACACACACACAATTTAATCTTAAACTGCATCTAATGGTGAATATCCAATTCTGGGGAGTGTGGAGTACCCCTTGATCACCATTACTTTCAGGTCCACCCTGTTAGGGTCCCATCTATGGGTTAAATAGAGAAAAAACATGAGTTTAAAAAGGATAAGTTTAAAAAATAATTTGAATACCCATCGGGAATGAATAAAACAATGTCTTCATCATTAAATAACCCAACAAGATTTGACATGCCGTAAAATCTAACCAGCCAACCAACAAGTTAACCTGTAGTAGGTATTTACTTGCACCATTCAAGTGACTGTTTAGAATGTGGGAGGTATTTCTATCACACCCTGTATAAATCACTTTTAAGTAGGTGGTCATTTATTAGGACCAAGATTTTATGGTTCTGATGTGTTTTGGCAGAATCCACTATATATAAATGTTATTTTCATATCACTACTTCGGTTATAGCTTTTTTGCTATTCTAAAACGGTTGGCCATTGAGGTAATGTCAGATTCAATGTTTCTCGAATTTAGCTCTATGAGCAATAACGGACCGATGCTGCCACCATTTTGTATTTCTAGCCAGAGGCCATAGATATAAAATATATGGCAGTTTCTCATTTTGGTATTTCAAGATTGTTATTTTTGGCTTGATTGATGTTTGATAAAATCTGATGGTGGTCGGCTTGAAAAGTTGAATAAAGTCTTTCTCACTTCCTTTCAGCCAATGAATAATAATAATCATCAGTTTTTTTTTTCTCTTGACTCCAGCCACCATCATCATCATCATCATCAATATTACATCAAACCGACTACAACTGCATTTTGATAGCATTTTACGTGTCCATCATTTGGCGCTTATAGAAAAAACAAAAAAATCTATATGCTGATTTAATCTAAATGTTGAATCTGTCTATTCATGCAAATTTCAGTGGAGATTTGTTACATAATTCGTGGGTAGCCTACGAATTATGTAAGTAAGTGTAGTTAAAATTCAAATAACGGTAAATGGAAAAATTGTCATTAACCCATTGAAAAAAAAGTTATTGACATCAATTAACCTTTCGCTGACCTGTACGCCAACTTCTGATTGGCTGAAGGAAAGGCGTGTGAAAGGGAACTGGTCTAGTGAGGCAGATTTTGGCCATCAGCTGAAAGGAGCAGATGTAGGGGACCTTCACCCCTAAGATGCCGACTTCTCACTGTGCGGTTAGAGACACTTTTGGGCTGTGGGTTTTGAATTAAAAAAAAAAAATAGACGTCTCAAAAAAAAAAAAAAAAAAGGAACAAAGTCTTGTTTATTTATTAAGCAATAAATAAGCACAGACAACCCAGCTCGAAAAAAGCACAGAAGAAGATGGCAGCAACAAATTAAGAACAAGAAAGAATCCATCTCCCTTCTGTTATGATATTTGTTGCCATTTTTAGGCTGCAAGAGAGAGCACTTTACAGTGGAGATCCCTTTGTGTTCAGTAGAATCCTTTGGTTGTTTCTTAGTGAAGAATCCTTTTGGTTGTTTCTTAGTGAAGAATCCTTTTGGTTGTTAGGCAGAATCCTTTGGTTGTTCGTTGGTGTTAGGCAGAATCCTTTGGTTGTTCGTTGGTGTTAGGCAGAATCCTTTGGTTGTTCGTTGGTGTTAGGCAGAATCCTTTGGTTGCTGATCCATCTGTCTGTCCGTGTTGAATACCAGCAACTGAGGGGCTTTCAAGATTGGTGATTAAATAGTTAACTAACCACGTATTCAAGTGTGTTGATTGGCTGATTGAATCCATGAGCCCACGCAGAGTCTATAAGTTTAAGTGGTGGATTCCAGCATACCTTATATCTTCAAAATATTCTAACATAATCTCTACTCTGTCTCCTCTCGCCATTTATATACCTGATGTAAAGGGGTATATAACAGATGTGCATAGATTCTGTAAATTCATTGTATACCCAACACTGCATGAGCAGAATGTGACACAAGGTCAATTTTTAAGCGGAGTTTAACAGGTTTGAATTCAGAATTTTCCTTCTTCTAGACCAGTTGTCATACCAAGGTTAAAGAGCCCAGTCTGCCCTATTTACCCATAGCTTGAGGGAGAATAGCTGGATTCATACCTTTCCAGTGCTATAAAATGCAAACAGCCTCATCCAGTATTTCTCTGAATGTTTGAGATGAGGCTTGAAGATTAGTATTATCTGCGTTATTCGGACTATTGTCCCCATCTTCATTGTTATTTGTACAACGTTTCGGCCGATATGCCCTCCGGCCTTCTTCAGGTATTTCTTGTCAGACTCAGGAACCTTCTTTTCGAACTCGGGAACTTTCTTGTCGTAATCGGGAGCCATCACGGAACTTTAAACCTAACTCTTTATTTAGTCCGCGGGGCTATCCTGTGATGGCTCCTGATTACAACAAGAAAGTTTCTGAGTTCGAAAAGAAGGTTCCCGAGTCTGACAAGGTCCCCGAGTCAGACAAGAAATACCTGAAGGTAGTATAACAATGAAGATGGGGACAATAGTCCGAATAACGCAGATAATACTAAGCTTCATCCAGGATTTCAAACGGTGTCAATGTGTCCATTTCCTGCAATGGTAACCATTACACCATGATCACATATTTAATGAGTGATTATCACACTAAAAGTGCAGATTCCTGCTAAATCACCAAAGTTAAGCAGTAATAAAACTGTTCAATACTTAATTGGGTGACCACTTAAGTAACAGTAGGTACTGTAAGCAACCAGAGTCCTTTGTTTATCAAAATGACTTGGCATTAAATGACTTGAAAAGGGTTGATATACTATAAAGCACCCAATCAATGAATATGTAAATTTGTCACATCAGATTAATTGCTTTTATAATATAGGGCTTCTCTAACCCTGATTATTTTAGTTTTTTTTTTTATTTATTTTAATAAATTCTTAAAAGCAATGATTAAATTCAGAATTTAGCCACAAATAATTTATCTACAATGAATTTACTGGAGGTGTCCACAAAATCCGTAAAAAAAAAGTTTTTCATCTATATGTTGATGTAATCTTTTTGTGAATCTGTCTATTCATTAGAATTTCTGTAGAGATTTGCATCAACTTAATTAACACATAAGGTGTTACTCAAAAGGAATTTGATAATGGGGGAAAAAAAAAAACCAACAATAAACAGCTTCTTTCTACTGTCTCCTTTAAAACATTACAATTGTGATCCAGTACACTGGCTCATTTGAAAGGCCTATTATAAATACTGTGTGTGTGTGTGTGTGTGTGTGTGTGTGTGTTATATATATATAAAATCTCCTAATGAGTCTGATATATCAACTAAGAGCTTACTAGTTTGTCAGATTCTTGCTCTGATGAACTTGTAAGCGAAACTATTAGTTTGTATATCTGACTCATTAGGATTAATATTACTATTTGCTCTACTTAGGTATCGAGCATTCTTTACATGTTAGTTTTAGGCAATCCTAGCAGCTATATATAAAAAAATGTAAAATATATATATATATATATACTGATAGATATGTGCACAAAAATGTAAGTGTTCGCAGTAAAATCATACCCATGCATCCCAGTGTTTTTTTTGTTTTTTTTTTCTCCCTCACCATTTTAAGGTAGGAATTAGATGGTTTTAGTTGGTCCCCATAAATTTTCCTGGGGACTCCTTCAAAGCAAATATGTGCGCCCCAGGAAGCACTAAATCAAAAAGCTATCAGTATCACTATATATATCTGCTTTATTGCTATATTTATTTTCATCTTTTAACACTCTATATTACTCCCCACCCCAAACCCCTCACTTCTGGATGTTAAGCAACTCCAGTGATGGTCAGTACTTAAGTCGCCACTTGTGAAATAAAATATGCTGGCTTTATTGCAAGTCATAGTCGGTGGAGTGGCCTATTGTTGGTATCTACTGGACAGTGAGGGAGTCTATCCCCTTTTCCCTAGTGCTAGACCAAGGAGATTATTGCCTCTGAGGTGGAGCGCCACACCTACCATCAATTCCCCACTTTACCATACCGATTTAAGCTGTGTTACTCATATGCCGAGTTGGCAGAGTCTGCTCTATTGACTGAGCTAAATTGAAATTGTGCTTCGTAATAATACTTAATGGAGGGAGTCTATCCTCTTTTCACTAGTGCTAAACCAGAGTTTGTTTTTGCCTCTGAGGTGGAGCGCCACACCTACCATCAACTCCCCACTTTTGTAAAGTTTTTAAGTGCCATCCTTGTCCAGTTGAAAAGCAAGGATGGCACTTCAAAACTTTACAACTTTAACACACAGATCCAAGCTGTGCTACTCATAACTCATATACTGAGTTGGCGATGGCCGGTATCTAACCAGAAACCTTGTGGTTCCCAGGCTGATGCTCTATCGATCGAGCTAAACTGAAGTTGTACTTTGTAATAATACTTTTCTTTGTGTTTTCATTTCTTTGGAAAGTGCTTTATTTTGGAAACCTTTCCAATGGATAATGATAGGTTGTTTTATTTGCATTGATTCGTTTCCAGTATTTTTTTCTTTCCTTCTGTTGTAATGGAAATCAAATGCACATCTCTTCATAAATATTTAATAAGAAATAAATTTTGTATGATTCAATTGAACTTTTGTAGACCAATTCTTTCTAAAATGGGAATGAATATCAGAATTTTTATCAATACTACAGCAGAGATGCTGATAGGTACGCATCCTGCGTCCCTGACACACAAAAGTCTAAAAGGATGCAGTAAAATCATATCCATGCATACCAGTGTTTTTCTTTTTTCTTCCCTCACCATTTCAAGCTAACTGTAAATGCACTTCAATAGTTTCTTAGGAATGAATTACACAGGATAGGTTACAAGGTAGGAGTTAGACAGCTTTAGTTGTTTTCCCCAGATCATAAATAAAAACCCTACAATTTATTAAGAAACCTTAGTTGGGACCCATCAAATTTCCTGGGGACTCATTCAAAGCAAATATGTGCATCCCAAGAGGCACTAAATCAAAAATCTATCAGCATCAAAGCTACAGGGTGGTCCAGAAGTCTTGCCACTCCTTACCAAAATAAAACTCTTAATAAAGTATGCCCTGTCGGCTGGGGCTGTAGAATACGCTAACTACTCTGCAGAGAGGTAATACTCTCCCAGTGTGGCCCTCTGTTAGCTATGGGTGGCAACCAGTGATGCTTAAGGACGGATTCTTGTGGCTGAGCAGTTCATAACCTGCAGCAGTCCACTTTGGCCCTTACTTAGGCTAGACGAGTGGTCAGAGAGGTCCCTCTTATGGCAAACCCCCGAACCCTTTTTATTATTTATATGCTGGAAGACAGTGACTAAAAGTCTTAGTGTCCTTGGTATGATGTTAAAATGCATCTAGTAGTGAGGTTCCAATTCTGGAACTCTGGTGAGTATGGGGTACCCCTTCACTGCTATTCTCCCAGGTCAATGAGACCAATTTGTGACCCAAGGTTGGTTGTGTGGAGGATACTGCAGAGGAATCAAAATTCCTGTAGAACAGGGGCAAATCTCATCGGGATTCCTCTTCAAAGGGGCCTTGGGTACTAGACCCTAGACCCAGTCCTTATTCCTTTTAAACGAACAGGTATGCTAATTTCTCATTGGTATTTGAAGATTATTTTAGTATTGATTGATGGCTGATAGAATCAGATGTTGGATGGTAAATTCTTGTGAAATTGCCTTAAAAGGAAATTTAGAGCAAAGTTTGTTATCTGAGAGGATAGGTTTAAATCTTACCTGTTCAATTTTTTTTCTTGTTTGGAAAGAACAAATGAATTGACTGCTGGAAAATTGCATTTTTCAAATTTTTTCTTAACTATTGTACATGATTATATCTTGTAGAAAAGTGATCATAATTGTTATCTTTGTATATGAGGCCAGGTAAAAAAAAAAAAAAAAAAAAAAAAAATGGATAGGGTAATTCAGTTATTAGTGAGAACTACATAAAAAAACATCTACGAACCAATTCTTCATATTTACCTATAATTTATTTATTTATTGTTAACAAACTGAAAGCATTCACTGTTTTTTTTCCTACTGTTTTTCTGTAAAAATCATTAAAGAAAAAAAAAATTGTTTTGAATCAACAATACAACCTGATTAAATGTGCTTAATTTTGGTCTCAACTGTATCATTAGGTCTTTATTCATTTATGAGAAAATGTATTACTAGACTGAATTGTTACAAGGGTTCCAATTTGAGAAAAAGAGTGAAATATATATTTCTTACATCAGCTGACACACACACACACACATATATGTATAAAATTTCCATCCCAGCTGGAGGTAGCTTGCTAATGTCTAGCCCCACTGAAGAGATGTGATACTTCGAAACATGCTGTCTGTGGATGACTATATAAATATATTTATATATATTCTTCCATTAATATTAATATCCTTGCAGATATCAGTTATAAATATTGGAGATAACTAAGCATTCCTCTCTTTTTGCTCTCTCTCTCTCTCCTTCTCTCCCCCTCTCTCTCTCTGTTTTTCTCTCTCTCTCTCTCTCTCTCTCTGTGTTTTCTCTCTCTCTCTCTGTGTTTTCTCTCTCTCTCTCTTGTGTTTTCTCTCTCTCTCTCTGTGTTTCTCTCTCTCTCTCTCTCTCTGTGTTTTCTCTCTCTCTCTCTCTCTCTCTCTCTCTCTCTCTCTCTGTGTTTTCTCTCTCTCTCTCTCTCTCTGTGTTTTCTCTCTCTCTCTCTCTCTCTGTGTTTCTCTCTCTCTCTCTCTCTCTCTCTGTGTTTTCTCTCTCTCTCTCTCTCTCTCTGTGTTTCTCTCTCTCTCTCTCTCTCTCTGTGTTTTCTCTCTCTCTCTCTCTCTCTGTGTTGTCTCTCTCTCTCTCTCTCTGTGTTTTCTCTCTCTCTCTCTCTCTCTCTCTGTGTTTTCTCTCTCTCTCTCTCTCTCTCTCTGTGTTTTCTCTCTCTCTCTCTCTCTGTTTTCTCTCTCTCTCTCTCTGTTGTTTTCTCTCTCTCTCTCTTCTCTCTCTCTCTCTCTCTCTCTCTCTCTCTCTGTGTTTTCTCTCTCTCTCTCTCTCTCTCTCTCTGTGTTTTTCTCTCTCTCTCTCTCTCTCTCTCTCTCTGTCTCTCTCTCTCTCTCTCTCTCTCTCTCTCTCTCTGTGTTTTCTCTCTCTCTCTCTCTCTCTCTCTCTCTCTCTCTGTGTTTTCTCTCTCTCTTCTCTCTCTCTCTCTCTCCTCTCTCTCTGTTTGTTTTCTCTCTCTCTCTCTCTCTCTCTCTCTCTCTCTCTCTCTCTCTGTGTGTTTCTCTCTATCCTCTCTCTCTCTCTTCTCTCTCTCTGTGTGTTTCTCTCTCTCTCTCTCCTCTGTGTGTTTTCTCTTCTCTATCTCTGTCTTCTCTCCCTCTCTGTGTTTCTCTCTCTCTCTCTCTCTCTCTTGTCTTCTCTCTCTCTCTCTCTCTCTCTTCTGTGTTTTCCTCTCTCTCTCTGCTTTTCTCTTCGTCCGTCTCTGTTCTCTCTCTCTCTTCTCTCCTGTGTTCTCTCTCTCGTTCTCTCTTCTGATGTTTTTCTCATCTTCTCTGGTCTCTCTGTCTTCTTCCTGTGTGTTATTCTGGCTCTCTCTTCTCTTGCTGCGTCTCTCCTCTGCCTGTTGTTTTCTCTCGTCTCTCGTCTCTTCTCGTTCTCTCTCGTGTATGTTTTCCGATCAACACGTTAGTCTACCGTCATCTGTGACGTGCGGGGCGGTTTCCTACTCGCTGTTCCGTCCTGTCTTCTTCTCAGTCTTCTCGTAGACGTTTGTCGGCTCTCCCGGCTTGTCGCGACGCCCTCCGATTTGTCTCCTCGTCTGCGCGCGGCGCGGCGCGGCTCCTCCCCCCCCTCCCGCCCATCGCTTCTTCATCCTTCGCTCCTCTCCTCTTCTCTCTCTCTCTCTCTTCTCATCCTTTGTCATTCTTATGAATATTTCTCCATTGCCTTTTAGTTGTCTACAACTGATTTGAATAACCAGCAATATGTTTCCATGCAATGAACAGGCCATAAATAGACAAATGAGCTTACAAAGTCAAATTTCTCTTATCAGAATGACTCTTGTTTTAAAGAGTATTCTAAGACCTGTCAGCTTCGACCAGGACATATCAACATCAGTTAATAGCTTCCTGTTACTTTTATTTTATTAATTTCTTTTTTTTCTTCATGGACAACTATATTGTAGATTGAACAATGCTATAAAAATACTACAAACTGGTCACTTAAATATGCAATTAAATTTCTGCTTTTTTACACTATTAATAAATATTGCAATGGGGACAGAAAGAAAAAGAAAACAAAACAATAATTGATAACTTAAGTGAAAAAGTCCTAATCATAATTGCAATGACAAATGAATAAAAATTCTGTTTCAATCACTACTTGTATGCAACACTTATTCCTCTCCTCTTGACATCTTATTATAATGGAGATTGTGTATTTGTCTGTCTGTAACCGAAACTATATCACTACTCAAGTCACAATTCTCTTAGTTATTTACATCCCATTCTCCATGACTTTATTTTTATTTAAACCTCAATTACTAATAAAATAGTCTTTTATACTGTTGGACTTATTTGCATATTAATAAAATGCAATTGTATTTATATATACAACAAAATAGCGGTTTACAATGTGAATGGGAAGGCTAATTTGCATATTGATATCAAAAATTTGATTTTAAGAAATATGTGCTTAGCATTATGGATTTTTAATTGTTTGGTTTTATATTAATGAATATGAGCAAAAATCTCTTAAATAAATCTTAAAAGAAATCCATTAACAAGAAGAAATAACTGCTATTTTATTCTTTACTTCCTATTTTAACTAAATAGTTAAATTAGGAAAATTTATCAATGAAAGACGGGATTGATGGAAGAGTAAGTTTCAGTTGTTCATATTTTTATCTGCATTCTTATTTAGTTTCAATCGCCTTTCTAATTTAATATAATAATTTATTACATTAAATACTTGTACCCGGAGGGTGCATATATTTGCTAGTAATAATAATAATAATAGTAGTAATAGAAATAATAATAGTAGTAGTAATAATAATAGTAATACCGGGTTGAAAAATCACTACTACACCTCACTAGTGATACTACAATAGTCTCTGCCCATTTCTCTCTCCAATTAAGTTATAAGATAGCAATTCTAGTAGTAGATATTACAGCCTCTTGGTACATTTCCGTTGGTGAATGGACACTTGAACTATTAATTATGATGCAAGAAATACAGATCTAACAGAGGAGGAAATATTTGGGCCTTGCTAAATATTTGATAAATATACTTTTTCTCTGAATTTTTGAGGCTTGATAATTAGTATTATTTTGATTATTCGGACTATTGCCCTCATCTTTATTGTTATCTGTACAATGTTTTGGCCGATGTGCCCTCCAGCCTTCTTCAGGTAAGACAGTTCTAAGTAACAGCTATCTCTAGGCTGCAGGTTCAATACTGGTCAGGGGCAGTAGTAACATAGAATAATAATTAACACAGCTTAACTCCTGTACCCCAGCTATTGTTAGCTGAATGAGAACAGGATACCCCCATTATTTGAATAAAGGGTTAGGTTCAATGTTCCATGATGGCTCCCGATTATGTCAAGAAGGTTCCTGAGTTCAACAAGAAATACCTGAAGAAGGCTGGAGGGCACATCGGCCGAAACATTGTACGGATAACAATAAAGCTGAGAACAATAGTTTGAATAATCCAAATAATACTAAAATATACTTTTGATCATTATAATTGTTTGAAATTTGTACAGGTGCTGTGTTTTCATGTAAAATTGATGTTGCATTGTGGGGCCTTGGTGGAAGTTGAAGGGGTGATGGATTACAAGTTTATAGGAAAGGAAAGTCAGACATGTGGTCACAGAAAAAAATAACACTCATTTTATTGTGTTTTAAGCTCACTTTGTGACCAGTCGCAAATTAGTGGTATTTTTTTTTTCTTAAAGTCTCTGAAGGAATTGCTAAATTGTAGCCCAAGCCCCAATTGGTGTGGGGTGCATTTTTGCTAACCTCAAAATTTTAGTTGTTCCTAGTCCTTTCCTACCCCCCCCCTCTCCTCCTAACTCCCCCTCTCCTCCTAACTCCCCCTCTCCTCCTCTCCCCCTCTCTCCCTCCCTAACTCCCCCTCTCCTCCTAACTCCCCTACTCCTCCTCCTCCTCCCCACCCCTCCTCCTACCACCCTCTCCTAACTCACCTCTCCTCCTACACCCCTCTCCTAAACCACCCCTCCTAACCCTCCTACCACCCTCCTCCTAACTCCTCCTACCACCACCTCTCCTAACTCCTCCTACCACCCTCTCCTTAACCCTCCTACCACCCTCTCCTAACTCCTCCTACCACCTCTCCTAACTCCTACCACCCTTCCTAACTTCCTCCTACCACCCTCTCCTAATCCTCCTACCACCCTCTCCTAACTCCTCCTACCACCCTCTCCTAACTCCTCCTAACCACCCTCTCCTAACTCCTCCTCCACCCTCTCCTAACTCCTCCTACCACCCTCTCCTAACTCCTCTACCACCCTCTCCTAACTCCTACCACCCCTCCTAACTCCTCCTACCACCCCTCCTAACTCCTCCTACCACCCCTCCTAACTCCTCCTAACTCCCCCTCCCTAACTCCCCCTCCCCAATCTCCCCCTCTCCTCCTAACTCCCCTCCCCTCCTCCTCCCCCTAACTCCCCCTCCTAACTCCCCCTCCTTCCTCCTAACTCCCCCTCTCTCTGTCTCATTTCAAACTTCATCAACTTAGTCTTTTCTTCCTTATTTTTCTCTATGCAAAGAAAATGTCATCATTTTTGAGTTATGCTTTTTGATTGATTTTTCTTTCTTTCTGGCATCAAGTGCTCGTCTTTATTGGCCCTTTTTTTTTTTTTTTTTTTTTTTGATGCTCTATTTTGAACAATTTGGTCTCAAAGGGTTAGATGTCTGCTTCCATTTTGGGAGTGCAGCCAATTGATCAAATAACCAATATCTTTACAAAATGAATTATAAGCAAATACTCTTTCTCTACCCTCTAAACAACAGATTAAGCTTTCTACCCGGAACCCTGTTTTGGCAAACCCTCAAAATAAAATTTTCTGGAAGGATGTTTATTAAAAGGGGCTCTTGTCGCATGGGATCTTTATGAAAAATATCCCATTTTAAAAATAGATAAATAAAATAAAAGTTCTGGTTTCTATGTTTTCCTTCCTAGAATTCCATTATTTTCTTTTTCTCTTTCGGTGATGCTGATAGCTTTTTGATTTACTGTGTCCTGGGACACACATATTTGCTTTGAATGAGTCCCGGGAAAATTTATTGTTTTTATTAATTTATAAAATTAAATATAAAATTATTTATTAATTTTATAGCTTGAAATGGTGAGGGAAGAAAAAAGAAAAACACTGGGATGCTTGGATATGATTTTACTGCATCCTTTTAGATTTTTGTGTGTCAGGGATGCAGAACATCTCTACTCTTCATTCCTATTAACCTTTCTGCAAGAAGTGACATCTTTTATATGGTAGCTTAATGTAAGGCATTTTCTTATTGGCTGTGCATTGACCAATTTAATATGAATGCATAGAAAGATTACTCGGAGGCCGCACTGTGGTGTATGATTGTGAAAGTTTGTTTTGCAAAATATCATAATAAAAATTCATTTCCAACAACGATAGCCATTACACCACGCGCTTTATATATATATAATATATATACACACACACACACACACTGAATGCAATTCCCTAACATCTAGGCATAAAATAACCTTATATTGGTTGGCATGCTGTTAACATGTTAATTGTTAAACATTTTGTTTTATTGCTTATTTTCTTGACAATGGCCAGATTAACACAATGCATTTTTTTTACTGTCGAGAGCCATGTACAAACCGAAGCTCATGCAGTGGCTAGTGCAAAAAATGTGCGAATCTCTTCAGCATTCCCCTTTTCGGGGCACCGGGCCAATAAATCCAGCCCTGCCTCTTTTATACAAAAAGTCAGATGTTGCAAAAGGGGACAGCCCCCTGGGATTCACATTGATTAGTTATACATGTTACTGGTCCAGACGCTGAAGCCACTGGATACAGGGTTCCAAAAAACAGTGTCATATGGTATATTAAGACAGATGTGTGCCTATCATAACATTATGCTTTGCAAGGCTTGACATTAATCCTAATTGGGGATCTCATTGTGCCTCTGTTACACTTGAGTAATTAATTGTTTATGCTGAAATAAACATTTGCATAATTTATTCATATTTCTATATTCATTATTAATCTTCTATTGACAGGTTTGATTGTTTTATGGTCTCATTAAAACAGGAATTGAGGGGGTGGGGATCTTAACTAAGTAACTTTTACTTTCTCATTGGCTCACTTGGATGTAACCTGGCAACAATGACCAACTTATTGCATTCATTTTTAATGCTACAAGAAAATTGATATATCAATTTAATATATCATTTTGATATTATTTAGTATTCATTTTTTAATCATTTATAAATATTATAAATCAATATTTATTTATATTTATAAATTGAATTATAAATATTACACATTCATAAAAATATCATTTAATATTATTTAAATGTCAATGTAATATATAATTATAATTGATGTATATAATTAATGTATATAATTATATATAATTATAATTAATATATAATTACATGTAATTATAATTATATTTAATTTTTTTAGAAATAATGCATTTAATTTTTATTTTTTTGAATACCGAATTTATTTTAATATAAGTTATTTAAAACTAACATCTAAAGTTTTTAAGTAAAATAAAACAAAAGAAACTGTATATAACTTAATATACCATTATACTCAATAGGTTTGACATAAACTGTGATGCATAAAGCAAACATATAAAAATAAAGGTTTGTTTTTCTTAGTACTATAATTGCGAGTGAGCCAGGGTAAAAAAGTGTAACAGTCAGCAACATCAAGTCAGTTTTAAGTAATGAGTTGTAAGCATATTTGATATTTATTTTGTGTATATGAAAGGCTTGGAAAGCTTTCAAATTGCAATGTACACATTTTGTGTCAATGCAATCCCTGATCGTTGCAACTTAATTATAAATGAAAATTAAAGTAGTGCTATTTTAAATTTATGTTGAATGGATTAGTTGCACCACTGATTTTGGAATTTTTGGTTAAAAAAACGTGCGACCTACCTGCGAGTATACATAGTATCTAAAATTGTATGGATTTTAAATTCTAATGCAACCGATGAGTTTTGTTAGATTGTAAATGAAAAAAAACCCAAAACATTATAGGTTGATAAGATAAATAAATGCTTCAGTTTTGATATTTAAATTCTGTCCTGTAGGACAATTGTCAAGTTCTAAATGACCCATTTATCAGTTATATAAATTATAACAGAAAATACTTATTTTCTTCTCCCTTCCCCCAAGAAAAAATAGTAATATGGCTTTTTTCTACCTCTTGAAAATATAAATATTTATGGCTGTAGCTTTAATGTCTAACTCTATATGAATAAAAAAGAAAGCAGGTAGTAAAAAAAAATGTGAAAATAATAATGTATTCTGCCGTGTTGAAAGTAATGGCCAATTTTATAATATATTTAAATGTAAATTGACTGTTATTTTCTAAATAACTTAATAAGACTTTGAAAGAAAAACAATTACCAGAAAGGTTACTTGACAATCTCCATTATATATTTACTTGCAAAAATATGCAACCTCCGGGTGTAAGTACTTAACTTTTAATATAATAAAATGTATTTATGAATTAGACTAACCTAACAAAACTAAATAACACAAATGAAAAGATTATTATTTTTACTAGCAGCCCCCCCCCAAAAAAAAAAAAAAACTTCTTCCGGGCAGTGTAAAAATGTATTTTTGAAAGATATTGTCTGAGTGTGGTGGAATTAAACATTCACTGTCATCAAATTTATTAAAGAAGTAAAAAAAAAAATAAGGGAATTTTAAATGAAACTTAGTTCTGTCCCTTTCAAATAAAATGCTGCACGCATCTATTAATTATCAATTAAATGATTATTTTGAATATTTGGTACATAAATTTTACACAAAATCGAAGTTATTTATTTATTCATAAACTTTTTAGTAAACTTCTTGTTACTGTAAAAAAAGGTTAGAGTAAAAAAAAAAAAATACTTTTCAAAACTGATTACAAATTTTGCAAATCATTTTTTCCATTTAAAGTAATAATACATTTTTTTTAGTTGATTTCATAGTTTATATTAGTTTATTTATTTATTAAAATGGAAAGGATTCAAATGCTGAATTTAATTTTATTTTACTAATATTAATTGTTATTTAATGTATTGATGATTTGTGACGTAACAGGGACGTAGTTTTTGTTACAGACAAATAGACTGAATCTGCATTATTAATAGATTTTAAAATAATTGATTTCTATATAAAATCATATATAGGGTTGCTGTGTGTGTGTGTGTGTGTGTGTGTAAATATTTTAAAAATATATAAATATTGGGGAAAAAAATCCATGCTGTTATCATTTAAATTTTATTTTTCAATTATCTTCACGAATATAAATCAAATCTTCATTATTTTTGTTTAAAAACCAAGCCCTGGTGATATTTAATGTGTGTATATATATTTACTTTGTTGTTAATTGTTTTATTTTAGTAGTTTTCTCCAGACATATATATATACACACACACACACAACTGCCCTTTATATATGTATAGATGGATTAGTGTCAAAGCTAATTATCTTTTTTGAGTGTTAGGTAAATTTGTTAAGTACAGAATTAGCCATGGTCCATCCAAAAGTGTGACAGAATCTTGAGGTGCCAATCTGTGTTGTATAATTTATTTGGCCCCTTTTTTTCCTAATTGAGTCATTCACCTTAGTATATACATACATATTTATCAACCCCTCTACACAAGCAGGATGTAACCCAAGGCCAATTTCTTAAGTAGAGTTGAACAGGTTTGAGTTCAGATTTTCCATTCTTTGCCAAACCAAAGTTAAAGAGCCCAGTTACCCTACTATTTAACCATAGTGGTATATATGGTACTTACATGGAAGTGGCTGGTACAGTGAGGGTGAGGGTAAGTGTTATGTTAATTTACCACACACGCATGAACTCTCCCAACTATAAATAGCAGCAGGTTCTGCACTTAAGTGTGAGTTGATATTTCAGCGGATAGCTGATAAGACAGCCTTGCGAGTAAACTTTCATTTGTATATGTTTGTACTACTGTTCTTTGTTAATATATTTGTTTAACTCTTTCCCTTTTGTGTCTTTATTCTGGCCCCTAACCAGGCCACAACAGTAAGGAACCAATCTTACAGTCAAAGTAACTCTGTTACTTGTGTACTAGAGGGGGATTTTTTTAAGTTAGTCCCACAGATCCATTATTACTGAATCGTGAGTTGAATCCTCGTGGGATGCCCCATTTAAACCCCTAGGTAAAAAAAAACAAAAAACCTTGCATTTATCCAGCTACTCTGAAAAGAAATGTTAATGTCTACTATCTAAAATATTAAATGAAAAAAAAAATCCATTCTGTTATCATATAAATTTTATTTTTTAATTATCTTCATGAATATAAATCTAATCTTCATTATTTTGCTAAAAAAACAATCCCTGGTGATATTTATGTGTATATATATATATATTTACTTTGTCATTAATTGTTTTATTTTCAAAGTTTCCTCTGGACATACAGATTCACACAACTGCCTTATATATGTATAGATAGATTATTTTTTTTTTTTTTTTTTTTTTTTTTCCTGAATGTTTTCTGGATGTCAACAGAGATTTTTGTGGAATTGTGACTTTATTGTTTTCAGTCTACTGCTTCTGTTTCTCTGTTACAAGAGTTGATATGCCATTAAACAAAATAACCAACCAACCCACCCATAATCATAGTGAACTGACGTATTGACCTTACTTGATACTTTCATCCCATCTCCTTACCTTTTTAAAAATGTGGTCTCATGCCAATAAAACTCAAATGTTTAAGAGAATAACAAATAACTTTTAAAACGCCCCCCCTAAAAAAATGTTACATCATTGTCAGCTAGGGGTGGAGGTGCATTGCCACCTTTCCAACTCCAGAATATACATATGCATAGATGCTGATAAGTACGCGTCCTGCGTCCCTGATGTACAAAAATCTAAAAGGATGCAGTAAATCCTATCCATGCATGATCAGTTCAAATCCTGGACGAGGCTGTTTGGTGGTTTCACTTTTGCGTTAATGCCCTTGGGAAAAGCCTCAATCGATCCTCTCAATTTTGAGGTAAATAGGACAGACAGGGTTATTTATCTTTGTTGCGGCAACCAGTCTAGGAAAAGGAAAACTCAATTTAAACCAATTGTAGACCTTGGAGAGAGATGAGCTCCATTCAAGACATGTTTCATGGGTAGTGCCCCTACAACCAAAATCTTTCTAATTGTAATCATTTAAGTTTTTTTTCCCCTCAATAATTGGTATTTTGCTATCATTTTCTCTTTGGATCCCTCAGAGATACTGATGGTTATGTGCCCTGCGTCCCTGACGCACAAAAATCTAGAAGGATGCAGTAAAATCAGTGTTTTTCTTTTTTCTTCTTTCACCATTCCAAGCTAACTGTAAATACATTTCAATAGTTTCTTAGAAATGAATTACACAGGATAGGAGTTATGTGGCTTTAGTTGGGGACTCGTTCAAAGCAAATATGTGCGTCCTAGGACACACTAAATCAAAAAGCTATCAGCATCACTGAAATTGCTTTGTGTGGTTACATCATTGTCAACTAGGAAGTCTGAGGGTGAATTGCCACCACTCTACCTTCAGAATATACATATGCATATAGGAGACAGTTAATTTGGCTTGCAAACCACTTTTCTAATTTTTGGGTAGCTGTCCAGAAATATAGCTGTTTTATTTACTTTCATTGCCAAAACCGACTCTGAAATAATTTCACTTTATCAGTATATATATATATATATATATATATATTTTGCTTCAGGGTTTGTTCCCTTCTCAGATAGAAGTTATTTTTGAAACTCTCTTTCTCACTCTCTCACTCCTTCTCTCTTTCTCTCTCACTCCTCTCTTTCTCTGTCGACATTAATGTCACTTATGTTTGTCCCGGAATCTATCTTATTGTTTTTATAGCAAATTACTTCCCGGAATATCCTTATGCAGTGACAATGTGCTTGTGAAACCGTGTTTAGGTGATTTTCATATCCAAACATTACTTCTTTATTTTTTCTTCCCCCCCCCATTTTCAGTTAAGAATGGTTAAACAGCAGCTGTCTTTTCTATTCAATGTGTAGATGCAACTTGAGAATGATTTATTTTCCCTGATTTATAGCTATTGTTCTCACCCCCCCCCCCCGAAAAATAGATATTAGTCTTTCTTCCACCGTTTATGATTTTATAGTGTCATATTGTTAAATATGTTAATCATATAAATATAAAATTAAGTTTTGGCCTCTTTGTCAGTTTATACAATATATATTTGCACACATACAATGGAAGAGCTATAGCTCATCTGATAAACAGTATATATGATTTGAGCTGATGAAGTCGGGTTCCATACTACTCATTTTTGTCTGAGTTCTGTTCTTTCATTCCTTATATTTTACCTCATTCTGTCGGATTCATTCCAACCCCCTTTTCCTCATACTTTGATTTGTTATATGGAGGTGTGTGGTGTAATGGTTACCGTCATAGGAAATGGACTTGTCAATACAAGTTCAAATCCTGGACGAGGCTGTTTGCATTTTACATTGCACTGATACCCTTGGGAAAGGTATGCATCCAATTACTCTTCCTCGAGCTAATAGGACAGACTGGGCTCTTTAACCATGACTAAGTTAGCAGAAGGAAAACTCCGAATTCAAACCAGTTAAGAAATTGACCTTGTGTCACATCCTGTTCATGTTGATGTATATCATTTGATAAACAGTATATATGTTGATTTGTTATGTGGTGGTGTGTGGTGCAATGGTTATCATAGGAAATGGACATAGTGAGACAAGTTTAAATCCTGGACAAGGCTGTTTGTATTTCACATAGTGCAAATAACATTGGGAAAGTTATGATTCAACTATAGCTATGAGTATAGTAGGGTCGACTGGGCTCTTTAACCTTGTTTTGGCAATCGGTCTAGGAGAAGGAAAAAAATTCAAACCTATTAAACTCCACTTAAGAAATTGTTGTGTCGCATCCTACTTGTGTGGAAGGGTTGGTAAATATGTAAACGTTGAAAATATATTTTCAATCTGTAGCGTCCAAATATAACAATATTATAATTTAAAAAAAAAATTTTTTTTATAGCTAGCAAAGATGTTAGTTGGAATTTGTTTTCCCTTTTTTTTTTTTTTTTTTTTTTTTTTTTTTTTTTTTTTTTCAGAGATTATTTTACCAGAGTGAGTCAAGTTTAGTAACATTTTGTTAATGTGAGGCATGTTTGGCAGCTCTGAATGCTGGACAGTGAGGGAGTCTATCTCCTTTTCACTAATGTTAGACCAAGGAGATTGTTTTTCATGTACTGAGTGGGTGAGGGCCGGTATCCAACCTGGAACCTTATGATACTGAAAATAATCCTAATTTTTTTAAAAAGCTTTTTATCTTTGTATCTTGTGCCTAATTAAACCATCAAGAGTTGAACACAATATTAGATACCATTATAGTATGTAGCCTACCTTTTGAATGTGGCCTATGAAATCATGTCTCTTATAGTATGTGGCCTACCATAAAAAGCATATTATAAGGTTATAATAATAACTACTAACCCTATTTCAGAATTTTAGAATATTTTAGAATTAAATAGATCTCTGATTCATGTAAATTATGGATAAATTCTTTTAAAATTTTTTCCTAATTACGATATACAGCTGAATTGCATTTCTTGAAATTGAAAATATATGAAAAATAATTAGTTTCAATAAATTGCCTACTACTTATATCTATAAATATACTCTTACTGAGGTAGGCCACATTCAAACAGGGTAGGCCGGATACTATAACGGAATCAAAAGGGTAGGCCACATACTATAATGGCACCCAATATTATTATCTGGTATAATGTTGATTGAAGGTGTTTCTATTGTCTTCCTGTCTATTTTTGTTTTTCTTCTCCTTTTTACAGACATTCAAAATAACCCTCCTTTTTTTTTGTTGTTCTGTTCCTTGCTGATGGATTTGACTTTAATATTCCATCTTTGGGGAATTTCTGAAAGATCTTATCTATTAAATCTCAAGTTGCAAAGGGGGGGGGGGCGAATGCAAAATGTTGGCTTTTAATAGACTACTTAGTTTTATTATTTCTCCTTATAGCATCCACAAACGGTGCTGGGGGGGGGGTGATGGTGACCGAAGGATGCATATGATCGATTGTTATAACGAAAACTGCCTTTCCATTTTAACTCTTTTTTTTTTTTTTTTTTTTCTATTTGTTTGTAAATAACTTGCATTGGAAAATTGTCCGTGGCTGCATATGAGCCCTTTCCATGGCCTTTTAAGTGCTCTCTAGCCCTCCCCTCTCCCACCACACATATATGCAAACTCTCTCTCTCTGTCAGTAATTTTGGGAAGAGTGGGCTTTAAGTAACTTTACCATTTCCTCGTGGTTGTCTCCAGTTGATTGAACACTGGTGTTCTATTCAGTAAGCTTTTCAATTTGCATTGAAGGGCGTTGTATACGAGGAGAGGAAAAAAAAAAAAAGGAATAACATTCAATGTATTTCTGTTCCCTATTATTTGTGCGCCAAGCAGCTAAAAACAAGTACCATTGAATAAATGATATAATATATATATATATATATATATTATGGCTGGGTTAGCTCAGTTGGTAGAGCGTTTGGCTAGAAACCACAAGGTTCCTAGTTCGATACTGGCCACCGCCAACTCGGTGTATGAGTAGCACAGGGATCTGTGCGGTAAAGTAAGGAGCTTTTATTGAAATGCTACTTAAAAATGTCCAGCATTTGTAAAACTCAAAAATAAACAAATCAATACACCAGGTTTTTTTTTTTTTATTTATTGCTTCCACCAGGTGACATCGGGTATCTGCTTTTAGTATTACTTAAAGCCGTCATGAATTTACTGACAACAAATAGAATTCTTGTTTTGTGTGTGTGTGTGTGTGAGTAGCCTATTGTCTGGACAGCAAGGGAGTCTATCCCTTTTTCACTATCGCTAGACCAGGGAGATTGTTTTTGTGTCTGAGGTGGGGCACCACACTTGCCAACAGCTCTCCACTTTACTGCACAGATGCTAGCTGTGCTACTCATACACTGAGTTGGCGAGGGCTGGCATTGAACCCAGAACATTGTGATTCTTAAGAGAATGATCTACCGACTGAGCTAAACCGGACCCTTATATATATATATGTTTGGTTGAATGTGACAGACATTTTATCTGACTGGTTTCTTTTCAATCTTTTCTAATTGTCCGGCCAGCTTCTTTTTTTTTTTTTTTTTTTTTTTTTTTTAATGTCTGAATGAATCCACCAAAGGTTCTTTCACAAGTACTTTTGGCACTACTTAGTGCCATTGTCAGGTGTATAGTAGTGAGATCATGAAAACATCTCACTACTACTCTATATGAAAAAATGCTGCCAATACACACACACACACACACACACACACACACATATATATATATATATACACACACACTCACATTTGCACACTTGGCTATTACAATGGTGAAACACTTAATTCTGATCTGCTGAAAATTCGTGTGTGTGTGTTGGGGCAACAATTTTTTATGCAAATCTTATTAAATGTGATAAACAAGGAACGCCTTGCTTTCTTTTTTTTTTTTTATTTATTTTTTTTTTTTTTTAAATTGAACTTGTTTCCTTACAAGGAGAAATGTATATAAGAATTAAGGGAGTGTCAGAATTCTCCATAGAAACGTAATTAGGAAGGCCAATCCTTATGAAAATTTAAAATGTGTCAACAAAAACATTTAAAAATTGTGATTATGAATGTCATTTAAGAATTAAAGGATTGAAAATATTGTGTGGAATGAAATATGATTAATAATAATAGAAATGAAATATGGTTAATAATAATAAAATGAAATATGGTTAATAAATTATCATTAGATAGTACATTTAATAATTAGTTGTAATTCTAATCAATCAAATTGGTATTCTTAATTATGTAAATTGGGAAAATACATATAGAGCAACACAAAATATATAAACACTATCAAATTGTTTGAGTTTTTCTTCCATACTGTTGGAGCTATATATCTTATTATAATGGAGATTGTGTTTTTCTGTCTGTAACCGAAACTATATTACTACTCAAGTCACAATTCCTTTAGTTATTTACATCACATTCTCCATGATTCTATTTCTATTTAAACCGCAATTAATAATAAAACTGTTTGACATTATTAATACTGTTGGCCTTACCTAAATACTAATAATATGCAATTGTATTTATATATACAACAAAATACCAGTTTTCAGTGTAAACGTAAAGCTAATTTGCATATTGATTTTAAAAAACTGATTTTAATAAAAATGTGCTTGGTATTATTGATTTCTAATTGTTTGGTTTTATCTTAATGAATATGAGTAAAAATCTCTTCAATAAATCCTAAAAGAAATTCATTAACAAGAAGAAATAACTGTAATTTTATTCTTTACTTCCTATTTTAACTAAATAGTTAAATTAGGAAAATTTAGCATTGAAAAACGGAAGTGATGAAAGAGTAAGTTTCAGTTGTTCTATTTCCGATTATACCCCCTCCGTTTCAAATCTTTTTATTTGAATTCTTAATTAGTTTCATTAGCCTTTCTGATTTAATCTAATATTTTATTACATTTAAACTTAAATATATGCACCCTCCGGGTGCATATATTTGCTAGTATATATATATGTCAGTAGTGGAGTCAATAACATAAACATTTTAATTTAAATCAATGTCAACTGCACTATTACTTGTGTACCACTTTGTGTGGAGGTTTATATTATATGGTGGTAGCATCTACTAGTCTGATGACACCATAGATGTGGATGCAGATCTGGGCAAAGTTGTACAAAAGACCACCAGTTGCCCATGCAGGTAGTCTCTTTCAGTTGATGTTTTCCAAGAGAAGAAAAAAGGCTGATAGAGCTGAGCACCAGTGTCTTTGGGGTTGCCAGAATGAGATTGAAGGCACTGTCAGGCTGCTTTATGGATTATATCTTCTACTTTAGTTATCTTTCTCTCAGACTGGTTGCCCACCAAGGCTAAAGATCTGCTTACCCAACTATATTTACCTATAGCTAGTGTTACGTTCGTCTTCTCAAGCGTGTGTAATACGCCGGATTTTAATTCCTGAGAAACCCACAATAATTGAGAGAAAATACGTATATGAATTTTGACAGAATAATATTAAAAACAAAAATATATTTTAATAATTTATAACTTCATTCATTCATTCATTCATAGGTAATCTTTTTTTTTTTTTTGTTCAGTCAAAAAAAATAGGAAGAAGAGGCGGGAGAATCAAAAATGTCCAATATATGGGATAGTGAGAGATAGAAGTTTTTCTTGGAAAAATACAGTCCAGCTTTTACTTATCTGTTTCAGTCTCTTGTTTGTTTTCAATTCTTCATATAATTTTTCTTTTGTTCCTTTTACTTATTTCGTAATATTCTGTTTTATTTCTCTTCATAATTTTGAAGATGCGAGATTCGCGTAGATGGTCCTTTACCCGGCAATTTTTCTTTTCCAACTGTTGAAACGCTGGACCGTTAAATCTGGGGACGCTAAATTTTTTTTAAACGTTCCAAATTCTAATAATTCCTTTTTTTGTGAATTATCTCCCTTTCATCGCCGAATGTAAATAAAGGGTTAATTCCTTTATTTATGTGTATTTTTTCTTTTATTATTATTAATTCGGCCAATAACGTGACACTAGTCATCTCTAACACAGATCTTTGGTAAGACTGTTTAATTCTCAGATTCCAAATAAGGTGGTACCTTTACATATATGTGCCCCCAACTTACAAATTTTCTGATTTACAAGCTGTCACTCGGTCAAGCTTTTAAAAATTTGTGTTGAGAGCTAAAAATTGAGGTACAAATGAGTTTAATATACTCTTATGTTAATAAGTTCACATTTTAGTTTCCAATATTATTACACCAAAGAAAAATAGTATCAAATAAAAGCATCAAAACATTACAGCACATAATTTATTACACTGTATTTTATTATTTCTCTGATGTTTTTTTTAGACGAGGCTTGATAATTTGGATTATTCAGACTATTCTCCTCATCTTTATTGTTATCTGCACACAAGGAGTCCGACAAAAAATACCTGAAGAAGGCCGGAGGCCACATCGGCCAAAACGTTGTGCAGATAACAAAAATGAGGACAATAGTCCAAATAATACTTTTTATTTTTTTATAATGTTTTTTTATAATGTTTTATAAAATACAGTGCTATTTTTACTTTTTAGAAATAGTATTTTTTTTTTCTCAAGACATGGGTAGGAGTGGAACGAATTAATGACATTTCAGTTCATCTTAATGGAGAAAATTGATTTGATATACGAGGAAATTGAGTTAGGAGTGGAACGAATTAAACTTGTAAGTCAAGCCACCGCTGTATATATATGCTTGCTTTGCTGTAGCCAGCTTGTGTGTTGGCCAGTAAGATCATTGCCAAAGAAATTGATAAAGCTGAAGGGTTAGAAGCAATTCAGTAAATTCATTGTATCCAATTAAGCGTAAATGTGTCTGGTTCAATCCATGCTGTTGTCTGGAGGGTGTGGAGAGTGCAGTTAACAGGTTGGTTTTCATTCAGGATATTAGGTCTTTCGAATCGAGCAGATGTTTATCAATGAGGTGAGTTTCAAAATATATTCTCTAGAATATGCCCGCTCTGTCTGTATTCTCTGCCGACAGATAAGACCCCCTCCCACACGTACACCAACAAAGGGGTGTCCTTGGTATGATACTAAACTGCACCTGATGGTGAGGCTCCATTTCCGGTGTGTGGACTACTTCTTCATTGCCAGTACTCTCAAATCCACTCTGACAGCTGTTAACGTCTCATCTATATGTCAAATATATCTGTTTAAGAATTATTTGTTTCAGATAGGAATGCTTGATACTATGCTAGCAGTGGCTACCTGGCATTGCCTGGTTAGAGGAGGTATAATAAAAAGTTAGTCTAGCAGATCCATTGATTGTTTTGGTCTTAAATAATTGAATTATATTTTAATCACGAACGCAACCAATGATTTTCTATTTTCTTACTATACAAATCCTAATTTTTAAATATCTTTCCAGATATAGATAAAATCTGCATTATTTTTGCACAAAAAGCAAGCGCTGGTGATAGTGAATGTGTGTATGTATATATATATATATATATATATATATATATATATTTACATTGTTGTTGTTTTATTTTCGCAGTTTCCTCCGAACATACATACATACACAAAACTGTCCTTTATATATGTATAGAAAATAGATAACTGTAAATTGTTTATATTAGTCACTTGAAGCTATGATTGTTTACTTAGGATTATTATTAGATACTTGAAGCCATATAATTGCTTGCAAATTATTGGTGCTAGATAGGAATATTTAAAACTCTGTAACTGTGCTAACAAAGGATTTTTAAATAGGAATAATTACTTTAAACCATATAGTTGTGTATAAATTGTTTAAATTAGGAATACTTGTATTAGATATGAATACTTGAAGGTAATCTTCAACTTGTTCCTCGTAAATTCCTACTATAGAATAAACTGAACCCTCATTTTATGTCAGTGTTTTTGCAATAAATGTTTTAAATATGTTTGCAATTAATGTTTTTAAATAAAGAAAATATATTCAGTATTGTAAAATAACGGGTGCAAGAAAAATAAAACATTTATTGCAAAAACACGGACATAAAATGAGGGTTCAGTTTATTTTATGGTAGGAATTTACGAGGAACAAGTTAAGGATTACCTACTTGAAACCATAAAACTGTGAGCAAATCAAATTATTGTATACAAAAATACAATTGAAAATATTGTTACAGAGATGCTGATAGGTACGTGTCCTGCGTCACTGACGCATAAAAATCTAAAAGGATGCAAAAAAAATCATATCCATGTGTACCAATGTTTTTTCTTCCCCCCCCCCATCTCCACCTAACTGTAAATACATTTCAATATTTTCTTGGAAACGAATTACACTATATGGGGCACAAGGTAGGGATTAGACGACTTTAGATAAAAACTCTACAATTTATCAAACTTGGGGACCCATCAAATTTCCCGGGGACTGATTGAAATCAAATCCGTGCGTCCGAGGACGCACTGAATTAAAAAGCTATCAGCATCACTTATTACCTTTACAAATTGATCAAATTTTGGCATTCATTAACATCAGTCCCTATCTGCCATCGCCCTTAGTTCTCTAGACGGTCACTAGTATCCGTACAGAGTGTGTTTTTTACTGGTCAATCAACACTGGTATGTTCATGTGTAGGAGTCATTGAATAATATCGCTTAAGAGTTCAAGGGGTTGATATGCTGTTAAAAAAGTAGACTAAACCAAGTAGGCATGATTATAATCCGACATTTACAAAATGCATCAAATTTTGGCGTTAAGTAACCTGTAGGTATTACATCTATTACTTGCCACGGTTCTCCTACTTGACGTTAGGATACAAGAAAGGTAATTATCTCCCGTTTCTGCCAATAGCAACTAGGTGGATTGGTCAGCAGTACATATAAAAAGAAAAGTGCCAGAATCAAATTACAGAAGTAACAATGCACCAGTTGTGTTCCTGTCCATGGACAAGGGCTTTGAGCGCCCCCAAAACTCTTGTCACATGGTACACTATAACATGCAAATCTTTATATTCTCATTCAGTATCAGTTACTTATGATACGAAATAATTTACCTTTCATATAAGTACATTTTTATCACTTACGTTGTATTCTATTCTGCTAACATCGTGAATTGTTCTCGCATTTATTCTGTATGAGGAAACGATATTCAACCAACGATCGTTCCTCTACTAACCCATGAGGTATTGATATGCCATTAAACAAATAAACCAAAACAAATTGGTATGATTATTGTAGAATAAACATACTCAGCTTGCAATACAGCAGGATACTAATCCACGAATCTCTACATAGCGCTGCGAACAGCAATAGAAGATGAAGATTGGAAAAGCTACCTCATCAAAGTGGGAATCTCTGCCGACTCAGCTGAAAGCTATGCTGCAACCTTTGCAATTGAAAAGCTGACCAAAGAGAACCTTCAAATTATAGATCGGGTCAGGCTAAAAGAGTTGGGAATTACAGCAATGGTAGAAACCCTGTCTATCCTTAAACAAGCTAAGGCGCCCTCTACCCAGACAACCTAAGCTAAACATACACACAGCTGGATACTAATCACTCCACAAATCTCTACAATTATAATTAAACACTTTGAAAATGCATCAAATTTCGGCATTAAATAACCCATTAGGTATTTATATGACATTAAACAAATAAACCAAAATTTATTTGTAGCTAGGTGACCTGTTTTACTAAAGACTTACACAGTGATGCTGATAGCTTTTTGATTTAGTGAGTCCAGGGACGCAAATATTTGCTTAGAATGAGTCCCCGGGAAAATTTATGGGTCCCAACTAAAGCCGTTTAACTTTCTCCTTGTAACCTATCCTGTGTATTTCGTTTATAAGAAACTACTGAAATGTGTTTACAGTTAGCTTGAAATGGTGAGGTAAGAAAAAAAAAAAAAAAAAAAAGAAAAGAAAAACACTGGGACATATGGATCCGATTTCACTGCGTCATTTTTAGGTTTTTGTGAGTCGGGTACGCGTCCTGCGTCCCTATCAGCATCTCTGTCTGCCCTCACATTTATATGGGCCAAGGTCGTACGTGAGTATGGTTATGTATGCAGTTATATTAGATGTTTTAGTTTTCCAGTTGACTTGATACTAAGAAAGATGTTTGTTTGTTTGGATGGCGTGGTGCTAGGTGTGACCCAACAACCCAGTATGGTGTACACTTTTATCGCCCTCACTCAATATTTTGACAGATGCGTACCTGTTGGTTTGTTATTTATTTGTAATTGTTAGTGATTTTAATTCTGTGGGACCCGCTGTTTTATTAGGGTTTCAGCCGGTTGAATGAGATAAACTCACTAACGTTGACCTACAATAACAACGACGACGCTGATAATAAATCCCAGGTCGGAAAGTAAGTACAAATGCTTACCCCCTCCCCAATCTCAACCCAAACACTCCTTGAAAACTACCCAGCTTTTTTAAGGATATCATTTTCCGTCTGAACTTGCAAAACGGTTGGAAAATTAAAACGGAAAGATTTTTGGTGGTCCGCCATGACAGTTTAACTACAGTCTATGAATGAACTTTTTGCGAATTGGGTTACGGTTTAGGGGTTTGGGGATTAAGGTTGTTTTTAATTACGTATTGCTTAAAAAAACACAAAATACCCAAAATTACTATACATTTTAATTAAGCATTGAAATTAGTTATTGAACCCAACGGTAGACACATTAGTCTGTTTGTGTTAGTATTGCAATGTATAATTTCAATTAAACTTGGTTTAAAAAAAAAAATTTTCAACATTAAATATATAGTAATTTTTTTTAAAGCAATACGTAATTAAAAACAACCTTAATCCCCAAACTCCTAAACCCAATTTGCAAAAAAGTTAATTCATAGACTGTAGTTAAACTACTGTAAAAACTGTAAAATAACATGAACGATTAAGAAGAATTAAAATGATGTTAATGAACTTGTCCTTTTTCTTTTAAACTTCACCCTCACCTTTGACCAGGAAAATTAAAATTATTACACGTATGAAGTAATTACAAGAATATTTTATTTCTTGAGCAAACTTGATAGAATAGAATTGCAACATAAGTGATAAAAATGTCTTTATATGAAATTAATAATTGGAAAATATGCTTAGAGACAAACTCTAAACATTTGTTACATATTATTGCTACACATGTTGTCTCTTCACTGTTAAAGAATAAAAGAGTAATGGCGCAGAAAACAATGAAAAGCATTTTACTTTTTTTTTTCTTTGTTACCCAAAGTACATAACTTATACACAAATACTAATCTAATTTAGGAAGCAATTCTTATTTTTTTCCGAACTTGTACAAATTTTGTACAAATCATCAAAACCGATGCTCTCAAAAATAAATAATGCAATTCTGGAAAATATTCATAATTTGATTAACAACTTTAGGTGTGGTATGATTAATATACGTATTTGCTTTCCTCGTTTACAGCTAATTTCTTCATTTGTTCTCTTGCTTACCTGACCCCCCCCCAATATATATATATATATATATATATATATATATATATATATATATATATATTATATATATATATATAAATATTATTATGTGCTGTACAGATGTCATGTATAGGCATAAAGATATTTACAAAATTCGCCACACCTTTATCAATCAAATATTGATTTTTTTTTTTTTAAATTTATTAATTTTAAGATTTCTATCATGCAAACAAATTAACGTTTCTTTCATTTTATTATTTTGCAAAGTAATAGATTATTTTAATCTATAGCAGAAAACTGAAAAACAGTTTTTTCGTCGAATTTATTATTTAAAAGAGTTGATGGTAGGTGTGGCGCTCCACCTCGGACGCTAAAAATAATCTCCTTGGTCTAGTGCTAATGAAAAGGTATGTTGTATGGCTCATACCGACATTAGGCCGCCCCGCCGACTTTACTTTATTGTTTTAACTTTTATTATTTCTTGTTTCAATAATGAGTTTAAATAATCGTTTAAAAAAAAAACGAAACTTAATTAAAAAATTTTTTTTTTTTTTAGAATTTCGGGTTGAATTATTTAATTATCTTACCTCTTGAAAAAAAATATGCTAGAGGTGACAAGACTTTCGGACCACCGTGTACATTTAGAAAAAATAAACCCTCAAAATACAAACATTCTTAATAAACACATTAGTGAAATCTACATCATCTTGTTTCAAAGATCTGTTGTGGTGGAGGACCAACTGAGATTATAGAAAACTAGACAAAACTTCACCCGTTGGGTCACCCATTTAGCTCTGGGTAGATAATTGAGATTAGGGAAAAGTGAATTTGCAAAAAGAATTAAATCTAAAAACAAACAAATAAATACGACCGGACAAAACAAAATCAATTTGTAAAATTTCTAAGAGAATGTTTGACCTAATTTAAGCTATGGGTTGCTACTTATGAAATGAACATAAAAATGCATTTCTGTCTCTGTCTGTCTGTCTGTCTGTCTCTCTCTCTCTCTCTCAGAGAGAGAGAGAAACTAACATATATTATGAGGAGGTAATCAAGATATACATAGAGGGGAAGAAAGTGATAGGCAGAATGTCAAGTAAGAGACGGGTCAGTTTTTGACTTAATTGTAAATTACGACCAATTAGAACCAATTAAAATGGATTTTTTTCAAACTTCACTCAATCCTAAAAGTAAGGAATAATTTAGTATAATTTTCATGTCATTAAACTAAACAGTAAAAAAGCCTTTAGGAGACAAACGTTGATTCGCTTAGCTTTAGTATAATAATAATAGATTAACACGCCAAACAGAACACGAGGAATGTTTGTTTGATAACGTGGGAATAGGTAGGTTTGACAACTCCTGTTGGCATGGAGGATGTACTTGAGATGACAGACAATACAAATAAAAATTGTTTTAGCGCGGATTGTTAAATACATTATACCTACTATTTGTTTGAATGTGATAAAACTTTGAAATTTGCTTTTCTCTGTTTTAACTCTTTGCCTACTCTAAACCGCTCACGTAATAAATAATTGAATAAATGATTGAGGGTGCTGAGTAGGGGTGGAGGAAAATACCGCTCCAATTAAAGTGTTTTATATTTTGTATATGGAATAAAGACGGATTATTATCATTATCATATCAAAAAAGTATTTGAATGAATCTATTTCTCTAAATTTTTAAGATGATGCTTGGTAATTTGTATAATTTGGACTATTGTCTTGATCTTTATCTGCACAACGTTTCAGCCGATGTGTCCTCCGGCCTCCCTCAGGTATTTCTTGTCGGACCCAGAAACCTTCTCGAACTCGGGAATGAATTAAACAAAACGTCTTCGGTATAAAATAACCTAACAAGTGTTGAAATACCGTAAAATATAACTAACCAGTACCCATCTAAGCGAACTGTGCAAATTCTCGATAGTTTTTGATCAGCACTGTCAGAACACTGTGCTGTTTCTCCCTAATAAGTAGTTTCCGAGCTACTTCGACCAATGGAAAATTTACTAGAGGTGTTGATTACCTAGGGGAATTATTTTGAAGCAAATTAATATTTAATTCATTGTTTATTTCTGTCTTGTTAAATATAGCTTGAGTTTTATTCTTTTTGAGCATACCTCATATATTCAAATTCAGTTTCAAACCATTTTTTGATTTTTTTTTTGTCTCGAAATCAATTTTTTTTTTTATTAGAGCTGCATTTTTATACTTAAATATCGAGGTGCATGGCCTAATGGTTATTGTCTTATGAAATGGACAGGGCGATCAGAGTTCAAATCCTGGACGAGGTTGTTTGGTGGTTTCACTTTTGCATTAATGCCCTAGTGAAAAGCCTCAATCAATCCTCTCACTTTTGAGGTAAATAGGACAGACTGGGTTATTTAACTTTGTTGCGGCAACCAGTCTAGGAAAAGGAAAACTCAATTTAAACGAATTGTAGACCTGGAGAGAGATGAGCTCCGTCAAGCTATTTTTTGTCAAGACATGTTTCGTCAAGACATGTTTCATGGGTAGCAGGCTACAACCAAACCAGGTTACGGGTCCAATGAAGATTAGTAATCTTTCTAATTGTAATCATTTAAGTTCCCCCCACCCTCAATAATTGGGATTTTGCTATCATTTTCTCTTTGGATCCCTCAGAGATGCTGATAGTTATGCGCCTTGCGTCCCTGACATACAAAAATCTAGAAGGACGCAGTAAAATCATTTCCATGCGCCCTAGTGTTTTTCTTTTTTCTTCTTTCACCATTTCAAACTAACTGTAAATATATTTCAATAGTTTCTTAGAAACGAATTACACAGGATAGCTTGCAGGTCTTAATCTTTAGACGGCTTTAGTTGGGACCCACATCTACCAGCACAACACTACACATCATATAGTTTGTGACAGGGCTATGGAGTCGAAGCCGGAAACAATTTAGGCGTCACTGGAGTCGGAAAACTACTCCGACTTCAGTTGAATTTACACTTTATATGGCCCTTGTTTAGTGTGTAAAATTCTAGTGCACACTTCCTATAGATTATAAAAAAATCATAGTTTTATATTTATTTGTTGGCCATAATCACTTAATTACATATAGGGTAATCGGAATCGGAAGTGCTAAAAATAGAGGAGTTGGGGTCGAAGGTTTTGTGTTTCGACTCCACAGACCTGGCTTGAGAAGTACTACCCTCTACGTTATCAATGTCTTTACAGATCTGATGATTGTAAGATTTTTGCTGATCAGTTGATATTGGTATGTCCATGGGTGGGAGTCCATAGGAGAACGTCACTTTTGAATTGATCCTTCTCCAGCAGTCTTCACTGTACACACTAAAAAAAATTATTTTAACTGTTTTTTTATGAACCAGTGATTTGAATAAAATCCTGAATTTTTTTTTTTTTTTTTTTTTGTCTGTAATGATATTGATGCTCTTGTTTGCCGTTAATAAATTACTTATTTGTTAATTCAATTTCATGCTGTTGACCCCTAGATTTGTGTGTTTTCTCTTATTGGAAACAAACAAACAAACAAACCAAAAAATAAATAAACAAAACGGTTAGAGGATTTCATGGTTGGTTGCTTATGCCAAACAAATTTTCCTACCAAATCGAAAGAATTCCTCGCATTGACCATTCCACTGTGACCATTCTAACGTGTTGCAATCGATCACTAAGGCATTATTTTAAAAATTCTAATGAGTTTTTGCTTCCTTTTCAATCAGGAAAAGTGCTTTTTTTTTGCTAGATATTTTTTAATTAAAAAAAGAAAAGAAAAATATAGAATGAATATTTTAAAAATCAACATATTTCATATATTTTCAATCTAATGGATACTCAAAATCACTTGTCTCGTTCATCTTTGGTTATTTTTATTATTTGCTTTTTATATTTTTTGATTCTTAAAATTTTTTTTTTTTTTTTTTTTTTTTTTTTTTTAGATTGAAAAATGTAGAAGACACTTGTTTAAATCATTTCATATTTCATTTGTGTGTGAAAATGTGTGGTAAATCTTATTTTTCGAAAATGATAATGTCTCTCCTTTTTAAACCATTATTCATCTCGTGTAGGTATTTACTCATACCATTTGCTACGGGTAGGATCTGACAGAAGGTCACAATTATGGGACATCCAGCAAGTTCGACCTTCACTATTTAAGAGTAATGGATCTGCGAGACTATCTTGTTAACCACACCAATATATGCAGACTAAAATAATCTGTTCGGGTAATGTGACACATGATCACAAGTATGGGGCATCCAGCAAGTTCGACCCACACTATTTAATAGTAATGGATCTACAAGACTTTCTTGATAAACATTACACCACGATGGGACACTCAGGTATTTACCTAACCCGTTCGACTGATGTGACACAAGGTCGCAAGTATGGGGCATCCAACGAGGATCGAACTTGCTATTTAATAGCAATGGATCTGCGAGACTAGCTTGCTAACTATTACACACGGTGGGACGAGCAAAAATAACCAATCCGTTCGCTACGGATAGGATGTAACACAAGGTCGCAAGTATGGGTATCCTCGCTATTTAATAGTAATGGATCTGCGAGACCAGGTTACTAACCATTACACCACGATGGGACAATCTAAAATAACCAATCTGTTCGCTACGGGTAGGATGCGACACAAGGTCGCAAGTATGGACCATCGAGTAAGTATCGAACCCGCTATTCAGTAGTAATGGGTCTGCATGACTAGCTTGCTAACCATTTCGCCACGATCACCATTATTCCAGACACGCTATAATACTATAATATAAAATGTAAATAAAAGATGAATTTTATATGCCATCAAAAACGGTAGACTAATATAATCTTCCTGCTCGATCATAAAATGTATATATTGGGTTGTTCAAGATAAAATTTTCAATTTATTAAGACAAAATATTTTTTTAGAATTTAAAGGGAAAAAATTGAAAATGTCTCACCATATAAATTCGCACCCCCATACACCCTATAAATTCGCACCCCCATACACCCTATAGGCAGCGTGCCATCTTTTCTATTTAAAAAAAAAAAAAAAAAAAAAAGAAGCTTCATTCAAATGATGTGTGTGTGTGTATATATAATCAGTTTTTAAAAGCGTCTAAAACCAGTCACCAAAAGCTTTTTAACGTTACTTTCAATTCCATGTTAATGTATTGATCGTCTGAAGTTTTAAAAAACTTTAGACGATCAATACATTACCATTAGTATCCATTACAGAGCCATTACTATTAAATAGCGGGTTCGACCCTCGTTGGATGCCCCATACTTGCGACCTTGTGTCACATCCTAACCGTAGCGAAAGTGTTGGTTATTTTAGGTCATCCCGTCGTGTCGCAGATCCATTACTGATAAATAGCGAGTTCGACCCTCGCTGGATGCTCCATACGTGTCACATCCTACCCATGGCAAACGGTTTGAGTAAATACCTACACGAGACGAATAATGATTTAAAAAGGAGAGACATTATTATTTTCGAAAAATAAGATTTACCTCACATTTTCACACACAAATGAAATGTTATGTGATTTAAACAAGTGTCTTCTACATTTTTGAGTTTCAAAGGATTTTGTTTTAAGAATCAAAAAATATAAAAAGCAAATAATAAAAATAACCAAAGATGGATGAGCCGAGCGATTTTGAATATCCATTAGATTGAAAATATATGAAATATGTTGATTTAAAAAAAGATATATATTTATTTTATTTTTTCTTATTTGAATTTTTGAGATGAGTCTTAATAATTTGTATTATTTGGAATCCTCTTTGTTATCTACACAACGTTTCGGCTGATGTGCCCTTCGACCTTCTTCAGGTATTTCTTGTCGGACTTGAGAACCTTTTCGTCGAACTCTGGAGTCTTCATGTCGTAATCGTAAGCCTTCTCGTAACTTCGAACCGAACCCTTTATTCAATGCACGGGGGTAGACTGTTCTCATTCCGTTAACCACGACCGGGTACAAGTGTCAAGTAGCCAGGATTGAACCAGCAGCCCGGAGATGACAGTCACTTAGAGCTGTATTAAACTAACACCTAGATCCGTTGCGCCATAAGTCTAATTGGACATAACATAACAATTGTAGATAACAAAGATTAGGACAATAGTCCGAATAAGCCAAATAATCCTTTTTTTTATTTAAAAAAAATAGCTAGCAAAAAAGCACTGATTTTAACCACATTCTATAACCGACTGTAGCGGTTCAATCCCAAATACTGTGCACTGTTAAAAAAGAATAACGTAATTAGTATTTTTGGTTAGTCTTTTTTATTCTAGCATTAAATAGTGGTACCTTGACTTATAAGTTTAATTTGTTCCGCTCTTACTTCAATTTCCTCGTATATCAAATCAATTTTCATCATCAAAATGAACTGCAATGCCATTCATCTATTACAACTCCCCACCCCCCAAAAAACACCCTATTTGTTTTACGTTTTTTAATTAAGAAAATTGCAGTGTATTGCATAAAACATAATGAATAGAATTTAATGAATTATGTGCAGTAATATTTTAATGTTTATTTTTTTCATAGTGTCGCAATCGGACACGCTAGCCACTACACCACGGGCACTCCCACATAAAGCTTAGTGCTGATACTTGATTGGGGTCAACAGAACTCTTGTCTTTGTTATCCACTGCTGCTCAGCTTAACCTGTTTCAGATGATTTGAGTTCAGTTTTCCTTATGAGACGACGCGAAAGGTGGGGAGGCCTTCGTATCATGCTCCTACATTTTTGAAGTTTTTATCTCTTACTTACTTGCTTGAGTGACTGGCTGGTAACTTAGTCTGTCTCTTGCTTAGCTGGGACATTTCTAAAGATGCTGGTCTGACTTTTGTTTTATTAATGATTTTGGTTCTGTAGAAGCTGGTTCGCCATTATTCACAAAGACAACATAAGGCTGATATTTTGAGTGATCACATCTTTTTATTTTCAAACACTTCTCGACCGCGGCCAGAGTGAAGCAAAAGACGATGTTTACATCATGGTGTCTTCCGCTAAACTGCTGACTCACTAAGTTAAACTTAACTCCGTTCTCGCGTTTCCCAGTAGCGAAAGCCTTTTGGGTGAACTTGATGTTATCAAGTGTCAATCATTTAACCCCCCTCAGATTTTGAATTTCAATGAATTTTAATTCAAACTCTAACTACAGTAGCCGTCCAAAAAAACAAAAAACAACGGTTTATCAATATATAACATAGCCCAACCAACTCAACTATTTGCCATAGCTTCGGAGAGAATTTTTTTTTATTTGGTCCTCACTGCAGTTTGTCCTGGCCCCTAGTAACTGGAGTTATCCATTCTTGCTCCCCCGTCTTAAAACACCAAGTACAATATCTGAATATTTACTGCATTTTTATTTGTACCATACAGCAGTAACTGGTAGTTTTTTTTTTTTTTTTTGTCTCAACACAAAACACTTTTATTGTTAATTACTGATATTGACTTTCAGAAATAATTATGAACTGCAAAGTTGGAGTCTTGTCCAAACTGACTTTATTCCTCATGTAATTTAATAGTCGCAAAATAAAGAATACACGCGTTAATGCATTTTTGATTGAAAAAATACCAAAAACTGAATTTATTTGGTTGTTGGCTGCACCACTAAAATACCAAACATCGAATGTAATAGCAAAAAGGAATAAAATGAAATTCAGAAATTACATTTTTACGAGAGAGGATATAAAAATAAATGTAAATTTATTTAAATATTATCATGAAAAAAAAAAAAAAGTAATTACCTTAATTTTCAACAAGTACAGCCCATCATGTGATAGGAGGTAAGTGGCCGTACAGCTGCTTTTTTGCAGGGTGCTTTTTCCAGTATTTACATGCTGGACAAGTAAAGACGAATGGACTTTCTCCGTGGACATTAGTTAGTTTGGATCTTAGATATAACTTAAATAGGCGTGGCGCTCCGCTTCAGGCGCCAAAAACAATCTCCTTGGTCTAGCGCTAGTGAAAAGGGATAGACTCCCTCGCTGTCTGGCTGATACCGACTTTAGGCCACCCCGACTAATTTTTTAAAGTAATACCGTCCTGAATATGGTGATGCTTGTAGCCGGATAAAAAGTTAATAATTATATCTGTACAGATATAGGTACGCGTCCTGCGTCTCTGACGCACAAAAATCTAAAAGGTATGATTTTACTGAGTGTAAAATCATATCCATGCGTCCCAGTGTTTTTCTTTTTTCTTTGCCCACCATTTTAATCTAACTGTAAATGCATTTCAATATTTTCTTATAAACGAATAATACAGGATAGGTTACAAGGTAGGGGATCTGCGGATTTAGTTATTTACCCAGGTCATTAATAAAAACGCTAAGAAACTTTATTTGGGACACATTGATTTTGCCGGGGATTCATTCAAAGCAAATATGTGCGTCCCAGGACGCACTAAATCAAAAAGCTATCGCCATGATTGTCTGTATATACTTTTGTATATCCTCTCTGAAATTTAATTACTTAACATATGCGCACTTTGAATTAAAACCAAAGGAGTGTTATTAGTGCACCGTTCTTCCGTTATCAGCTTAACCAAAAACTGTGGCCAGGCAAGCCTCCACTTCTGTAAACACATTATCTGTGTAGGTAATTCAACTATTCCCATCTTCAACTGAACTATTATAGGCCTGCATGGGTTGAGATTTGCGGGAGCGGCCATCTCATGTATACATACACGCGTGATTCGGTGAATGTAATGTCTCCTATTTATTTTCATCGAAACTACAATATATACAATGTCTTTTGGATAGAGCAAGATTTCTGCTACAAAATAATATTTTCCCCAGTCACCATCATTGGCTATGCATTTTCACATTTTCATTAATAAAAATCTGCATGTTTCGGTAATCTAGTATCAGTTAACACCAAAAATTAGGAAGAAACACAAGTATTAGGGATAGGTGGGGGAAGTTTACTAAGCAAAGATACAAGGTGAACATAGTATTTAGCAATTGCTAGGTTGAATTAACAAGTCCTGTGAGATCTCGTTGTTTATCAGCTCTAAGGTTTCATTAGACATAATTTGTAGGGAAAACAGTGTCTTTATTTATGACTATAATACGATGATCGCTTTGAAAGCATTGGCTCTTATTTCTTTGTTGGCTCAAGATGTAAAAGGTGGATGTTGATGATTAGGCAGTAGATATTGAAGTTACCTGCCATAACACAGCACTCAATAAGTCCCGGGCCTGACATATAGATGGCGCCATTAATAAAAAATCTATATGATTTTTATAAAGTACTAACCTTCAAATGACACGTGTCAAAATTTGAGCCAATCGAATTATTAGTTTACAAATTAGTTATTTAAATGAAGCTACTGTTGCAAATTTTCAAAACGATGGTAAAATCTGAATTTTGTGTGTCGATAAAGCATTGTTTTCTGGTGGGGAAAAATACTGTTCAAACAAAGCAATGGCTTGATAAGTGTTATTCGGACTCTGCTCCGTCGGAAACAACGGTTAAGAGGTGGAATGCTGACTTTTAACGCGGTCGTACAGACACAAATGATGCTAAACGTTCAGGTCGCCCAAATTCGGCAGTTGTCCCTGAAAACACATAAAAAAAAACTCCACAAACTCGTTTCGGCCGATCGTAAATTGATGTTGTGTGAGATAACAGAGGAGTTGAAGAACCATTTTGCATGAACATTTGTCAATGAGAAAGTTGTGTTCAAAGTGGGTGCCGCGTTTGCTCACAGTCGATCAAAAACAATAATGCGTCGACGATTCAGAATGTTGTTTGCAACTGTTTCAACGCAATAAAAACGAATTTTTGCGTAAATATGTGACAATGGATGAAACATGGATCCACCACTTCACTCCAGAGTCAAATTAACAAGCTTTTTTTTTCTTCATCTTTACCTTCATACAGTGGGTATGAATAAGACTTGTCATTGAATTGCATCAGAATGCAGAAAAAGTTGCACCCATTTCCATTAATTTTTATTTGTTGACAGTTTAAAGTGGATGTTAGCGCACAGCCCAATTTGTTAACCCACTAAGTGAATTGGGTCTGATGACATTTTCCTTGCAATAACGTTATCATCAATGCTGCTTTTTTTAAAAAAAGTGGGTCATCATTGCTGTTGCTGATTTGTTTTTCTTTTACCTGTCTCTTCGCTTGGCTCCATAGGGGGTCTTCCCCCAGGCAGCACCTACCGCCTCGCTTAAAAGGGGATAAGAGCTCGGTTTATTGTCCGGAGCTTGAGGTGCCCCTTCCAACGGGAAAGCCGACGGAAGTTTAGACAGTTTTAAAACCCGACGCTGTGGGAGGCTTGATTTTTGTGTGGGATCCCACATTAAAAATGACCTTGTGCTTATTTTGGCTTGGTGAAGAGTAAAAAACAAAAAAAAAAAAACAAAACAACTGCTGGTGCTGATTCTTATGATCTGAAAGGCATAATCATTACTACTATGTGGAAAAATATTGTTTCGTAGCTGAAATGTTGCTCTATCAATGGGGTTATTATAATTTATGAAAGTGTTGTGCTTCTTGTATGTTTCGCACTGTCGGCAGAGTTTAGAATATGTCAAGTGCATCCTCTGCAGAGGGTTAATGCCCCATTTCTGGAGCTCTTGGGACAGTGGAGTTACTCCTTCATTGCTATTATTTCCAGGTCCACTCTGACCTTGAGTGGTAGTATATGTTAAGATTCCATCTGAGTCAAATAAATCCGTTTGAAAGTTATTTGTATTAGATAGGAATGCTTGATACTTTATAATTGTGTACAAACAAATAATTGTCCTCAAATAGTGATTTAAAGAAAAATAAATTAGTGCAATGAACGTTAAAAATATAGTTATGTTTACAATCATTAATTTCCAAATTAATTAATCCATAAGGAGTTGATATACCGTTAAACAAATAGACTTAAATCAATTGCATCTGTTGTAGTTTCTATGGTAATAAATTCTAGACAATACAATGTGTGTATATATATATATATATATATATATATATCACTGCAGTTTAGGCTTAATAGACATCATTCATTAATGATACTTGTGTGTTTTTCAATTTTACAACATTACACACATATAGTTCACCTCCTCCCCCTTATTTGTTAAAGAAAGAATGAATGAATGACCAAAGCTTGTATGGAATTCTGTACGTCAAGATATATATATATATATATATATATATAAAATCTTTGTCAAGATTACATATACCTTATGACCTTGCAGACAAGACAAAATATATTCTAACAGTACATTTTTCCTATTTTGTAATAACAAATGTTCTTTGTTTTGTTCTTTTTGTTTGGAGAATTGTGTTAGTAAGGATTATTTCTTTTTACTCTTGTGTCTGTTAAGTGAAATGGAAAGTAAGCCATATGAATTGTCAACATTCTTTCTAGCATATCCTTTGCTTTAGGATTTTGTTTTGTTGTTTTTTATTGTCTGTCAATCGTAGATTCTCCTCTTTTGGCTTTTGGTCTTCTGATCCATCAAGCCGATTCACTTGCACAGACTTCAATCACATTGCTTGTAAATCTTCATGTGAATCCTCTTTTTGGTTGTACACCTGTCAATCACTACTCTACATTCCTTCAGTCTTAGAATTGATGTCTTTCCTTAGAAAACTATTGTTTTCTATCTATATCTATATATCTATCTATATATATTCTTTTTTCTCTCTCTCCTTTCCTCGTTTCTTCCTTCCTCGCTCTTTCCTCGTTTCTTTCTTCTTCCTCGCTCTTTCCTCGTTTCTTTCTTCTTCCTCGCTCTTTCCTCGTTTTTTCCTCGTTCTTCTCGTTCCTTCCTCGCTCTTTCTCGTTCGCTCGTTCCTTCCTCGCTCTTTCTCGTCGCTCGTTCCTTCCTCGCTCTTTCTCGTCGCTTTTCCTTCCTCGCTTCTTTCTTTCCTCGTTGCTCTTTCCTTCCTCGCTCCTTTCCTCGTTGCTCTTTCCTTCGCTCCTTTCCTCGCTCCTCTTCCTTCCTCCTTCCTTCCTCGCTCCCTCGCTCCTTCCCTCGCTCCTCTTTCCTCCTCTTTCCTTCCTCGCTCCTTTTTCCTCGCTCCTCTTTCCTTCCTCGCTCCCTCGCTCCTTTCCTTCCTCGCCTCTTTCCTTCCTCTTTCCTTCCTCGCTCGTCCTCGTTGCTCTTTCCTTCCTCGTTGCTTCTTTCTTCCTCGTTGCTTCTTTCTTTCTCGCTCTCTCTCTCTCTCCAACTCTTGTTGGATACAGCCTTACTCAGGACAGTGGCATTCTAACTAAGTTTGTTTTGCCTATGTTTTTATTCACCTGTTGCTCAGCTGTAGTAATGTTAATCTGAATAGCCAGTATTAATGAGTTGCCAGGCGTCACCAGACGACACAGGGTGCCTGATTGGGGCCTAGCACGACCTTAAAGGGACGCAAACGGCACAGAATAGGAGTCCAGGTGCTAGTAGGGGCAATGGTAATGAGAAGGTGACTGTTCTTTCCCATTGCTTGCATAATTGTTAAAAATATTGAAATGTTTAATATAGGATTGGAACGAAAGTCTTGACCGATAAACATTTAAACAAATTATTTAATAAAACATTGAAACATTTTAGAGACTGACTTTGAATCGGACATTCGTTCCAATCCTATAAGAAAGAATATTTCTCTGAATTGTTGAAATGAGGCTTGATAATTAGTATTTGTATTATTCGGACTATTGTCCTCGTCTTCATTGTTATCTGTACAACGTTTCGGTCGATGTGCCCTCCGGCCTTCTTCGGGTATTTCTTGTCGGACTTCAGAACTTTCTCGGACTAGGGAACCTACGATTCGAATTCAGAAACCTTCTTGTCGTAATCGGGAGCCATCACGGAACTTAGAATAAAGGGTAAGTTCCGTGATGGCTCCCGATTACGACAAGAAGGTCCCCGAGTTCAAATAGAAAGTTTCCGCGTCCGACAAGAAATACCCAAAGAAGGCCGGAGGGACGTAACGTAGTACAGATACCAATGAAGCTGAGGACAATAGTCCGAATAATACTAAGAAAAAAATACAGGATTTCTGATTATTTCAAAGATTAGATTTTGTTATCAGTATGCTCATTCTTGTCGTGACAAAACAAAAAGATGATAATGCTTGTCGTCCCAAGAAATCTCTTGACAACTGACAAAGCCTCATCTAAAACAATTCTGGCAGAAATTGTTCGATCAATATAGATTTGATGTGTTATTAAAGACAGGGAACACTTCATCTTAATCTAGACTGAATATCCAGTCACCTGTGTCCCCTCCAGATGTCATGATCTGAAACTAATTTTATTGAGCTTACAGATCAGAATGTCTCTTGAAAAGAGAGATAAGAATGAATAAAGAAAGAACAAGACGTAATCTTGTCGTGGGTGGGAGGGGGTGGAATGGTCAAGTGAGGGTGATTCCTGGAAAGATTCGAATTAACCATCCATCATAATATAGTTTGATTTAATATTTAGTTCAAACATCTAATGTTTACGGCCTTAACATACGAAGAAGGGAGTTGCTCTAAAAGTAATGCTTCTTATTTTATTTCCCTAGAAACTGTAACGGGGGCTGCTAACACAATAACATTGTTGGATAAAGTATGTTTTCAGCTCTTGTTTTTCACTGTCAAAAATGTCAAGCCAATGGGCTTAACTGGAAAAATATTGTTGAAAACATGCTCTACCCAACGATATTTGTTGTATGGAAATAGTAATTTGTGTATGTGTATTGGGTCTCTCTCTCTCTCTCTCTGTCTCTCTCTCTCTCTCTCTCTCTCTCTCTCTGTCTCTCTCTCTCTCTGTATTGGGTCTCTCTCTCTCTCTCTCTCTCTCTCTCTCTCTGTATTGGGTCTCTCTCTCTCTCTCTGTATTGGGTCTCTCTCTCTCTCTGTATTCTCTCTCTCTCTGTATTGGGTCTCTCTCTCTCTCTCTCTGTGTATTGGGTCTCTCTCTCTCTCTCTCTCTCTCTCTCTCTCTCTGTCTCTCTCTCTCTCTCTCTCTCTCTCTCTCTCTCTCTTCTCTCTCTCTCTCTCTCTGTATTGGGTCTCTCTCTCTCTCTCTCTCTCTCTCTCTCTCTCTCTCTCTCTCTCTCTCTGTATTGGGTCTCTCTCTCTCTCTCTCTCTCTCTCTCTCTCTGTATTGGGTCTCTTTCTCTCTCTCTCTCTCTGTATTGGTCTCTCTCTCTCCTCTCTCTGTATTGGGTCTCTCTCTCTCTCTCTCTATGTCTATTGTGCCTGTGTGTATTGGGTCTCTGTTCGTGTGTGTGTATGTATTGGTTCTGACTCTGGTCTGTGTGTGTATGGGGTCACTCTGTCTGTGTATGGGGTCTGCTTGTCTCTTGGGTGTCTTTGTGCATGTGAGTTAACATGGGCGATATTCCATGTATCTACCACCTCCTATAATAGGACTTGAAATATTATCACTGAAGATATTATTTCTATAAATTTCTTTTTTTTCTTCTTCTCTTTGCATTGAAAGTAACAACAATACCATTTGGATTTGTGTTGCTTTGTGATTAAGTCTACATTTGAAAAGAGGAAAAAAAGATAAGAGAACCGGGGGGTGGGTGGCGGGGGGAGAAGAAAATTCTCAAGTGGAAGTTTTTCACTTGTATTTCTCATTTTCCTTTTGGTGTTGCATGTAATTAGAAATTGCCTCGTGTGATGGTGAAAAGAATTAATGTTCACTTGCGATGAGGGGCGGGGGGCGACAATTTCTTTCTCTAGCCAACAGTAATGTGGTTACAAGTGTCATAATTGCAACAAACCTATTCTGACTCGCTTGATTGTATTCAAGATGAGAAAATATTGAAATTCAATACAGATGCAAATGAAATTTATATATATATATATATATAATATATATATATATATATATATATATATATATATATATATATAGACTGACTGATCATGAGAATTGGGTTTGTTTGGCTCGGTGAGTGGGGTGAATAGGAGTTTACTTTTACTATTATATATACTAGCAAATATATGCACCCTCCGGGTGCAAGTATTTAAGTTTTGATATAATATAATATCATATTAAATTAGAAAGGCTAATGAAACTGAATAAGAATGCAGATAAAAAGATCTGCAACAGAGGGGGTATAATCGAAAAATAGAACAACTTTGAAACTAACTATTCCATCATTTTCCATTACTCCCCTCTTTCATTGGTAAATTTTCCTAATTTAACTATTTAGTTAAAATAGGAAGTAAAGGATAATATTACAGTTATTTCTTCTTGTAAATAAATTTCTTTTAAGATTTATCCACGAGATTTTTGTTTATATTTCTTAAGATAAAACCAAAACAATTAGAAATCAATAATACCAAGCACATATTTATTAAAATAAAATTTTAAAGATCAATATGCAAATTAGCCTTCTCGTTCAAACTATAAACCGCTATTTTGTTGTATATATAAATACAATTACATGTTATTAGTACGTAGATATGGTCAACAGTATTAATAATGTAAAACAATTTTTATTAATAACTGAAGGTTTAAAAGAATGAAATCATGGAGAATTTGACGTAAATAGTAATAATTTCGGTTACAGACGGAAAAACACACTATCTCCATTATAATAAGATATATAATGCTGATTGTTACGAGTTCTACGTCACTGACGCATACAAATCTAAAAGGACGCAGAAAAATTGTATTCATGTGTCTCAGTGGGTTTTTTTTCTTCCCCCATCATTTCCAGCTAAGTGTAAATACATTTCAATATTTTCTTGGAAACTAATTACACTGTATGGGGTACAAAGTAGGTGTTAGACGGCTTTAGTTATTCATAGGTAAAAACGCTGCAATTTCTTAAAACTTTAGTTGGGACACATTAATTTCCCGGGAACTCATTCAAATCAAATCCTTGCGTCCCAGAACGCACTAATTAAAAAAAAAAGAAGGTATCAGCATCACATATATATATACCAAACGCCGAGATAGGGATAAAGAACAAAGAGATAATGTTTTAAAAATATTTTTCCTTTGTATTGTTTTGCTCTGTCGGCAGGGCTTAAAATACTATACGCCCAGCGGAGAATTAAGACCCTACCCCCAAAGGCGTGTCCTGAGTATGACACTAAACTACATCCGATGGTGAAGCTCCAGTTTTGGAGCTAGGTGATGTATGGAGTACTTCTTTATTGCCATTACTCCCAGGTCCATTTTGACCCGGTGATAGGGTCTCGTCTAATAGATCTGTTTTCAAATTATTTGTATTCGAAAGGAATACTGAATTTATAACTCTGTGCAAATAAATGACTATTATCAAAAAAGAAATAGTTACTTGAAGGCATAGTATTCTTGGTATTAGATAGGAATACTTGAAACCATACAACTATGTGCCAATTATTTGTATTAGGAATACTTGATGTCACATAACTGTGTACAAAAAGTTCTCAAACTACTACACATTTCTCGGAATTCACAATGAATTGTCCAATTGGACACATAGCCTAGTGGATAAAGAAGTTAGATTAAGACAGTTCTAAGTGACTGTTATCTCTAGACTGCAGGTTCAATCCTGGTCAGGGACAGCAGTAACATGGAATACTAATTAACACAGCTTAACACCTGTACCCCAGCTGTGGTAAGCGGAATGAGAACAAGATACCCCCGTGGCTGTTAAATTCAAAGTTCTGTGATGGCTCCTGATTACACAAGAAGGTTCCAGAGTCCGACAAGAAATACCTAAAGGAGGAGGGCACATCGGCTGAAACGTTATACAGATAACAATGAAGATGAGGTCAATAGTCCGAATAATCCAAATAATACTACACAAAATGTAAATATAAACATACAGTGTTTCAAAAGTCTTGTCGCCCCTGTATATTGTTTTCATTTTCATTATTTTTGTTTTAATGTATATCATTAATTATGATATGTAATAATAATATAATCTATTTCATTTCCAGCAGTTTATGTCCTATAGTTATAGTTGGTTAATTAAGAGTTTTATTTTGGTAACAAGACTTTCGTACCACCCTTTAAAATGAACGCAATTCCCTAACTTCTAGGCATAAAATAACTCGAGACGGGTTGATATGCCGTTAAGAATCAATCAATCAATTAATCTTTGTCGTGTCAGGTGGTGGTTGTTGGTGTAAAATCCATATCTCGTTTCTTTTCCGTCATTGGTATTGCCGTTTTTTCAAACTTGTGCTGACTCGCCATCATCATCATCATTTACTAGAGAGCACAGAATCCCCAATATGCACTACATGCCAAGAGAGATTTACCTTGAAACATCATCCACGATTTTACATTTCCTAAAAGTGGGATTGTTCTAAAAAAATATGAACAATAGCTAAAATCTATACATAAATGCATTTGTTTTCTACCAAAATATCGGTACGAATCCAAAACTTAGCCGGCATTAAATGACCCACCGAGGTTGATATGCCGCAAATCAAACCAAACTTGTGATTTTTGGATTATTATAATAAAGTTATTTCTTCTACCAGAACTCTTTGTTGATCATCTGCTTTTGAAAGGACTTCTTCCAGCCTCTTCATATTTAAAATTCATCTCCTTTATGAATCAAAAACAAAACAAAATGCTGTATGATCCGAAGTGGTTTTGTATCTTCCAATTTTGAAGGCAGTTTGAAAGAGACTTTCTTTCTTTTTGTTTTCTTTGCCAAGTTTTGCAATAAAATATTGTAATTATCATCTTAATTCTTTGTTATTTTTGTTATTACACGCAAATGAAAAACTAAAAGAAATAAAAGTGCATTAGTGAATAAATCAATGTATTTAATCTTCCAAATGAGATTTACAGTTTTGACGAAAATCGCTGTGAATTGATAATTACTACTTCAAACTAGAATGTTGATCTTTTTCATAGTCTAGGCAAGACGGGCAGTCAGAGAGGCCCCCTCCGATCAATCGGCTAGTCACGTCAAGCCCTAGCACCTATATGATTGCCCCAACCCTATTGCCCTTATAGCAACCTCCAATCCTTATCATATGGGTGCTAGAAGGCTGTGGCTGAGGGTCTACATGACTTGGGAATGACGTTAAACTCTATCTGATGGTGAGGTTCCAGTTTTGGAGGTTTGGGAAATGTGGAGTACCCTTTATCACCATTGCTCCCTGGTCCACTGACTCGGAGTGGTATTACTAGTTAGAGTGCCTCCTGTGACTGAAGTCTAATGTTTGAAAAACATTCTCAACCACAGATGTCGCACGTGAAGACTGTCCCTGAAGATGTTGATGTGCCGGTGATTTGTTGCTGCTGCTTTCTTCTGGATCTCTTAGCTTGATGGTGTTGCGTCAGGGTGACTTCAGACATGAACAGTCCTCTACGGAGAGCCTGCCGCCACTGCAGGCGGTCTTGAACCAAATTTTCCCAGCTGGAAGGGGCAATGCCAAAGCACATGAGATCATTCTTGCAGACATCCTTGAAACGCAGCTGAGGGGGCGACCAATCTGTCTCTTACCAAACGAAATATTCTAATATTCTTGAAACTGTTTGTGTGTGTGTGTTTTTATTTTGTTTTCTCCTGGAAAATGCAACACTGGGAGCTGCTGCAAATTAGAAATTTAAGTTAAGAATATTTTGGAATCGGGAGTTTCAGCACTGGGAAGAGATAAGAAGAATCTTGCCAGAAAGAAACTGCATAAGTGAGAGATAAGTTTCAAAATGTTTAAAAAAGAAAGAACCCCAAACCAAATGCGGTGCATCCATTTGTAAAGATTTGTAAAATTGCTACAACTTTTCTGATTAACATTGTCCAAATGAAAAATAAAAACTAAGTATTTAACTTGGGAAAGGTTACACTTACTTACAATATTCGGCACTCTTGAACTTTCTCGGCCGTAGGAGCGGTGTTTAGTAAATTTTTATACCTTAAAAAAATAAGACCTTTAAGTGATAGATAGGTTTGAACAATAATTTATAGTGAGGTAAAAAAAAATCTATTTTTTAATTATAACAAATAAATAAACCTCGTTAAAAGAGCACATCAACAAGAGAAAAAAAAATGGCCAAAATGGAACATTGTCAGTATTTAACTACTACTCCTTGGAGGTCCCCCCATGAGTAGCACAAGGGTCTGTACGGTAAAGTGAGGAGCTGATTTTAGGTGTGGCACCCCACCTCAGACGCTAAAACAATCTCCTTGGTCTAGCGCTAGTGAAAAGGGGATAGACTCCCTCGCTGTCTGGCTGATACTGACATTAGGCCGACCCGATGACTTTACTTTTTTTATTTTTTTTAAACCTTAGAGGTAGTGTTGATAGAGGATCAGTTTAACAAGAAAATATTGATGGACAAAGGAAAATAGCTTAAATTCCCAGGACCATTCTTCTGCCATATGTGAGACTATTGTAAGGCTGAAATCCCTAGGGGGCTGAAATTGCACAAAGGTATCAATATTAGGGTGACCCAGAGAAAACAGAACCCAAATTATTTATTTATTTTCCCATTAAACTAACAACCCTAACCCTAAACCCCCCAGTTAAAATTAAGTTTTATTACAAAATTTGCTGGTTCTGTTTTTTTCTGGGTCACCGGTATACAGGGTGACCAGAAAAAACAGAACCCAAATTATTTATTCATTTTCCCATTAAACTAACCCTAACACCCCATAGTTAAAATTAACAATTTTATTGTAAAATTTGTGGGTTCTGTTTTTTCTGGGTCACCCTAATTTTGACAGCTTTGTGCAAGTTCAGTCTTCTAGGGACCAAGCTCGTATCATTGTCTGTCTTATCCAAAATAAAACTGAACTTTAACTCTAGACTTTGAAGGTTGGTGAATTGGTTAATCTGTTGGACTACAATTTCAGAATTGCAATCCGACAAGGCGAGGAACAAATTCTGGTTTAATTTTGTGGATACACATGTACTTTTCATATTTCTTTGATGTAGGTCAAATGTTTATGGGGGTGGCTTTGAAAACTGATCTCGCACTGCCTACTGACTTGATATTTGACTCTTTAAATATTAACTCTTTATCCATTTCACTTGTGAAAAAAAATCATTACTCTGGTCCATTGATTCTCAAGTGCACCAACTTAAAGAGTTTTCTGAGTTACGAACTGTTAGTTGATTTTTTTGCTTTGTGTTGAAAAGCTAAAATTTTAGGTACGAGCGAATTTCAAATACGCTTATGTTAATAATTCCACTAAAAACATGTAAGCTTCCAAATTTATTATGCTAAAGAAAAAATATTATTCATAAAGAAGTAAACATTAAAACATTACAGTAAATAATTCATTACACTCTATTTTATTATATTTTTATACAATGCAGTGCTATTTTCTTTTTTTAAAAAAAAGTAAGTCGTCGGTGTGGCCTAATGTCGGTATCAGCCAGACAGTGAGGGAATCTATTCTTTTTCCACCAGCTCTAGCCCAAGGAGATTGTTTTCGCGTCTGAAGTGGAGCGCCACGCCTACCATCAGCTTCCAACTTTACCGCACGGATCTCTGTGCTATTTGTGTTGGAGAGAGCCGGTATCGAACCAGGAACCTTGTGGTTCCCAGTTGGACGCTCTACCGACTGAGAAGGCTGGAACGGATTAATGGCATTTCTGTTTATTTCAATGGGGAACTTTGATTTGATATGCGAGGAAATTGAATTACGAGCGGAACGAATTAAACTTGTAAGTCAAGGTACCGTTGTATGTTGTTTATAAAGTTCATGTCATAAAAAGTGCAAGTAAATACTGAGTTTAAAAAAAAATCCATTTAGGAATGTTGTCTATAAGTGAAGTTACGGTTAGGTTAGACACTGCCAAAGTTGCCGTAAAATCCCTATTTTACAACCCCCCCCCCGCGTTTGAAAAAAATTACCAAAAATCAGGGAATTATCCGATTTTAATGAAATTTTCAATGTTGATTTATCAATGAATGGATTTTATAATGCATCAGTTATTTTATTTCAAAACTTTCTGATATTTTTCAGGTCACTTAACTTATTTTGAGGGCGCAAAATATCGGTGGGGTTCATTCATTGATAAATCAACACTGAACATTTAAGTGAAATCGGATAATTCCCTGAACTTTTGGTAAACATTTTTTTCAATCAGGGTGGAGGGTTAAATTCATTTTGTAAAATACGGATTTTACGTAGTCTTAGGCAGTATTTACGGCCATGTTTACGATATATTTGAGCAGAATTGACGGAAAATAGTTTAAAATCTATTAAAAATAAATTACATGTGTAATATTATTTTCCTTCTTTTTACTGATGCTCATTATGTTACTACTTTTCGACTTTCGTTTTTAAAATGAAAAAGAATCAACATTTTGGCAGTGCCTAGGTTAGGCCTAGAAAAGCTTCAACGTTTCAAAAACATATCTCGTGTAATGAACGAACCCTTGTTTATTAGGTGAAAAATAGACTTAAAAAGTCGTTCATTTTTCGAGTAGATACGATAAATGTCTATTATATTTTTTTTTATTGAATCCGTTTAGGAATGTTGGCTATAAGCGCACATACATTTTTTTACATTGTGTAATTCTTTTCTTCAGCTGTTGGTCAGCCTCACAGGAAAAAGGGGGAACGGTTGGCAGGGAAATGATAAACGATATTACAGAATGTGCTTTTTGCCTACATCACCTCTCCTCTCTCTCTCTCTTTCCCCCTCTCTCTCCCTCCTCTTTTCCCCCTCTCTCTTCTCCCTCTCCTTCCGCTTCTATACATGGACTGTATTAGGCCAAGTGTTTAGTATTGATGTCAGCTGTGTGCATTGTGATTCCCTAAGATGTCAATCTATTGTATAGACTACTTTTTCTTATCTGTCTTTTCATTGGCTCTTTCTTTGTCTGTCTGCCTCTCTCTCTCTTTCTCTCTCTCTCTCTCTCTCTCTCTCTCTCCCTACCTTTCAGTTTTAAATCAAATGTATTGTTACTTTTAACAAGAGCTTTTATGGGAGATTGAACACCCCCATCTTTCTCTCTCTCTTGTCTGCTTGTGGGAATCTCTGCATTTGGAGTGGTTGGAAAAGTTCCAGGTTTTGTATTCTGAATGGGATTCTTTGCACTTTTCTGGAATTCTTCCAACTTATGTCATTGGGCATGTGCGTGCGTGTATATATATGAGTGTGTGAGAGTGAGTGTATAATATATATAATATATATACGAATTACTTACCGGTAAATAATATTGGGTTAATCTCAAAATTTGGTTGATACAAGTATTAATCGGATAAGTCAGTGTTATAACAAATATAAAGTGCTCAATACGTTAGTAGAGCGGATTTAGTATTACAGTGTGTCTATACATACTGTAATACTAATATATATATCTTTTCCATTTCTCTTATACGTGTGTATATTCAGGGCTCTACAACTTATACTAAAGCCTCTTTCACCTACTTTAGAACATTTCTCAACGGACACTCTTTATGTACTCTTTTACCATTCATATCATTTTTGTATTCCTTCTATCAAGTTTGCATAACCAATAAAATGTTGTTAATTCCTCATTAATCTTTCTTGCATTAATCTACACAAGGAAATATTAAACCATATATTTCCTCTGCTGCTGTGTACGAATTGTTCCTCTCACTAATTTAATGTTAATGGACGTTATCATACTCAGATACGACAAACATACCTGGAAAATCTTCAGTCATCGGCACTATAGCCTCCGCTACAAACTAGTAAATAAACACTAGATATTAATGCTAACAATTCATTGTTTTTTTATAACAATTCCCTATGTCATAAACATTGGGAAAATGAATTTGATTGATTTTGATTTTAACGGCATGTCAACCCATCTAGGGTTATTTTATCAATAGCGGTTAGGGAATTGTGTTAATTCTACGTTTATATTATGTATTTATTGTGCACATGGTTCTATCGAATATGAATAATTTTTTAACAGATCTATTTGGCAAATATATAGGACCTAATAGGTACTCCCATTTCGGCTCAGTGGACCTGGAACTCCTATCCATGAAGGGGAAATCCATATTCTCACGTAAAGATAGATTTGAATTAATATAACAAATGTCGTGGAAAATACGTATTTCTTGAGTTTAAAAATATTTAAGTTTTACCTTTCAAAATAAGTTAATGGTGGTGTAGCAGTAACAATCCTCGGCCCGCTACCCCCCCCCATTGTATTTGATTTGAAAAGGAAACGCCCTGTCAGCTGGGCATGTAGAATACACCGACTGCGCCTCTGCAGAAGGGTAAAATCTCCAAAATGGGTCCCTATTGGCTGTGGTTGCCACCCGTGATGCTTAAGGACAGAGTCCTGGTGCCTGAGCAGTCTATGACATACAACGCTCCACTTTGGCCCTTAGGCTTGGCGGGCGATCGTAGAAGTACCCTTCGATCAATCGGCTGGTCATGTCAAGCCCTAGTACATACATGATTATCCCAACCCTATTGCCCTTATGGCAAGCCCCAATCTTTTTTTATATCATATATGGGCTAGAAGGCGGTGGTTGAGGGTCTTATTGTCTTGGGTATGACGTTAAACGGCATGTAATGGTGAAGTTTTCTAAATTCTGGGAATGTGGAGTACCCTTTACCACTATTAGTAGGTAGGTTAGGGTCTCTTTACCACTTGAAAAGATAAATACCCGACAAGAATGAATAAGACTAAATGTTTTCGGCATAAAATAACCCAACAGGAATTAATATGCCGTAAAATCTAACCAACCTTAAGAAAAAAGTTGACCGCCAGTTTTAATCGAAACATATTTGTTGCTGTTTTTTACTGGAACTTAAAATGTTTCAGTATATCGTACATACAAATTAGTAGATCACAGTAGAGTGCTAAGAATTACTATTGCATAGACGGTTCTCGTAAAGGGATCTGTAAGTTTCTCTTACTGCTCTAAATAGCAGTAAACAAATAGTTAAGGACCAGTTGATTTACTTTTTGAAAAATTACGATAGATTAGCAGAGATACTGATAGGTACGCGCCCTGTGTCCCTGACGCACAAAAATCTAAAAGGACGCAGTAAAATCGTATCCGTGCGTCCCAGTGTTTTTCTTTTCTCTTTTCTTTTCTTCCCTCATCATTTCAAGCTAACATGTGCATTTCAATAGTTTCTTAGAAATGAATTGCACAGAATAGGTTACAAGTCTAACACCTACCTTGTAAGCTTGAAATAGCAAGGAAAGAAAAAAAAAGAAAAACACTGAGACGCCCGGATACGATTTTACTGCGTCCTTTTAGATTTTTGTGCGTAGACGGCTTTAGTTGTTTCCAAGATCATTAATAAAATCCCTACAATCTATTAAGAAACTTTAGTTGGTCCCCATAAATTTACCCGGGGACTCGTTCAAAGCAAATATGTGCGTCTCAGGACGCACTAAATTAAAAAGCTATCAGCATCTCTGGGCGAGTCCATAATAGTTGCCAATAACTTATGAGATAATCCCTTTGTCCATCGAACAAGTGCCCCGGTTAGATCGACATGTGTCCATATAATGAATGAAATCGAATGCATGTATTATCGTAATTCTAGTCCTTTGTGATATCATAACAGCTGGTGATAAAATCAATTTTCCTCTATTCGTGTCTGGCTATTAACTTCGTTTCTACTCCTTATTTACAAATTTTTCAAAACTTCTATCCATATAAACAGGTGGTGCGTAGTGTAATGGTTAAAGTCGTGGGAAATGAACTCGTTGACCCGTGTTCAAATCATGGACGAGGCTCTTTGCATTTCACTATACCTTTTTCAAAAGGTATGCATCCAACTACTCTCCCTCCAGCTCTGAGTAAACAGTAGGACAGACTGGGCTCTTTAACCTTGGTTAGACAACTAGTCTAGAGAAAAACTGAATTCAAACCGGTTAAACTCCGTTTAAGAAATTGACCTTGTGTCAGATCCTGTTCGTGTGGAGGGGTTGGTTGGTAAATATATTATATATAATATATATCCACAGAGATGCTGATAGGTAATCGTCCTGCGTCACTGACGCATAAAAATCTAAAAGGACGCAGAGAAAAATCGTATCCATGCGTCCCAGTGTTTTTGTTTTTTTCTTCACTAACAATTTCCAGCTAACTGTAAATACATTCAATATTTTCTTGGAAACGAATTACACTGTATGGGGGCTTTAGTTGTTTATAAATAAAAAGTCTATAATTTATTAAGAAAGTTTATTTGGAACCCATCACATTTCCCGGGGACTCATTCAAATCGAATACATGCGTCCCAGGACGCACTAAATTAAAAAAGCTATCAGCATCACTGTATCCATATAAACACACAAATAAGTTATAAACAAAAGTAGCAAATCACATTTACCAAATAAAACGCACACACAATGTCCACATAAATAAAACGAATCTGAGGATAAAATTCGTATGGCTGTTCTTTATTGATGACCAATCCTGGGGCATCGTGTGTGACGTGATACTTTTCAGACAAAGTCAAGCTGACGGAAGCGGTGTGGTGGAGTGACCGCTGGCCTGGCAGGCCTCTTTTTCTGTCCAACGGCTAACTGCTCCTAGCGCTGCCCGAGACTAGAATTGACTTAGGGACATGCAGCTTCTGCTCAGGGCAAAAAAAAGATGTTCTTTTTTCCTTCCATTTCACCCATCCCAATACTAAAGACATTACAATATACTATATATGCATAAGTATTTAAGTATATATATCATATTATTATAATGATACTATGCAGATATATATGACTCTTTCACTGCTGATGCGACCTAAACTCACCGTGCCGTATTTAAAATTCACCGAAAAGTCCTATTTTATTATGTAGAAGCCCTTTTCTATTTTACGATCCCTTAAAATTGATCTAAATTTATTTAGCTACCCCTTAATACTAATATATATACATACACACACTACGTCTACAACCCTGTCGGCTGGAGCTTTAGAATACACCGACTACACCTCTACAGAGGGGTAAGACTCCCCCTCCCAATGAATACACTTGTTGGCTGTGGGTAGCGACTCGTGATGCTTAAGGATGGAACTCTAGTGGCTGAGCAGTCCATGGCATGCAATAAGCTACTTTGGCCCTTACTTAGGCTAGACAGGCGGTGCAAGAGGCCCCCTTCGATCAATCGGCTGGCCATTTCAAGCCATAACACCTATATGATTGTCCCAACCCTATTGCCCTTATGGCAAACCCCACTTCCTTTTTATCATATATAAGCTAGGAGGCTGTGGCTGAGACTCTTAATGTCTTGGGTATGACAGGTAAACTACATCTAATGGGGAAGTTCCAATTCTGGAGCTATGGGGAATGTGGAGTACATCTGTATTGCTATTACTTCCTGGTTCACTCTGACCGGAGTTGTATTACCTGTTAGGGTCTCATATATGGGTTAAATAGAAGGAAAAAATCTAGTTAAAAATGTGTTTGAAAAAAAAAAATTGAATACCCAAACAAGAATAAATAAAGTAAAAACGTCTTCGGCATAAAATAGCCCAACAAGCGTTGACATGCAGTAAAATCCAACCAACCAACCAACAATTTCCTTCAATGTCACGTCAGGCCATAGCACCTATATGATTGTCCAACCTTATTACCCTTATGGCAAGCCCCAACCTTTTTATCATATGGGTGCTAGAAGGCGTTGACTGAGGGTCTTCATGTCCTAGGAATGTTAAACTCTATCTGATGGTGAGGTTCCAGTTCTGGAGGTCTAGGGAATGTGGAGCACCTCTTCATCACCATTACTCCTTGGTCCACTCTGACCTGGAGTGGTAGTACCTCTTAGGGTCTCATCTATGGGTTAAATAGAAAAATGTGTATATAAAAAAAAATTGAGTATCCATTAAGAGTGAATTTATTTCAAACCTTTGTCGGCATTAAATAACCCACTTAGTTTGATAGGCCGTAAAACAAACCAAACCAAACTTTCAGTGTCAATCCTAATGGTTGGTTAATAAGTTTTGGCTATCAGCACCTGAGTCATTAAACCTTGCAGCATGCAATCCAATACTCTTCCTGTCATATAATGCTGTTTGCTTATGAAAGCGTGAAAGGAGGGGGCGGGACGGCGCGAAAATATTAGATAACGTTTTTTTCTTTCTTTCTCTCTACTTATTTTTCTTATCCTATTTCTACATGAACGTTTCTTGAAAAGCGTATATGCCCCAAAGAACCTTAAGGCAGAAATGTAATCAGTTTCCGGTTTGTCTGTTTTTGTAAAAATTTAAATGAATTCCTTAATTCTATTTCTTTTAGATTTGAATTAATGAATTATCAGCTGGAACCCGAGATAGCTAAAAACGTGACTCCTATTTGTGCGCCCACCCTTTGATACTGTGGGCGGATAGAAGTAGGGAGTGATACTTTTTTTTTTTTAATCATTAATCTCCTAAATTATAGGGAGTCCCCGTGGCGCAATGGCTGATGTACTAGACTGCGACACCGTACAAAGCGAGTTCGAACTCTCGTCCCGCTATTACGTTCACTTTCGGACTAATACCGAAAGGTCTTAAAGCCCCTCACCCTCCAGATATGGGTTAAAAAGTGTCATTACTGTTATTCTACAAGGATAGCTTTGGCATTAAACAACCCATGAAGGTTGCTATGCCATTAAACAAAGAAGCCAAACCAAAACTATATTTTAGTTTCTTAGCCTGGCAAAATCGCACAAGCATGAATTACCCAGTGAGAATCATCCTCTTTTCGGTATTTTCTTTGTTAATGTATTGGCCTAACCCCTTCAGACGAGCAGGATGCGAAACAAGGTCAATTTTTAAGCAGAGTTTGACAGGTTTAATTTAGTTTTCCTTCTCCTAGACTGGTTGCCATACCAGGTTTAAAGAGCCCAGTCTGTCCTACTATTTTACCTAGAACTGGAGGAACAATAGTTTGATTCATAACATATTAGTCCTATGTTAAATCCAAACAGCTTCGTCGCGGATTTGAACTCGTGTCATCATGTCCATTCCCTCTGTCGATAACCATTACATAACCGGCGCGTCCTCGTTTATTAATTGTGTACTCAACTCATCCTCCACGAGCAGGATGTGACATTGGGTCAATTTTTAAGTAGTAAAACAGGTTTGAATTAAATTTCTCTGAATCGCTCTGTTTGTTCAGTAATTGACAATTTTTTGAAGGTAACTTTTACCTGACCCAGGGTCATAAGTAAATAGAACATTTTTTTTTCTCTTGGCACACAAGTTCCACGATGATTGCTCTCTTCCAAGTATCGATATAAGGTTACGTTGGTTTAAATGGAGTTGCCTGCCTTCTCGTTAGTAAACTTTTTTTCCTCATTATTCAATTTATATTTATTTTTTAAAATATATTACTGATGGTCTAAACCTGTAAACAGCACGATAAAATTCACACAATAATTAGAGCATAATGAAGCATACCAGTGCAGAAAATTCTATCCCCGAGGGTGGTATAGTAACCTTATAGGAAAGAGTTTAAGAAACACAGATTTAGTTTAAAGATTAAAAGTCACGTGATAGAAAAAAAACATCCGAGCCTATCTATCTCTCTCTATCTATCTCTCTCTATCTCTCTCTATCTATCTCTCTCTCTCTATCTATCTCTCTCTATCTCTCTCTATCTATCTATCTCTCTCTATCTCTATCTATCTATCTCTATCTATCTATCTCTCTCTATCTATCTCTCTCTATCTATCTCTCTCTATCTATCTCTATCTATCTATCTATCTATCTATCTATCTATCTATCTATCTATCTATCTATCTATCTATCTATCTCTATCTATCTATCTATCTATATCTATCTCTATCTATCTATCTATCTATCTATCTATCTATCTATCTATCTATCTATCTATCTATCTATCTATCTATCTATCTATCTATCTATCTATCTATCTATCTATCTATCTATCTCTATCTATCTATATCTCTATCTCTATCTATCTATCTATCTCTATCTATCTATATCTATCTATCTCTATCTATCTATCTATCTCTCTATCTATCTCTATCTATCTATCTATCTATCTATCTATCTCTCTATCTATCTATCTATCTATCTATCTATCTATCTATCTATCTATCTATCTATCTATCTATCTCTATCTATCTCTCTATCTATCTATCTATCTATCTCTATCTATATCTATCTATCTCTATCTCTATCTATCTATCTCTATCTATCTATATCTATCTATATCTATCTATCTATATCTATCTCTATCTATCTATCTATCTCTATATCTATCTATCTCTATATCTATCTCTATCTATCTCTATCTATGATCGCCAATTACAACCCACATATTCTTTTTGTGTCCCAGATATGACACTAAACTGAATTCGGCGGTGAGGCTCTAGTCGTGTAGTTCTGGTGAGTGTATAGTATTCTGATGTCCAATCTGATCCGGGGTAAAGGTACGTACCCTCCCCCATCCCACTACTATTCTTCTACAATGATGGCTTTAGCATTAGATAACCCACGAAGGTTGAAATACTATTCAAAACGAAGAAACCAAACCTGACCCGGAGTAGGAGTACCTATTAGGGTCCAGTCTATGGCTCAAAGTGGTCTGTTTAAGATAACATTTAATATAATTTTCAGCTAGATTTAATAAAAATTCTTCTTAAAACAGTGATATTGAAACTAAATATGAATTATCGGTGCCGTTATCTTATCATTTATAGTGTGGTCATACCCACATCTCGACAATGACTAATGAAGGTCGAAATTACATGTACTTGGGTTACAGCATCAGAGATTTGGGACAATGACAGTGAGAATCTAATTTTGCTCTTAAACTCTCTTTTTAACCATTGCTTTATGATTAGTTTCTAGTGACATATGTCATAAAAGAGTTTTCGGTGCCGTTATAGTATGTGGCCTACCTTTTTGATTCTGTTATAGTATGTGGCTTACCCGGTTTGAATGTGTCCTACCTGAGTAAAAGTATATTTATAGATATAAATAGTAGGCAATTTATTGAAACTAATTATTTTTCACATATATTAAATTTCAAGAAATGCAATTCAGTCATAAGCTGTATATAGTAATTAAGAATAATTAAAAAGTAATTTATCCATAATTTACAAAAAATCGGATCTATTTAACTCAAAAATATTCTAAAATTCTGAAGTAGGGTTAGCAGTTATTATTATAACCTTATAATATGATTTTTATGGTAGGCCACATACTATAAGAGAGACATGATTTCGTAGGCCACATAATATAATGGTACTGAATTATCTATCTGTTTAAATGATTGTACGGATAGATTTTTTACCATATATAGATTGAAGACGTCTGTTGTGTAATGGTTATTGTCATAGGAAATTAACAAGGTGAATCAATTTCAAATCCTAGACGATGCCTTTTTCATTTCACATGGCTCTAATACAGCTGGGAAAGATTTGAATCCAGCTATTCTCCCTCCAATCGGGCAGCCTGAGCTCTTTAATTTTGGTGCGGCAATCAGTCTAGCGGAAGGAAAACTTTAAATTCAAACCTCCGCTTATAAATTGACCTTATATCGCATTCTACTCGTACTGATGGATTCCTAAATACATATATAGACTGGAGACCATAAATAGTTAAAGAGTTTTTTTTTCATTTAACTTATGTGATTTAATCCATTCTGTGCGTTTCCGGGGTTTCAGTTTCCATAGAGGAGGAGAAAACCAGCTGCTTGGGTTCCTCCTTTCTTACGGGAGGAGGAGAGCCCAGATTTGCATTTGATTGGAGGTTTCGCTGGCTTATAGTTTAAAACGCCCCAATGTCTGCCACATGCTTTGTTTGCTGCTGAAATCTCGTAGCCTGGCCGCTGTTATATACCCTTTATCGTACATCGAACATCGGGTATATATATGAGAGCGGAAACTCGGGTGAGAGAGACAGAGATTAGACTAGAGACTTACTTGTTGCTTTATTTCTTCTTTACTGATTCTGTTAACTTCTTGTCTGGCTGTCGTCTAGTCTTTCAACTGCATCTTCTAAGGGCTAACCTTTTAGTCATGCAATTAATTCAACCATAAGACATTTTTTCCTTAATCAAGATTTATTTAGCCCATTTTTTAATTCGCCGCGCGGTGAGATGAGAGAGAGAGAGAGAGAGAGAGAGAGATATGCTCTCTGCTCCAACGTGGTTTGTTTGCTGCTGAAATCTCGTAGCCTGGCCGCTGTTATATACCCTTTATCGTACGTCGAACATCGGGTATATACATGAGAGCGGAAACTCGGGTGAGAAAAAGAGAGAGAGAGAGAGAGAGACCGAGATTAGAGACTTACTTGTTCCTTCATTTCTTCTTTACTGCTTCTGCTAACTTCTTGTCTGGTTGTCATCTTGTCGTCTAGTCTTCCAACTGCTTCTTTAAGGGCAATTAATTCAACCACAAGACATTTTTTTCCTTAATCAAGATTTATTTAGCCCATTATTATTCGCCGCGCGGTGAGATGAGAGAGAGATGCTCTCTGCTCCAACGTCAGGTTGAAACTGATTTTCTAACTAACCACGTGACGCTCGAGATTCGCGCCTCTAGGGGTCAGAAAGCTATAACCGTCCTGGTGGTTTTCCACTGGCCCTTTGAATTCTCGCTACAGGGTCTGTCAACAATTTATGCTACCACATAAATCGTAACAGCACAAGCTGGTGCCTGATCTACACCAGCTGGGTCACTCCGGTGAAGGTGTATGATGTTGAAAGACCCGAAATACCTAATGATCCGGGGATAAAACACCACTGATGATATGAAACCGACTTCAGCATGAACTAACCCCCAAAAATGATAACCTGTCGTAAGACCAACCAACCAACCACTTTCTTATCAGTTTGCATAATTATGGATGACATTTTGTCTCGCTTAACTGTGTTGTTGACACTTTATAAAATATTTTAATTCTGTCTGGGTTATTTCTGTCACGATTGAACTCTTGTTAGAATTTGATCGTTGCTTATTGTTAAAATAGAATAAAATATTGTTTATAAGGTTTTCGACTTTAAACTTAAATAGATTTAACTGTTTTTGCTATGAGAGAACATAACAGCAACTAATCTAGTGTTTGTTGATGTGTTCCAATTAAAAAAGCCACCCACATTCTTCAACGAGCACAACACAATTTGCTTTCCTCGGTTTTATTTTGAGTCTAATACTTTTTGATAGCTGCTAGCCACTTTAGAAATAGTTTTTTTTCCCTCGCTACTGAATCACAGGACTAACTGCATATATGCTGATAGGTACGCGCCCTGTGTCCCGCGCCCCTGACGCACAAAAATCTAAAAGGACGCAGTAAAATCGTATCCATACGTCCCATTGATTTTCTTTTTTCTTCCCTCGCCATTTCAAGCTAACTGTAAATACATTTCAATTGTTTCTTAAAAAACGAATTACACAGAATAGGTTACAAGGTAGGAGTTAGACGACTTTAGTTTTTTCCCAAGATCATAAATAAAATCCCTACAATCTATTTAGAAACTTTAGTTGAGACCGCTAAATTTTCCCGGGGACTCATTCAAAGCAAATATGTGCGTCCCAGGACGCACTAAATAAAAAAAGAATCCATGCGTCCCAGTGATTTGAAAAATCAAGCAACAGTCAAATTTTTACGAAAATTTTGGTAATTATTTACCTGTTGATGAAATTGTTTAAAATAAGTTTTTCCTTAAATATATTAGGGGTAATATTTTTATGAGCCCCCTCCCCCCACACATTTTATTTTATGAAATCTGAAATAATGAATCGATAAAAAATGATTTTTTATTTTTTTTCTATAAAGATGAGTCTGAATAATTATATCAGAAGATTTTTATAAGTTTCTATACGGGATTCTTTTACTAAAAGAACCATGAATACAAAATTCTGCTAAATAATATCAATAAAGAAATCGGCCCTGTTATATATATATATATATATATATATATATATATATATATATAAAAAAAAACGGACTGTTTTACTTATTTTTCAAGATAACGGTGGGTAATTTTTTTCCCAATCGAATAATTTGATCTTTGAATTAACTGTTTATTTTTATTTTTTTTATTTTTTTTATTTTTTTTTTTTGCGAGATTTAAGAAAAAAAAGTTCAAAAATATTTACGTTTCTTCCTTCAATAATGCCTAAACTGATCACGTGATGTGATTTTGGTGGTGCCTAGAGTAAGTACATGCAACTTCATCCAGAATTAGGATTATGAAAATTCTGTTGATCTTTAGGCTCTTATACCTCCCCAGGTTTATAGATTTGACTTTTATTTCTAGTTGATTGTGTTTTGAGGGAGATTTAAAAAAAAAAAAAAAAAAATTAAGATGAAAAAAAAAAAAAAAATTTTTTTTACAGTTGAGAATAACCTCAAGACTAGTTTTCAAAGCTGTTACCACTTGACTGTCGTTCTGTAAACAAATTCCGATAAAACTACTGTTTTATCGTTTAATCAATTTGTTTTTTGGTAGAAAATGTTATCTTTTTATTGGCTTATTTGGCTAATTTCTTGTCTTTCTGCCATCAATGCTTTGTCAAAAGCCCAAACTTGGGATCTTATAAAGCCATTCTGTTTATCAAATTTCACTTAATCTGTAGCAACAGCAGCAACGTTGATAACCTGAAATGATTAAACCTCTCTATGCTGCCACTCCCCCCTCCCCCCTGTCCAACCGTGAAGCTGTGCATCTTGAAATCTGATAGTACATGTTAAAAGATTTATACCTTACGCTTGACGTCATTAGGCGGTGTCTATTTCCCCCCTTTGACTCCCACACTTGCTCGGGCGGGTTTAGATTTTTTTTTCTTTTTGTTTTTAAAGTTCCTTTTAATTCAAATGTTTCAAAACTTAAAAGAAGAAAAAAAAAGGGGGGGATAAATCCTTGTTCATGCTTGTCAACGGAACAAATAACGACAGACTGTGGGGATTGTCGATATATTCTCTAAAACTAGGAAATAGTTGTTTATTGATCAGAAATAAATAAAAATAAGTCCATCTTATATACAAGTATTTTTTTTTAAAGTTATTAAAATAAGAATATTCTAAACTAAAGTTTTGCATTATTTTGGTAACGTGATGCTGGTAGCTTTTTAATTTAA
>CM042148.1:63004941-63017441 GCA_023376005.1 Doryteuthis pealeii | reverse complement strand
ATATATATATATATATATATATATATAATGTGTGTGTGTATGTAAAATGTAAATTTCCTTATCCAGGATTTGAAGTCGAGTGACCGTGTTAATATCTTATGATAATAGCTATTCCACGACCAGCAACCCCACAAGACTGGTTGACCTGCCGTTAAAACCAACCAACCATTAAATAATACGCTAATCCATTTGAATGTATTGAACTGCAAATTCCTAGCAATAGATCTTTCATGCATTGATTCTTCTGGATGAGCTTTGTCAGATCTTTGTTGTCATCTCTGTTCACTAACATCAAACAGAACCCTGCAAGGTATGAGACACACATCTGAAGAAGGCTGCAAGCTACAGTGGTCGAAACTTTGTGATAAAGACAACAAAGTCGGAAACTGTACAAGAAGAATGAATGCATGTGACCTTTTTAGTTCTTTTAGTCACCAAATGTTATAACGCGAGTGGAATATGGCGGGGGTTGTGATGACGTATTCTTGACAAGGCTGGACACATTCATTTAGGTTGGTTGGTTGGATTTTACAGCATGTCAATCATTGTTGGGTTATTTTATGCCGAAGACGTTTTTGTTTTATTCATTCTTGTTGAGTATTTAATTTTTTAAGTCTTATCTAATTAATCCATATATTACATATAATATTATTACGGGTGGTATGGGCGTTGTGATGACGTGTTCTTGACAATGCTGGACACATTCGTTTAGGTTGGTTGGTTGGATTTTACAGCATGTCAACCCTTGTTGGGTTATTTTATGCCGAAGACGTTTTTGTTTTATTCATTCTTATTGGGTCTCCAGTTTTTTAAACCTTTTTTTTTTTCAAACTCATTTTTTTATCTATTTCAATTTTGAGAATTAAGAAAATATCAATTTGACACTGTTTTCTTGTCTGATTGAGACTGGAAAAAATAAAGTTATAGTTGCTTGAACAGAGATGCAGATATGTACGCGTCCTGCGTCAGAGAATCATAAAAATATAAAAAGACGCAGGAAAATCATATCCATGCGTCCCAGTGTTTTTTTTTTCTTCCCTCACCATTTCCAGCTAACAAATACATTTCAATATTTTCTTGGAAACGAATTACACTGTATGGGGTTGAAAGTAAGGGTTAGACAGCTTTAGTTGTTCATAGATAAAAACAAAAAAACAACTGATTTATCAAGAAACTTTAGTTGGGACCCATCAAATTTAACGGTGACTCATTCAAATCAAATACATGCGTCCCATGACGCATTAAATTAAAAAGCTACCAGCATCGCTGCTTTAATAATGACTCGTGTCTTTTATTTAACAAATCTACTATACAGTGGTACCTTGACTTATGAGTTCAATTCATTCCACTCATACTTCAGTTTCTTCGTATATCAAAACCATTTTCCTCATTGAAAATGTTCTGGGTATGACGTGGCGAAGTTCTAATTCCGGAGCTCTGGGGAATGTCGAATACCCCTTGATTACCATTACTCCCAGGTACACTCTGACCCGGAGTGATAGTACCTATTAGGGTCCCAGAGACGGGAGAGAGAATAAAAGAAACTAGAGAAAAAACAAAAACGGAAAATTTTTTTTGTTCTTTTTGGGTTTTTTTCCCGTCTTTTTTATTCTCTCTCCCGTCTCTTTTATTCTTATTTTTTTCTCCATTTCTTCACTCCGTACATGCTCTTTGTGGAACTTGGCACAAGACCTTGATAAATGAGCATCCGGTTAGGAGCAAACTCGTTCATGGTTACATATGAGCTTAATCAACCAATTACTACTGTATAGCAAACACCCTTTTACAGTTCAATGTTTCTTTTTTGGATTGCACCAAAAACGAGAATTTGAGTCTAACACAAATTTGCGGCTAGAATTCCTTCATTATTCATTCCTCCTTTTTCCCCCGTTATTTGTTGTAGAACGCTTTAGAACTTTAGGCTTGTCATGGAACTCCGGATTATCAACTGTTGAATAGAAGAAACTTTAATTAATCTTAGTTCTTAAAGGGGTTGTATATTTTCGTTTTAATTAACCAAGAAAAGAATTTATCCTACTGGGATCAGTAAGTCCAAAAGAGAATATTTAATTTCTCTTAATAATCCCTGTTGTTTGTTATATAATATACTGTTGGGATATTTTTGTCCCAGTGATAAAAAAAAAAAAAAAAATTAGAAATATGAATGACATAGCTTTACACCATATCAGAATGAGTTTCAGAGCTGCTTTGACCAATTGGGGGGGGGGGAGACTGAAATAAGTGTGTTAAATGCCAAAGAGAAGAAAAATTAATCTTTATTTTAATATTAATTGAACTAGCAAATATACACAACTTCCGGGTGCAAGTAGTTAAGTTTTAATGTAATAAAATATCATATTTAATTAGAAAGGCTAATGAAACTAAATAAAGAATGCAGATAAAGATTTGAAACAGAAGGTGTTATAATCGAAAAATAGAACAACTGAAACTTACTCTTCCATCACTCCCCTCTTTCATTGCTAAATTTTCCTAATTTGACTATTTAGTTAAAATAGGAAGAAAAGAATAAAATTACAGTTATTTCTTCTTAATGGATTTCTTTTAAGATTTATCCCTGAGATTTTTGCTCATATTCAATAAAATAAGACCAAACAATTCGAAATCAATAATACCAAGCATATATTTATTAAAATCAAATTTTTAATATCAATATGCAAATTAGCCTTTCCGTTCACCCTGTAAACTGTTATTTTTTTGTATATATAAAATACAATTGCATGTTATTAGTAGATAGATAAGGCCAACAGTATTAATAATGTAAAACAATTTTATTAATAATTGAGGTTTGAATAAAAAGGAAATTATGGAGAATGTGACATAACTATCGGAATTGTGACTTCAATAGTAATGTAATTTTGATTACAGACAAAAACACTAACTCCATTATAATAAGAGATGTCTAAAAATGTACAAGATATCCGACAGTCATTAACTTCATGTAAGCTATAGAAAACTGGATTTATCAGCAGGGAGGACAAATCCTAGCAGAGGAAAACATCTAACAAGACATATTCCAGGGAGACTCCCTCTTGTTACAGCTATTTGTTATAGCAATGATATCCCTAAATTACATAAATGTACAGGGGACTAAAAAAAAAAAAGATAATAAAAACACAAGACAATTGGCAAAAAAAAAAGAGATGGAAACCCTTGTACAGACCATAAAAATATACAAGCAGGATACATATTTTTCTACAAAATATGAACGGTTTTTAAAAAAAAGTATCTAGACTGAAGATATATTTACCAAGGAAGAAATGAAGAATGAATTAAACACTAATTTTCTCAAAATATGAGCTGTATTAAAAAAGAAAAAAGAATCTGAAGCTGCATTTACCATGACCGGAATATTCAGTTTCAATCTCAATATTTTAATTTATACAATTATTATGCATATATTCTGGGTAATTTCTATGGGTACAGCTTGTGCGCGCGTGTGTGTGTATATATATATATATATATATATATAGTGATGTTGATAGCTTTTTGATTTAACGTGTCCTGGGATGCACATATTTGAATGTAATGAGTCCCCGGCAAAATTTATGAGTCCCAACTAAAGCTTCTTAATAAATTGTAGGTTTTTTTAATTTATGATCTGTGGAAACAACTAAAGCCGTCTAACCCCTACCTTGTAACTTATCCGGTGTGATTAGTTTCTAAGAAACTATTTAAATGTATTTATAGTTAGCTTGAAATGGTGAGGGGGAGAAAAAAGAAAAACACTGATGCGTGGATATGATTTTAATGCGTCCAGGATGCAGGACGAGTACCTATCAGCTTCTGTGTGTGTGTGTGTATGTATGTATGTATGTATATGGACTGCATGCAATGAATACTCTCATTCAAAATATTCATTGATCTCAGAAAAGATCTTATAATTTATAGTGTGGTCATACCCACATCTCAATAATGACTAATGAAGGTCGAAAGTACATGTACTTGGGTTACAGCATCAGAGATTTGGGACAATGACAGTGAGAATCTAATTTTGCTCTGAAACTCTCTTTTTAACCATTGCTTTATGATTAGTTTCTAGTGACATATGTCCATAAAAGTTTTCGGTGCCGTTATAGTATGTGGCTTACCTTTTTGATTCTGTTATAGTATGTGGCTTACCCAGTTTGAATATATCCTACCTCAGTAAGAGTATATTCATAGATATAAGTAGTAGGCAATTTATTGAAACTAATTATTTTTCATATATATTCAATTTCAATAAATGCAATTCAGTCATAAGCTGTATATAGTAATTAAGAATAATTAAAAAAGAATTGATCCATAATTTACATGAATCAGATCTATTTAATTCTAAAATATTCTAAAATTCTGAAATAGGGTTAGGGTTAGCACTTATTATTATAACCTTATGCTTTTTATGGTAGTCCACACACTATAAGAGAGACGGGATTTGGTTTGATTTGTTTTACGGCATATCAACCTCGGTGGGTCATTTAATGCCGACAAAGTTGTGAAATTGATTCTTAATGCATAATACAATTTTGTTTATCAACTCATGTTTTTCTATTTAACCCATAGATGGGACCCTAACAGGTACTACCACTCCGGGTCAGAGTGGACCTGGGAGCAATGATGATGAAGGGGTGCTCCACATTCCCCAAACCTCCAAAACCGGAACCTCACCATCAGATAGTTTAACGTCATACCCATCTTTATTTTAGTCTGGCACCAACCATAAGAATAGTAGTGCATTACGTACCCCCCCTCTCTCTCTCTCTCTCTCACAAAACACTACCTAATTAATCTTGTGCTATAGTTGGCAGGAGTGCACTGCTTTGATAACTTTCCACCTTCCTGTTTTAATATTTGTCACCATTTGTCACCGTTGCTGTATAGCCCATAGCCAAATATATTGTTTTAATAACCAAATCTAATCATGTTTTTAACTGCAATAACAAGTATCACATGTAGTTCCTGCTGTTTGAGGTAAAAATAATTGACTGAAATCCATAGCAAAAGGTGCTATGATTTTGTCGAAACTAACATGTCTGTTTCATACATACATGTCTAAATTTAATTAATTTCTTCTTGAGGAAGAAAATGATATTATTGGCTTAAATCCAAACAAAGAAATAAAATCGGAGTGGGCGTGAAAATCCTTGCTTTTAATAAAGTGTTTTTAATTTTTTACATTGTTCATTAGAAATTAGTGATTCCTATTTGAAGCCATATTGTTTTTTGTTTTTTTTTTTAAAGCAAAGAACGTTTCTCTCCTCTTCCTTTTCAAGCAAGAATTCATATGGCAAATTGAAGCCAAGCTTGAAAAATAATCAGGATATGGAAGTATGGTAAAAGGAACTTTCACAAATTAATGACGACAATTCTATATTGTTTTTCTATGTTCTATTTTTTTGCCTTAGTTAAGATTATAATATTGTAAAAACATTTTTTTTAACTTTATTTTTCATGTTTGTAAAAGGAGGGGAAAAAAATTCAATTTTTTAAAAAGAATGTTCATCTTGATTAGATTGGTTTTTCTTATGAACTTTTTTTTTTTTTAGGAATTTTTCCATTTAAAAGATTAACTTTTTTTTTTTCATATTTAAAAATGTCAACCAAATATAAGATGCTGAGCCGTATTATTTCTAATCTTATAGCCCATGACTGTTGTACTGAATATGTTTTAGATTAGCAAATAAGATTTATCAGTTTATGAACAATGCCACTAACCTTGTGTGTATATATACAATATATATTGTCAAAAATGTATAAAACTTTTTGTACTTTTTGACACACCTTGTAATTCTGAAAAAAAAAAAAAATTCAATTCAATTAATTTTTTTTCTCCAGAATACAAGGTGTCAAAAAGTACAAAAAGTCTCGAGTACTTTTTTTGACACACCTTATATATGGTTGAAACCAATGGCATTTTCTTTGAATAAATTCAATCTATAGTATTTCAGGATATTTTCATGTAATTTTCGTAAATATTTCTGATAATATCATGTTTTCATTTTTGCGTAAATTAAACAATTCACCCATTGCACACTCTGTGTGTGTTTGTGTGTGTGTATATATATATATATAATATTGGGTTTGGAAGACCTAACTTTAAACCTATGATTTAGTTGGTTGATTCAATGATTTTAATGATATGTCAACCAATCTTGGGTTATTATATGCCTTGAAGTTATGCAATTACATTCATGTTTACATTTTTTGTGTAGTTTTCCCACACAGTCCTGTTGAGTATGAATAATTTTTAAACAGAGGTATTTGACTCCTAGATGGGACCTTTTACATGTATTACCACTCATAGTGGACCTGGGAGCACTGGCAATTTAGGGGTGCCCCAGATCACCGAAACTGGTGCCATACCCAAGATATGCCATAAATTCGATGTCAGCCTATGCATTATAGACATTTTGTAATAATTAAACACTACGGGACCCGTGAATTTCCACAAAAAAAAAAAAAAAAAAAAAAAAAAAAAATCAAGACCTTATTAACCAGAAACGATATTTTGCAATTTCAGTACATATAAATCCTTCCAAAATTACCAAAATGTTATCTGTAATTCACAATTTTGATATTACAAATAAAATGCGTAACTTTTTAAATTCATTTTAATTCTACACTGGGCATTTAAGTGATGCAAGACCATTTGGAATGTTTCATTTTTAAAATTGGGTGAAATAAAATGGGACAAATAAGAAGTCTACGATTAAGTGACACCACATAATCTGTATTCACAATTTTGCATTGCATCTTGGACAATTTGGACGGTGTCATTTTAACCAGAGGGTGTTGCAGGATGATAACGGATGGAAGATTTAAGAACAAGCGTATTAATATATAGATAATAATTGGTAAGACTCGAAGCAACACTTGGTTTTATATTTTTAATTAATTAATAAATTTATGACTATCAAGAATCTACATATGTATGAGATTAAACTTATACACAAATATATGGCAATCCTACAATGTGACATCAAACCGACAGTCTGGTATTGTGAGATACTACTGGGGCGCTCTGGGTTAGTGGTAATGATGCTTCAGCCCCGAAACCATACCTGAACCTGATACATCAACTGATGAAGGCTTTGTTGGTTGAAATGCTACTGTGTAAATAGCAGTCATTTTATGAAGATTATTGATTAAAGATAGTTCTATATTTTTTTAATGTATTTGATTTTAAAGTATTATTTTAAAAATTGATTTGTGTTTCTTAATTTTAAGCTTCAGCTTTTTGAAAATATGAAATGCGTATATTTATATTTATGTGTATAAATGTTTTAAGACAAAACATCATTTTATGAACTAACTTATTTCCTCTGTTAGAAAGAAATTTCAAGATTCCCCACCTTCAGTTTGTTTTTCCTAAATGATTCAATAAGAATATGCAAAAAAAAAAAAATCATTAAAATCTGTCATCAGATTTAGCAAAGATTTGAACGCTTAAAAAAATAAATAAATAAAAAAAATAATGAAATCAAGAAAGCTGAAGGTTAATTGAAGGAAAAGTGGGGGGTAAAAAAAGTCTCCACTCCAAAAGACAGCAAGTTCTTATTAAATATTCAATAATCTGGCTCTTTAAGATAATGTCACATTTAAGAAGAAACGTTTTAAGATTTTAATTGAGTAAAAAGTATTTTCTTTACCCTGGGGTTGTTTTTTTTTTTTTTTTTTTTTTTTTTTTTTTTTTTCCTATACTAATTTCTCATGTCGGTACTTGTTGGTGGGGTGAATAACAACAAAAAACAAAACAAACCTTTATAATAATCTGAAACTGTTTTCAAGGCTTTTATAGTCGGGATACTTTTCATCATTAAAATTTATTTATATTATTTACTATTTCAGAGATGCTGATAGGTACGTGTCCTGCGTACTTGACACACAAAAATCTAAAAGGACACAATAAAATAATATCCATGCGTCCCAGTGTTTTTCTTTTTTCTTCCCTCACCATTTTAAGCTGACTGTAAATATATTTCAATAGTTTCTTAGAAATGAATTACATAGCATAGGTTACAAGGTAGGAGTTAGATGGCTTTAGTTGGTCCCCATAAATTTTCCTGGGAACTCGTTCAAAGCAAATATGTGCATCCCAGGACACACTAAATCAAAAAGCCATCAGCATCACTACTATTTTCATCATAAATGAGAGGACCCTCTTATTGTCTGTTGGCAGGGGTTGGAATAGGCTTATTATAGATGAGATGCTGACACATAAAAAATCTAAAAAGATGTAGTAAAATCGTACCCATGCATCCAAATGTTTTTTTTTCTTTTGAGATGATGCTTTGATAATTAGTATTTATTTGATTATTCGGACTATTGTCCTCTTTATTGGTTATCTCTATACAGCATTTCGCCAATGCGCCCTCCAGCATTCTTCAAAGTTCTGTGATCGCTCCTGATTATGACAAGAATGTTCCAGAGTTCGAAAGAAGGTTTGACAAGAAATACCTTAAGAAGGCCGGAGGGCACATCAGCCAATATATTGCACAGATAACAATAACAATAGTCCAAATAATCCAAATAATACTAAACCACATCCTTTTATCTGTCATCTTAAGGAAAACGTTTTACATGGATAATCTAATATCCTGTGATTTAAAAGAAAAAATTTTATTTAAAAAATCAACAAAATGACTGCTCTATCCATTAACAGTATTGACTGGTTGTGGTTACAGTGGTTCTTTTCTGGTTTTAATTTGGTCTCCTACCATTCCTTCTCAAATTAGATCAGCTGCAGATTTTTTTTTTTCTAGATTTAAAAAAAATTTTTTTTTTTTAAAATGTTCAACAAATCTACCTGTTAATGAATTGGTGTTTTTTTTTAATTTTTTAAAATTTTTTTTTTAAATTTGAATATTTTGATAAATTTCTATATAAATATCCAGACTTGTTGTCTGTGTTGACCGATTAAAAAAAGAACTTTGTTTGATTGTTGGTTCCTGTAGGGGAAATGAAATGAAAGAAAAGAAAAAAAATCTTTAAAAAAAAAAAAAGAATTTAAAAAAATCTGGGAAGTATTTTTTTCCAACTGTGCACCAAACAAGCCTTGCATTCTCGCTCGCTAGCTCTCTTGTGCTGTTTTCTGTTTAAAAATAAAAATTATGTGGGTTTTCCTTCTCTACCGTGATTTAGCATTTCTCTCTCTCTCTCTCTCTCTCTCTCTCTCTTCTCTCTCTCTCTCTCTCTCTCATGTTGTGGGACTTGTTTTTCTTTCTATGTGACCATCACATTTTCTAGATTTCTTCCTAGGGTGTTATGCAATATATAACAGCCATTTGTGTGTAGCATTGAATCAACCACTAACAGCCAGCTGGGAATAGAATCTCCTTCAGGCTAAATTTCAAATGTCCTGTGTGATATACTGATGTCTTGGTGTAACGGTTATCATCGTATTGGAATTGGTAATCTGTGAACAAATCCTTGACAAAGCCGTTTGTTTCACTTTGCGCTAATGCCCATGGGAAATGTCTGAATCCATCTATTTTCCTCTGTGTTATATATATATATATATGTGAGAGAGAGAGAGATGCTGATAAGTAAGCGTCTTGCATCCCTGACTCACAAAAATCTAAAAGGATGCAGTAAAATCATATCCATGCATCCCTGTGTTTTTCTTTTTTCTTCCCTCACCATTTCAAGCTAATTATAAATACATTTCAATAGTTTCTTGGAAATGAATTACACAGGATAGGTGACAAGGTAGGAGTTAGGTGGCTTTAGTTGGGATCCATAAATTTTCAGGGACTCATTCAAAGCAAGTATGTGTGTCCCAGGATGCACTAAATCAAAAAGCTATCACATTACTGTGTGTATGTATATATATATATATATATATATATATTATTCACCATTAGCTCCACATAAGTAGAATGTAACACAAGTAAATTTCTTATGTGGAGTTTAACAGGTTTGAATTAAAGAGTTAAAGAGCCCAGTCTGCTCTATTTACCCATAGCTGGAGGGAGAATAGATTAATACCTTTCCCAAGGGTATTAGTGCTATGTGAAATGCAAACAGCTTTGTAAAAAATTTGAACTTGGGTCTTTGAGTCCATTTCCTACAGCGATAACCATTACACAACGCACCTCAATAGGTATAGGTAAATAATAGGGCAAATTGAGATTTTTAGTGTTGGTATGGCAACCAGTCCAGGAAAGGGAAAACTTTGATTTGAAACCAACAGGAACTTTTTTAATTGTAATAATTAAATATATCCACAGGTCCTGCTAGTATGTACTAATTGAGTTTCAATTTTGCTTCTTTTATGCTTTGAATTTTAAATGTTCATTCATTTAAAAACAAATCTTTTTTTTTTTCCTTATAAGGGTGGAATAGGGGTGGTGGTGAAAAGTAATATTTGTCTTCATATTGTGACTTATGTTTGCTACATTATGTTATTAGTGATGGTTTATTTAGTTAAGGTGTCCAAGTAATGATCAGGTGTTGGTCTTTAAAAAAAAAAAGAAAAAAAAAAGGAAATAAAAAAAAAAAAACATAAAATCCTGTGATATTTACATTGACAAGGTGTGAAATGGCAGGTCATTGTCCTGAAACTTGTTTTGCTACTTGAAGATGGTATTTTGACCTTTGAAGCCGATTGTGATTTGCTTGTTGTCGATATGGAATAGTCTTAAAGGCAAAAAGAGACAGTTTCTCTAAGTAAGGGAAAAAGTTTATATGAATGTATGTGTGCATTATATTATATATATATATATATAATATATATATATATATATATATAGTGATGTGGAAGCCATGTTTTGTTTGTGTGTGTATATATTATATATATATATTATATATCAACACACACACACACACACACATGACTGGTGTAATGCTTATCAACATAGAAAATAGAATTGCCAAAGCCATTTAGATTCTGTCTATGGCTTTCTGCATTCATTTTGCATTAATTCCACTGCTTCTTGCTCCCAGCTAGTGATAAAATAGTAGAAGGTAACCAGTGTAGTTGAAAGACATTTCTGAAATCACCCCCCCCACCCTCTACCAATGGGTATAGTCCATTGCCTCCCATATCTCACAGAGCGTGCAGGGAAGGTCCGAGTCCTGCAGTGGACTGAGGAAAAGATATGGATAAATGGATATAATGATACACATGCTTTTACCTCTCTCTCACTGATTCTTTCACCACTCTCCCCTTACATTTTCTCACTCTTACTCTCTTCATCTTACTCTTACGCTCTTCATCTTACTCTCTTCATCTCTCTCTTCATCTTACTCTCTTCATCTCTCTCTTCATCTTACTCTCTTCATCTCTCTCTTCATTTTACTCTCTTCATCTCTCTCTTCATCTCTCTCTCTCTTCATCTCTCTCTCTCTTACTCTCTTACTTACTCTCTCTTACTCCCTTATTCTCTCCTACTCCCTCTCTGCTTACTCCTATTCTCTCTACTCCTATCTCTCTTTACTCCTTATTCTCTCTACTCCTTACTCTCTCTTACTCCCTTACTCTCTCTTCTCCCTTGACTCTCTCTTACACTCTTTCTTCTCCCTTACACTCTTTCTTTACTCCTTACACTTTTCTCTTACTCCCTTACACTTTCTCTTAGCTCCCTTACTCTTTTATTTCTCTTACTCCTTACTTCTTTTCTCTTACTCTTTCTCTTATCCCTTCTCCTTCTCTTACTCTCTTTCTCTCTCTCTTTCTCACTGTCTTACTCTTCTCTCTCTCTCCTCTCTCACTGTCTTACTCTTTCTCTCTCTCTCTTCTTATCTTTTTTCTCTCTCTCTCTTTACTCTTTCTCCTCTCTCTCTCTCTTACTCTTTCTCTCCTCTCTCTCTCTATTCTTTCTCTCTCTCTTCTCTCTTCTTACTCATTTCTCTCTCCTCTTACTCTTTCTCTCTCTCTTACTCTTATCTCTCTCTCTCTCGTACTCTTCTCTCTCCTCTCTTACTCTTTCTCTCTTCTCTCTTATCTCTTTCTCTTCTCGTCTCGTTTCTCTCTCTCTCTTCTACTTTCTTCGTCTTAACTTCTTTCTCTCTTTCTTTCTCTTTCCTCTCTTGACTCTTTCCTCTCGTGATCTTTCTCTTTCTTTCTGTCTCTATGACTTTCTTTACTCTCTCTCTCTCTTATACTCTTTCTCTCGTCGATCTCTCTTACCTCTTTCTTTTTCTCTCTCGGTCTACTCTTTCTTTTCTCTTTCTCTCTTCTTCTCTTACTCTTTCTCTCTCTCTGTACTCTTTCTCTCTTCTCTCCTTACTCTTTCTCATCTTTCTTACTCTTCTCTCTCTCTCTTACTCTTTCCTCTCTGCTCTCTTACTCTTTCTCTCTCCTCTCATCTTACTCTTTCTCGTCTCTCTTCTTACTCTTTCTTCTCGTCTCCTCTCTTACTTCCTTCCTCTCTCTCTTCTCTTACTCTTTCTTCTCTCTGCCTTCTCTTACTCTGTTCTCCGTCTCTCTCTCTCTCTCTTACTGACTCTTTCCCTCTCTCTCCTTACTGCTCTCTCTCTTATACTTTTCTCTCTCTTATACT
>CM042148.1:62995263-63004841 GCA_023376005.1 Doryteuthis pealeii | reverse complement strand
AGGGGATTGTGTGTGTGGTGTGTGTTTCTACAATTTTAACGTTAAGTAAATAAACCAACACTTATCTAATTCCTTCTGTGTTAAAATAGACGTAATTTTAGCACACTGTACAAAAGAGATTATCACGCTCAATAAATTTTGGCCTTGTGCCAGACCTGAGTATGTAAATATCTCCATGCACCAATGGTTCTTTGTTTATCACTTAGCGGTGTGTGTATAGGGTGGAGGCAGAATATTTAACTCTTTATGGAATCAAGTGTCTTATTGATTATGTCTGTCAAATAATTCCTCTTACAGAGGTATTGATAATTTTAGTTATTTTCTGAATAAATCTTATACTATATTTGTTTTGCTCAGTCTGTCTGTCTTTCTATCTATCTATCTGTATGTCCGGGGATGCAATTGAAAACGTAGTTATGTACTAAGATCAAACAAAACTTTTCTAGGGTAGAATTTTACGAGGAATCCAGTGGTGGAATTTATATTTATCCTTGAACTAGCAGGACCTGATGAGGATATCACAGTATGATAATTCAGTTATTTCAAAGTATATTTTTAATTTCGAGCTATTGCAAAATAGTTCAAAATGTAAAAAAGTATAATAATCTTGATTTAACACACACCACACACACACACACACACACACACACACACACACACACACAAACACACACACTCTCTCTTCTCTCTCTCTCTCTCTCTCTCTCTCTCTCTCTCTCTCCGATTGAAACAGTGTTATCGCTTTCGTGCACTCACCCTCTCTCTATATCTCTATCTCCTACTCTTTCTTATCATATTTTTCTGCGTAGCGTGTCCTTTTTTATTTATCTTGCATTATAATAAACGGAATGGTCCATTATTTAGCTGAGGTGACCATTCATAAATATTCGTCGGATAAGCAACACCAGATAATCAGGATTACATTTTTACATTTCATCTTGTACAATTTGGACGGTCTCTTTTTTTAACCAGAGAGTGTTGCAGATGATAACGGTCGTACAATTAAGGAACACTAGTATTAATATATAGATTGATTTGGGGTCACTAGGGACCAATTTGGCGTCTTTGGTATGAGAAAATAGGAATAAAATGTGCCGTTTAATTCCAGAATATTCTATAGACGCGCGTTCTCTCATCGTTCTACAACGAGTTTGAAAATTGAACAGCATTTTAGATTTGGTAACAATTTAGCCAGAAACTATAGAAGTCTGGCAAGACCGGTACCACCGTATACAGCATGTTACATAATTGCTATGCTTATTTTGGAATAGTCTAGGAGAAAGAACATTCTGAATCCAAACCTGTTACGCTCCACTTAAAAATTGGTCTTGTGTCGCATCCAGTCCGTGCAGAGGGGTTGGTGAAACCTACAATATATGAAATGTGATTTTTTTTTTTTTTGGGGGGGGAAAAAAAAGAATACTACTAACTGAATCTTTAAAATTGATTTTAAAATGTAAAATTCAAATGAGATGTTCATTATTTCTGCTCGTTTCGCTATGTCCATTTCTTGCGACTGTAAACATTACGCCACACGCTTCTCTCCGTCTCCTTCTTCTCTCTCTCTCGTCTCTCTCTCTCCGTCTCTCTCTCTTCCGTTCTCTCTCTCCGTCTCTCTGTCTCTCTCTGTCTCTCTCTCCGTTTCTCTCTGTCTCTCTCTCCGTTTTCTCTCTGTCTCTCTCTCCGTCTCTCGTCTCTGTCTCTCTCTCTCCGTCTCTGTCTCTCTCTCTCTCCGTCTCTGTCTCTGTCTCTCTCTCTCTCTCTGTATATATATATATGTGTGTGTGTGTGTGTGTGTGTAAAATGTAAATTTCCTTATCCAGGATTTGAAGTCGAGTGACTGTGTTAATATCTGATGATGATAACTATTCCACGACCAGCAACCCCACAAGACTGGTTGACCTGCCGTTAAAACCAACCAACCAACCATTAAATAATACGCTAATCCATTTGAATGTATTGAACTGCAAATTCCTAGCAATAGATCTTTCATGCATTGATTCTTCTGGATGAACTTTGTCCGATCTTTTGTTGTCATCTCTGTTCAACTAACATCAAACAGAACCCTGCAAGGTATGAGACACACATCTGAAGAAGGCTGCAAGCTACAGTGGTCGAAACTTTGTGATAAAGACAACAAAGTCGGAAACTGTACAAGAAGAATGAATGCATGTGACCTTTTTAGTTCTTTTAGTCACCAAATGTTATAACGCGAGTGGAATGTGGCGGGGGGGGGGGTTGTGATGACGTCTTCTTGACAAGGTGGCAACATTCATTTAGGTAGGTTGGTGGTTGGATTTTACAGCATGTCAACCCTTGTTGGGTTATTTTTGCCGAAGACCGTTTTTGTTTTATTCATTCTTGTTGAGTATTTAATTTTTAAGTCTTATCTAATTAATCCATATATTACATAGAATATTATTACGGGCGGGATGGGCATTGTGATGACGTGTTCTTTGGTTGTTTGGTTGGTTGGATTTTACAGCATGTCAATCATTGTTGGGTTATTTTATGCCGAAGACGTTTTTTTTATTCATTCTTAGTGGGTCTCCAATTTTTTTTAAACCTTTTTTTTTTCTTTTTTTCTTAAACATTTTTCAAACTCATTTTTTTTTATTTTTTTATCTATTTCAACTTTGAGAATTAAGAAAATATCAATTTGACACTGTTTTCTTGTCTAATTGAGACTGGAAAAAAATAAAGTTACAGTTACTGGAACAGAGATGCTGATATGTACGCATCCTGCGTCAGAGAATCATAAAAATATAAAAAGACGCAGGAAAATCATATCCATGCGTCCCAGTGTTTTTTTTCTTCCTCACCATTTCCAGCTAACAAATACATTTCAATATTTTCTTGGAAACGAATTACACTGTATGGGGTTGAAAGTAAGGGTTAGACAGCTTTAGTTGTTCATAGATAAAAACAACTATGATTTATCAAGAAACTTTAGTTGGGACCCATCAAATTTAACGGTGACTCATTCAAATCAAATACATGCGTCCCATGACGCATTAAATTAAAAAGCTACCAGCATCGCTGCTTTAATAATGACTCGTGTCTTTTATTTAACAAATATACTATACAGTGGTACCTTGACTTACGAGTTCAATTCATTTCACTCGTACTTCAGTTTCTTCGTATATCAAAACCATTTTCCTCATTGAAAATGTTCTGGGTATGACGTGGCGAAGTTCGAATTCTGGAGCTCTGGGGAATGTCGAGTACCCCTTGATTGCCATTACTCCCAGGTACACTCTGACCCGGAGTGATAGTACCTATTAGGGTCCCAGAGACGGGAGAGAGAATAAAAGAAACGAGAGAAAAAACAAAAACGAAAATTTTTTTGTTCTTTTTGTTTTTTCTCTCATTTCTTTTATTCTCTCTCCCGTCTCTTTTATTCTTAATTTTCTCCCCTTTCTTCACCCCGTGCACGCTCTTTGTGGAACTTTGCACCATGATAGATGAGCATCCGGTTAGGAGCAAACTCGTTCATGGTTACATATGAGCTTAATCAACCAAATTACTACTGTATAGCAAACACCTTTTTACAGTTCAATGTTTCCTTTTTAGATTGCACCAAAAACGAGAATTTGATTCGTAAACTGCAAGTCTAACACAAAATTTGCGGCTAGAATTCCTTCATTATTCATTCCTCCTTTTTTTTCCATTATTTGTTGTAGAACGCTTTAGAACTTTAGGCTTGTCATGGAACTCCGGATTATCAACTGTTGAACAGAAGAAACTTTAATTAATCTTAGTTCTTAAAGGGGTTGTATATTTTCGTTTTAATTAACCAAGAAAAGAACTTATCCTACTGGGATCAGTAAGTCCAAAAGAGAATATTCAATTTCTCTTAATAATCCCTGTTGTTTGTTATATAATATACTGTTGGGATATTTTTGTCCCAGTGATAAAAAAAAAAAAAATTAGAAGTATGAATGACATAGCTTCACACCATATCAAAAAGAGTTTCAGAGCTGCTTTGACCAATGGGGGGGGGGAAGACTGAAATAAGTGTGTTAAGTGCCAAGAGAAGAAAAAATAATCTTTATTCTAATTTTAATTGAACTAGCAAATATACACAACTTCCGGGTGCAAGTAGTTAAGTTTTAATGTAATAAAATATCATATTTAATTAGAAAGGCTAATGAAACTTAATAAGAATGCAGATAAAGATTTGAAACAGAAGGTGTTATAATCGAAAAATAGAACAACTGAAACTTAGTCTTCCATCACTCCCCTCACTCCCCTCTTTCATTGCTAAATTTTCCTAATTTGACTATTTAGTTAAAATAGGAAGAAAAGAATAAAATTAGTTATTTCTTCTTGTTAATGGATTTCTTTTAAGATTTATTCCTGAGATTTTTGCTCACATTCAATAAAATAAGACCAAACAATTGGAAATCAATGATACCAAGCATATATTTATTAAAATCAAATTTTTAATATCAATATGCAAATTAGCCTTCCTGTTCACCCTGTAAACTACTATTTTGTTGTATATATAAAATACAATTGCATGTTATTAGTAGATAGATAAGGCCAACAGTATTAATAATGTAAAACAATTTTATTAATAATTGAGGTTTGAATAAAAATGAAATTATGGAGAATGTGACATAACTATCGGAATTGTGACTTCAATAGTAATGTAATTTTGATTACAGACAAAAACACTATCTCCATTATAATAAGAGATGTCTAAAAATGTACAAGATATCCGACAGTCATTAACTTCATCATGTAAGCTATAGAAAACTGGATTTATCAGCAGGGAGGACAAATCCTAGCAGAGGAAAACATCTAACAAGACGTATTCCAGGGAGACTCCCTCTTGTTACAGCTATTTGTTATAGCAATGATATCACTAAATTACATAAATGTACAGGGGACTAAAAGAAATTTAAAAAGATTAATAAAAATACAAGACAATTGGCAAAAAAAAAAAAAAAAGAGATGGGAAACCCTTGTACAGACCATGAAAATATACAAGCAGGATACATATTTTTTCTACAAAATATGAACGGTTTAAAAAAAAAAAGTATCTAGACTGAAGATATATTTACCAAGGAAGAAATAAAGAATGAATTAAACACTAATTTTCTCAAAATATGAGCTGTATTAAAAAAGAAAAAAAGAATCTGAAGCTGTATTTACCATGACAGGAATATTCAGCTTCAATCTCAATATTTTAATTTATACAATTATTATGCATATATTCTGGGTAATTTCTATGGGTACAGCTTGTGCGCGTGTGTATATATATATATATATATATATATTATATATATATATATATATATATATATATATAAGTGATGTTGATAGCTTTTTGATTTAACGTGTCCTGGGATGCCAATATTTGAATGTAATGAGTCGCCGGCAAAATTTATGAGTCCCAACTTAAAGCTTCTTAATAAATTGTAGGTTTTTTTAATTTATGATCTGTGGAAACAACTAAAGCCGTCTAACCCCTACCTTGTAACTTATCCGGTGTGATTAGTTTCTAAGAAACTATTTAAATGTATTTATAGTTAGCTTGAAATGGTGAGGAGAGAGAAAAGAAAAACACTGGGACGCGTGGATATGATTTTAATGCGTCCTTTTAGATTTTTATGCATCAAGGATGCAGGACGAGTACCTATCAGCTTCTGTGTGTGTGTGTGTGTGTATATATATATATATATATATATATATATATATATATATATATATATATATATATATATATATATATATATATATATATATATATATGGGACTGCATGCAATGAATACTCTCATTCAAAATATTCATTGATCTCAGAAAAGATCTTATAATTTATAGTGTGGTCATACCCACATCTCAATAATGACTAATGAAGGTCGAAAGTACATGTACTTGGGTTACAGCATCAGAGATTTGGGACAATGACAGTGAGAATCTAATTTTGCTCTGAAACTCTCTTTTTAACCATTGCTTTATGATTAGTTTCTAGTGATATATGTCCATAAAAGTTTTCGGTGCCATTATGGTATGTGGCCTACCTTTTTGATTCTGTATAGTATGTGGCCTACCTTTTTGATTCTGTTATAGTATGTGGCCTACCTTTTTGATTCTGTTATAGTATGTGGCCTACCTTTTTGATTCTGTTATAGTATGTGGCCTACTTTTTGATTCTGTTAAAGTATGTGGGCTTACCCAGTTTGAATATATCCTACCTCAGTAAGAGTATATTCATAGATATAAGTAGTAGGCAATTTATTGAAACTAATTATTTTTTCATATATATTAAATTTCAAGAAAGGCAATTCAGTCATAAGCTGTATATAGTAATTAAGAATAATTAAAAAAGAATTGATCCATAATTTACATGAATCAGATCTATTTAATTCTAAAATATTCTAAAATTCTGAAATAGGGTTAGGGTTAGCACTTATTATTATAACCTTATGCTTTTTATGGTAGGCCACCCACTATAAGAGAGACGGGATTTGGTTTGATTTGTTTTACGGCATATCAACCTCGGTGGGTCATTTGCCGACAAAGTTGTGAAATTGATTCTTAATGCATAATACAATTTTGTTTATCAACTCATGTTTTTCTATTTAACCCATAGATGGGACCCTAACAGGTACTACCACTCCGGGTCAGAGTGGACCAGGGAGCAATGGTGATGAAGGGGTGCTCCACATTCCCCAAACCTCCAAAACCGGAACCTCACCATCAGATAGTTTAACGTCATACCCATATTTATTTTAGTCTGGCACCAACCATAAGAATAGTAGTGCATTACGTACCTCTCTCTCCTCTCTCTCTCTCCTCTCTCTCAAAACACTACATAATTAATCTTGTGCTATAGTTGGCAGGAGTGCACTGCTTTGATAACTTTCCACCTTCTTGTTTTAATATTTGTCACCATTTGTCACCGTTGCTGTATAGCCCATAGCCAAATATATTGTTTTAATAACCAAATCTAATCATGTTTTTAACTGCAATAACAAGTATCACATGTAGTTCCTGCTGTTTGAGGTAAAAATAATTGACTGAAATCCATAGCAAAAGGTGCTATGATTTTGTCGAAACTAACATGTCTGTTTCATACATACATGTCTAAATTTAATTAATTTCTTCTTGAGGAAGAAAATGATATTATTGGCTTAAATCCAAACAAAGAAATAAAATTGGAGTGGGCGTGAAAATCCTTGCTTTTAATAAAGTGTTTTTAATTTTTTACATTGTTCATTAGAAATTAGTGATTCCTATTTGAAGCCATATTGTTTTTTTTTTTTTTTTTTTTTTTTTTTTTTTGTTTGTTTTTTTAAAGCAAAGAAACGTTTCTCTCCTCTTCCTTTTCAAGCAAGAATTCATATGGCAAATTGAAGCCAAGCTTGAAAAATAATCAGGATATGGAAGTATGGTAAAAGGAACTTTCACAAATTAATGACGACAATTCTATATTGTTTTTCTATGTTCTATTTCTTTTGCCTTAGTTAAGATTATAATATTGTAAAAACATTTTTTTTAACTTTATTTTTCATGTTGGTAAAAGGAGGGGGAAAAAATTCAATTTTTTAAAAAGAATGTTCATCTTGATTAGATTGGTTTTTCTTATGAACTTTTTTTTTTTTTTTTTGAATTTTTCCATTTAAAGATTAACTTTTTTTTTTTTCATATTTAAAAATGTCAACCAAATATAAGATGCTGAGCCGTATTATTTCTAATCTTATAGCCCATGACTGTTGTACTGAATATGTTTTTAGATTAGCAAATAAGATTTATCAGTTTATGAACAATGCCACTAACCTTGTGTGTATATATACAAGGTGTGTCAAAAATGTATCAAAACTTTTTGTACTTTTTGACACACCTTGTATTCTGAAACGAAGAAAAAATTCAATTCAGTAATTTTTTTTTTTCAGAATACAAGGTGTCAAAAAGTACAAAAAATCTCGATACTTTTTTTGACACACCTTATATATGGTTGAAACCAATGGCATTTTCTTTGAATAAATTCAATCTATAGTATTTCAGGATATTTTCATGTAATTTTCGTAAATATTTCTGATAATATCATGTTTTCATTTTTGCGTAAATTAAACAATTCACCCATTGCACACTCTGTGTGTGTGTGTGTGTGTTTGTTTATATATGTATATAATGCTGGGTTTGGAAGACCTAACTTTAAACCTATGATTTAGTTGGTTGATTCAATGATTTTAATGGTGTCAACCAATCTTGGGTTATTATATGCCTCGAGGTTAGGCAATTACATTCATGTTTACATTTTTTGTGTAGTTTTCCCACACAGTCCTGTTGAGTATGAATAATTTTTAAACAGATGTATTTGACTCCTAGATGGGACCTTTACATGTATTAACCACTCATAGTGGACCTGGGAGGACTGGCAATTTAGGGGTGCTCCAGATCACCGAAACTGGTGCCATACCAAAGATATGCCATAAATTCGATGTCAGCCTATACATTTATAGACATTTTGTAATAATTAAACACTAGCGGGACCCGTGGAATTTCCCCCCCCCCCAAAAAAAAAAAAAAAAAAATCAAGACCTATTTAACCAGAAACGATATTTTGCAATTTCAGTACATATAAATCCTTCCAAAATTACCAAAATGTCTTCTGTAATTCACAATTTTGATATTACAAATAAAATGCGTAACTTTTTAAATTCATTTTAATTCTACACTGGGCATTTTAAGTGATACAAGACCATTTGGAATGTTTCATTTTTAAAATTGGGTGAAATAAAATGGGACAAATAAGAAGTCTGCGATTAAGTGATGCCACATAATCTGTATTCACAATTTTGCATTGCATCTTGGATGATTTGGACGGTGTCATTTTAACCAGAGGGTGTTGCAGGATGATAACAGATAGAAGATTTAAGAACAAGCGATAGATAATAGATAATAATTGGTAAGACTCGAAGCAACACTTGGTTTTATATTTTTAATTAATTAATAAATTTATGACTATCAAGAATCTACATATGTATGAGATTAAACTTATACACAAATATATGGCAATCCTACAATGTGACATCAAACCGACAAAGTCTGGTGGTATCGTGAGATACTGCTGGGGCGCTCTCGGTTAGTGGTAATGATGCTTCAGCCCCGAAACCATACCTGAACCTGATACATCAACTGATGAAGGCTTTGTTGGTTGAAATGCTACTGTGTAAATAGCAGTCATTTTATGAAGATTATTGATTAAGATAGTTCTATATTTTTTTAAATGTATTTGATTTTAAAGTATTATTTTTAAAATGGATTTGTGTTTCTTAATTTTAAGCTTCAGCTTTTTGAAAATATGAAATGTGTATATTTATATTTATGTGTATAAATGTTTTAAGACAAAACATCATTTTATGAACTAACTTATTTCCTCTGTTAGAAAGAAGTTTCAAGATTCCCCACCTTCAGTTTGTTTTTCCTAAATGATTCAATAAGAATATGCAAAAAAAAAAAAAAAAAAAAAAATCATTAAAATCTGTCATCAGATTTAGCAAAGATTTGAACGCTTAAAAAAATAAAAAAATGAAATAAATAAAAAAATAATGAAATCAAGAAA
>CM042148.1:62925263-62990263 GCA_023376005.1 Doryteuthis pealeii | reverse complement strand
TTTTTTTTTTATTTTTTAAGCCTAAACGAATAGTGATTCAAATGGGCTAACATTCAAGAAAGCTGACACCTGTTTTGTCTGGATTAATTGTGTAAACTAGTCTAAGAAGATTTATATAGTTACTGTTATTCGTTGATTTCTGGTTTAGAAAGTATGGTAGCTATTTTTGACTTGATGTAAACAATTTTTTTAAAGGTAATGGATTTTGATTAGAAAGTGATTTAAAAAAATTATTTACTAGGGAGGACTAATAAGTGGTCTTATAATAAACTTATGAATCGTTGCATGCTAACCGACATGGTGTAGAGGGGGGATAGGCAAAATAACCCTAGTGTTTTGATTTGTTTACTTGTTTACGGGCATTTTTAAGGCGAATTTCAATGCTATTTCTATGTATATTTTAATCTTTAAATATCTTCTTCCCAAATATAAATCAAATCTTCATAATTTTTGCACAAAAATCATTATCCGGTGATATTAATGTGTGTGTATATATATATATGTAAGTTGAAAATCGAAGTGAATGAGACAGTATGTTGAAATGAAAAATAAAGGAAAGAAAATATAGAATGGATAAAATAGGATTTATTTTATTTTACTGACAAGTGTTTCGGCCAGGAGTTTATCCATGCATATATGTATTCTATTATTTTAAATACAAAATAAAATAAAATAACAATAATAGAAAAAACTACAGAAATGTTTAGTATACAAAGAAATAGCGGCCTTATTGTTTTAAATGAAATCTGTTGAAATACGGAGAATTTCTGAGATGTTCGAAAAAATAAATTTTTTGAAATCCCTTGAAGAAAGTGTTCTAATGTGATGGAGAAAATGGTTATGATGACGACATTGTCGCATGCGACAGATTTTGAAACGGAGAGGAGATATCTGGAGAATATAAGGAACAAAGTCGGGTGGAATTTTAATTTTCAAAGCATGAGGAATATTTGAAATTTGTTTTTTTTTTTTTTTTAAATTTAAATAAAATAAGATTTATGCGTATGTTGGTGGTTCATTTATAAATTTGTTATTAATATCATCATAGTGATTTTCTATTAAAAATGTTTTTTGATAAAAATAAAGTGAGTTATTAAAATATTTTAGGGAATATAAAGAGACTTGCAGTTTCATGTTTTTAGGGGGTAAATAGAAACTATTATTTTAGTGGGTAAAGCCGATAATAACGACAATGGCAAGATAAAGTAAATAGATCAATATTATTTATATAGACTGGAGAAAGTTTATATATAATTGTCATTATTTTTTTATTTTTTAGTCTCATCCGGACATACATACATACTCACCAACTGTCCTTTATATATGTACAGACAGATTAACAAGAAGAAGAAAAAAAAAAAAAAACAAACTTGTCACTTAGTGAATTTTGCCAGTCGAAATGACCATAGCATAAAAATGAAAGAAAAAGAAAAGATCAACAAATACTTGGATTTTGCCAGAGATCTGATAAAGCTGTGAAATGTGTTGGCGATGCCAATTATAGTTGGTGCCCCTGGAAATAGACTGGAGTAACTGGGGATCCCACAGCGCTGTTCAGATCAGCTAGAATACTAAGAAGAGTTTTGTAGCCCCGAGGAGACTTGTTGTCACTCATACTTAAGATAAAACCCACCAGTTAAAACTGGTGTTAAAAACTTGCATAGTGAAAGCAATTTTCTAGTTTTAGACCAAAAACTTATATTTATCAAATGCATTATCGTGCAAATAACCCCCTCCCCCCAAAAAAATGTAATCTAAAAGGAAAAAAAAAAAAACTCAATTCCAGATAATAAATTAATTTCATTATATATACTAGCGAGAATATGTGCCTTCTGGGCGGAAGTATTCAAGTTTTAATGTAATGAAATATAATAAACTGGAAAGACTATTGAAATTAAATAAGAACGTATATAAAAAGATTACTTATTTTTATTATATTTTAATTGGTTTCTATATGAAGTCATTCTTAGGATAGATTTTAACACGTTGGAAAATAAAACAATATTAGAGATCAATAACACAAAGTTATTATTTATTAAACTCAGTTTTGTTAAAACCAGTATGCAAATTAACCACACCATATATTATATAAACCTTTGTTTCTTATACTTTTCAGAATTTCATCTGTTACCTCCATTTTTTAATTTTATTTATTTTTTAAAGAAATTTGTTTCATTAAATCATATATATATATATATATATATATATAATATATATATATATATATATATATATATATATATATATATATATATATATATAACTAGCAAATATATGCACCCTCCGGGTGCAAGTATTTGAATTTTAATGTAATGAAATATGTTAAATTTGAAATACTTTTGAAACTAAATAAAAATCCAAATAAAATGATTTGAAACAGAGGGGGTATAATCGAAGAATAGAACAACTTTGAAAACTAAGTCTTCCATCATTTTTCATCACTCCCTCCTTTTATTGCTGAATTTTCCTAATTTAACTATTTAGTTAAATTAGGAGGTAAAGAATAAAATTACTGTTATTTCTTTATATTAAAGGATTTCTTTTAAGATTTATCCCCGAGTTTTTTGCTCATATTCATTAAGAAAAAAACAAACAATTAGAAATCAATAATACCAAGCGCATATTTAATAAAATTAAACTTTTAATATCAATATGCAAATTAGCTTTCCTGTTCACACTGTAACCCGCTATTTTGTTGCATATATAAATACAATTGCATGTTATTAGAATGTAGATAAAGTCAAAAGTATTAATAAGGTATAACAATTTTATCAATAACTGAGGTTTAAATAAAAATAAATTCATGGTGAATGTGACATCAATAATTAAGGGAATTGTGACTTGAGTAGTGATTTAGTTTCGGCTTCAGACAGACAAACACACAATCTCCATTATAATAAGATATATAGATATATAGATAGATTTATCCAAAACTTGGTAGTAAGAGATTATTCTATATGTGATTTCTAAGATACACTGTATTAATATTGTATGATCCAGTATATATAAATACAGCGAATCTTTAAATCAATGGAATTACGGTGTTGAGTTCTTCCTTCCTTTCTTTGATATATATAATAGAGATTATGTGTCTGTAACTGAAACTGTCACCACTGACGTCACAATTCCCTTAGTTATTTGTTATATTCTCAATGGTTATTAAATAATCATTATTTAACCTTAATTAGCATCTTATTTATTAGCAATGTCTCTATAAAGGTCTAGCTGAGATAGGTTTGCCTCAAAACACCCCCTATTAGTAATGTATTTAAAATTCTGTAATGTGCATTATATATCATTAAGAAATAAATGTTTACATAGTGTGAATAATTTGCATACCGTTTTTAACAAAAACGTGTTTGATAAATAATTACCTGGTGCTATTGATTCTGAATATCATTGTTTTGTTCTCAAACGTATTAAAAGCAATCTTATGTATAATTTTTATATTGAAATTAATTAGAATAAAGTAAAAATAAGTAATCTTTTTTTGTGTGCTTAGTTTATTTCATTAGTCTTTCTAATTCAACATAGTATTTAATTATATTAAAACTTAGATACTTGCGTCCAGAGTGCACATATTTTTTACTAGTATATATAATTTTAAATCTGCACAAAGTTTATCATTAAGAAAAAACCCCAACTGGCTCTCCATGTAAAAGTCCCAAATATTTCAGCGTAAAAAATGTTAACAATAGAAGGTCATCTATTTTGTTAAACTTGAACATTTTCAAGTCCTCAAGACTCCTTGGGGTTATTCAGAACCCCAATTCTACCCATCAGTTTATTCAATAACCCCAAAGCCTCCTGAGATGTTGCTCTTTTTACCGAAACAAAACGCTTTGTCTTGTCATAGCTGGTCTAACATTAAGTTTGTTGGTATTGTGATTCCTCATGAAAAGTCATCAAGCTGTTTCCCTCTTTTCTTTTCTGGCTACAAGATTTCATGGCAAAGTTTCTATTGTTCAATTTAGTAATTGTAATTGTCTTGTGCCTGTTGGGATAGATTTGAAAAGCTTCTAGGGAAAGTCTGCATGTGTCTTTTCAGCTGGTTGGAGCTGATTGGTTTGTTGTTGACCCTCTTTTAGGTACTGCACTCGTTGCCTCCATTTTGAAATCCAGTTACTGGTTGTCCGTGTATTAGCAATTTTTGTTTTTGAAGATTAGAATGTTTTTTGTTATCTTCAACTGTTGTTTCTTAGTCTTTCCCTTCCTCTGCTTTTTTATATTGTTTTTTTTTCTCTCTCTTTTGGCTTCTTTCTTTCTTTTTTTTCTCTCCACTCTCTTTGGCTTCTTTCTTTCTTTTTTTCTCTCCTCTCTCTTGGCTTTCTTTTTTTTTTCTCTCCTCCTCTGCTTCTTTCTTTCTTTGGCTTCTTTCTTTCTTTTTTTCTCTCTCTCTCTGCTTCTTTCTTTCTTTTTTTCTCTCTCCTCTGCTTCTTTCTTTCTTTTTCTCTCTCCCTCTGCTTCTTTTCTTTCTTTTTCTCTCTCCTCTCTCTCTTTCTTTCTTTCTTTCTTTTTCTCTCCTCTCTCTTTGGCTTTCTTTCTTTCTTTCTTTTTTCTCTCTCTCCTCTCTCTTTGGCTTTCTTTCTTTCTTTTTTCTCTCTCTCTCTCTCTTTCTTTCTTTCTTTCTCTTCTTCTTTCTCTCTCTCTTCTCTGCTTTCTTTCTCTCTCCTCTCTGCTTCTTCTTTCTCTTCTTTCTTTCTTCTTCTCTCTCCTCTCTGCTTCTTTCTTTCTTTTTCTCTCTCCTCCTCTGCTTCTTTCTTTCTTTTTTCTCTCTCCTCCTCTGCTTCTTTCTTCTTTTTCTCTCTCCTCCTCTGCTCTTCTTCTTTCTTTTTCTCTCTCCTCCTCTGCTTCTCTCTTTCTTTCTTTTTCTCTCTCCTCCTCTGCTTCTTTCTTTCTTTTTTCTCTCTCCTCTCTCTGCTTCTTTCTTTTTTTCTCTCTCCTCCTCTGCTTCTTTCTTTCTTTTTCTCTTCTCCTCCTCTGCTTCTTTCTTCTTTCTTTTTTCTCTCTCCTCCTCTGCCTCTTTTTCTTTTTCTCTCTCCTCCTCTGCCTCTTTCTTTCTTTTTCTCTCTCCTCCTCTGCTTCTTTCTTTCTTTTTCTCTCTCCTCCTCTGCCTCTTTCTTTCTTTTTCTCTCTCCCTCTGCCTCTTTCTTTCTTTTCCTCCTCCTCCTCCTCTTTCGGCTTCTTTCTTTCTCCTCCTCCTCCTCTTCGCTTCTTTCTTTTCCTCCTCCTCCTCCTCTTCGCTTCTTCTTTCTTTCCTTCATTCCTCCTCCTCCTCTTCGGCTTCTTTCTTTCTTTCTTCCTTCCTCCCTCCCCATCTTCTGTTTCTTTCTTTCTTTCCTTCATTCCTCCCTCCCCCATCTTCTGTTTCTTTCTTTCTTTCCTTCATTCCTCCTCCCCCATCTTCTGTTTCTTTCTTTCTTTCCTTCATTCCTCCCCCTCTTCATGTCTACATTCTCTTGTTCACTATTAAACACTCAGATACAGATATATTTTGGATGACCCCCCTTTCTCTCTCACTTTACAATTTTTTACATACAAAATATCCACTGACTACAGACTTTCTAAAATTTCTCCTCATTCCTTTTTTTAAAACTATCCTACTCCTCAGCAGAGAAATGATTTTAAATGAAACAATTTTTTTTTGTTGTTGCTGCTTTGCTTGGAAAACTTAAACAATTCTTGCTTTTTAAACGTTCAGTAGATTTTCTTATGTGAACAATATTTTTTCTCTTTTACTTAAAATTTTTTTTATTTTTATTTTTTTTTTTTTTTACTTTTTTTTTTTTTATTTTTTCCTTTCATTTTTCCTTATTGATTATAGACTGATTGAATTTCTTTCATGCCTTAAATTATCTTTTAGAATTTTTGTTATTCATCCTGTCCAGTTTTTTTTTATTCTGGCTTTGAGTTCATTTTAAATTTTTATTTATTTATTTGAGACCAATTAAATTCCTCTGACTGAACAAATAAAGTCAGTAGTGGGGGAGTGATTTCTCATAAAGGAGGAGGCTAGTTTGATTATTAAAAGATCTGTTGACCAACAGGACCTCAAAATTTTTTTTTTTTTCTTCCTTTTTTCTTGTTCAAATTATTTTCATTGAAAAAACATGTTCGAATTGACTTTTTTGATTTAGATTTAAAAAAAAAAAAAAAAAATAATTAAAAAAATTTTTACTTTTTATTTAGAAAAAGAAATATTAAGTTTGCATAGAAAACTGAATTATTTGAATTAGGTTTTATTGCTTCATTTGAAATATATATGATTAGTTTTTAATTTCTGTTCTATCATGTCCACTTTTAACCCATAAATGAAACCCTAACAGGTATTACCACTCCGGGTCAGAGTAGATCTGGAAGTGGGAGTAGTAGCAATCAAGAGTACTTCCCAGAGCTTCAGAATTGGAGTCTCACCACTAATGTCATAGCCAGAACAATAAAAAGACATTTTTTAGTGTCCTACATATGATGTTAAACTACATATAATGGTAAGATCTAAATTCTAGAGCTCTGAAGAGTGTAGAGTACCCCTTCATTGGTAATACTTTCACCCGAAGTGGTAGTACCTGTTAGGGTCCCATCTATGGGTTAAATAGTTTTAAAAAACTGAGTTTAAAAAATGTGTTAAAAAAAAAAAAAAAAAAAAACAATTTAAAAAAAAAATTGAATACCCAACAAGAGGATAAAACAATCGTCTTCGGCATAAAATAACCCAAGGGTTGACATACCGTAAAATCCAACCCAACCCAACGTTGGTCTTTTTCTATATGTACACCGAGATACTGATAGGTATGCATCCTGTGCCCCTGATGCACAAAAATCTAAAAGGACACAGTAAAATCCTATCCATGCATCCCAGTGTTTTTCTTTTTTCTTCCCTCACCATTTCAAACTAACTAAATACATTTCAATAGTTTCTTAGAAATTAATTATACAGGATAGGTTACAAGATAACTACGGCTGTAAGTTATTTCCCCAGATCATAAATTTTAGTTGGGACTTATTCAAAGCAAATATGTGCGTCCCAGGACATACTAAATCAAAAAGCTATCGGCTCTCTGTGTACATATTTAGGTACATATCATTTACTTGCTGTAGTTCTGTATTGAATTGCCAGGTGCTCCTTTATGTGAAATATTAGAAATAAAATTTTTTTTTTTATTCTTTTTTCTTTTTTCAAGTAGCTGCTTCTATAGGGAAAGTGTCATTGGAGATGAAGTCTTCAGTGTGCCATTTTTCTATTGTTGTTAATTGCAAGCCTATTAAATGAATTCAAAACCAGCTGCAACAGGTTGTCTTTTTCCTAGACTGGTTACACACAAAAGTTAGTGAGCCCAGTCTGCCTCACCATCTTAAAGATGGTTATCAGAAAAGTCTGATTCATACTTTTCCTAAGTTAAGCAGCGATGAACCTGTTCAATAATTAGATGGGTGACCATTAAAGGCATGAGTCTATCTCTTCATCTCCCGAGTATGGGTAAATTGTAGAGCAGACTGGGTTCTTTATCTAGTCTAAGAGAAATAAAACTCTGAATTCATACTCCACTTAACAAATTGACCTTGTGTCACATCCTGCTTGTGGAGGAGGGGTTGGGTAAATACATATAAGCATGTTCATTCACCTGAATCTCCAATAAATAGACAATTTGGACACGTGTGGTGGATATAGTTGTTGAGTTAATACAGTTCTAAGTGACAGTTATCTCTAGTCTGCAGGTTCAATCCTGGTCAAGGGTGACAGTAACATAGATTAATAATTAACACAGCTTAAAACTTGTACCCAGTCATGGTTAGCAGAATGAAAAGTATACCGCTGTGGATTGAAAGGGTTGGGTTCAAAATTCTGTGAAGGCTCCCGATTATGACAAGAAGGTTCCCGTGGTGGGCCGAAATGTTGTGCAGATAACATTAAAGATGAGGACAATAGTCCGAATAATCTAAATTATACAAATGAATAAAAGTTTATGGAAAATTTTATAGTTTATCAATTTTCTTTTTTTCCAAATTTTTATTCATTTATTTACAAAGGTTTTCTCATGTTGAGTTTAAAGTAATCTCTGATATTCTATGATTTATATTCCCTCCGCATTTATTTTTTCTTTCTCTTCAGGTTCCCTAGTTATATCTTAAAAGAACTATTTAAAAACCGCAAATTACACAGATAAGTGATAGGTTTTGTTGGAAGACACGACAATGAGCCTTGTAACATTTGGTGTTGAGAGAGAGAAGTGTTAAAGTTGTTCACGTGGAATGGAAGTGGCTGCTTTTTTTGGCCTTTTTTTTTCTTTTCTTTTCTTTCGCTGAGGAACTTGAAAGATGCTAGCAATGATGATGAAGGAAGACAGCAGGGAGAGAAAAATGTTTTTCCATCCCACTTGATAACTAGAACAGCTTGTGGTAAAACGGTGCTTCCAAGTAGGCCTGTTATTAGGATGTGCAAAATTCTTTATAACTTTTCTGGTATATCTTTTTTTTTCTTCTTCTTTTTTCTCTAATAGTTTCGGAATGAAAGATGAAAATATAATAAAAATTATAATCTTCTCTCTCTCTCGTTGAATTGAACTTATTTAATGTCTTTTGCAAAGGGTAGTAAGGAATTGTGGGTATGTTTTTATGTAAAGGCAATTTCGTAAGATCTGAAGAGAGGGAGCCGACTACGTGTTGATGCTGTTCCTATAAATTTCTTCTAATTTTATTACTCTATGCATTAACACATCGCAATAAAAGCTGTGATTTTTTTTTTTTTTTTTTTTTTTTTTTTTTTTTTTTTATTTTTCTATATACCAAGGAATTTTTTTATTTACCTTTTTATCTTATTTCTATTATTTTCATTTTTATAGATTTTTAAGAATTTAACACGTGTGCATTTGCAAATATAATTGAAGAATCTACAGATTTGAACAAATAAATTCATAAAGTGAATATCTAGAAACGATTATATTTTTAAGAAATCTGGTTATTAGATGTGTCCATTTTTGTTAGAATTTCTAAAATGAAAAATTATCATCACTAGGATGGTGGTTGGTTGGTTGGTTTTATGGCATATCAACCCTTTTTGGGTCATTTAATGTTGAATCAAGGAAATTTGATATTCGGTTGCTTACATTACCTGCTGTTGCTTAAATGGTCAGCCATATTGCTGCTTAACTTTGGTAATCTAGCTGGAACTGTTGCTTTTAGTGTAACTTAACTGTAAGACATTACTCGTTGTATTTGCTTACATTATTACTGAAAATATGGACTGGATTTTTTAAAAGTTTAGCATAATTATTTGTATTAGCAAAAAATGTGCCCCCTTCTGGGCATAGTTTTCTAATTAAAAATGATATTTTATTACATTAAAACTGAAATACCTAACAAAATAAGAATACATATAAAAAGATTACTTATTCTAATTGATTTCTATATAGATTATTAATTATTACATCAAACATATTTGAAATGGAGAGGGCATAGTCGAAGGATAGAAAAGCTTGGAACGTTAGCTCTTACCCCTGGATTTCATTGCTAAATTTTCCTAATTTAACTAAATTAGTAGAGACTAAGATTAGTTTTTTTTTTTTTTTTTGTTTTTTTGTTAATGTATTTCTTTTAAGATTTATCGATGGAATCTTTGCTCATATTCATCAAGATAATACTAAGCAAATATTTATCAAAATCAATTTTTTAAGAACAATATGTAAATTAACCTTATTTTTCATAAACCACTTATTGGTTGAATATATACAATTGCATATTATTAGTACTAGTACAAAATAAAAAACACCCTCCGGTCGATATAAAAATAGATTATTGAAACATATTGTCTGAGGGTGAGGGTAAAAAATTCAATGTCAGCGAGTTTGTACCCTAAATGAAATTATCAAATTCATTAAAGGATTAAAAAATAAAACAATTTGAAATGTAAACTTTAAATATGTATTAAAATAAAACAAACTATATATATAATACCAGTCATGTATTTATTAAAACTTGTTTTAAAAAAAACAATGAGGACTGTCTAATGTTGCATGTTCAAATTTTGAGTGTATTTATTCTGTTATGATGATTTTAGGTAATGTGACGTAATTTTTGTCACAGACAAAAACCCGGAAGTGAATCTCAATTAATAATAGATGTAGATAAGGCCAAAGTATTAATAATTAGCCAAGTGTCCTTGGTGGTAACTTTAAACCCTGAACTGAAAAAGTAGTGTAGTTAAGGGGAGGGTGCGTTAATCCTAATGTCATGCATTTCAACTGATACAACAGTGAAACCTGACTATTAATAATTACAGATATGAGACTCAGGTGTATAATAGACATGTCAGGTGTGAATCCCTTGTCTTGTTTTTAAACATACAAAGAAGTCTTATCTCCTAGGGGCATGTTCAATGGTTCTTATTTTTAAAAAGATTTTGAAGAATTTTTGTATGTATTCACCCAACCCATCCCTCTACCTCAGGCAGGATGCGACACAAGGTAAATGTTTAAGTAAAGTTTAACAGGTTTGAATTCAGTGTTCCTTTTAGACAGGTTGCCTATGCCAATGCAAAAGAACTCTGCCATACTATTTATTCATAGTTGGGGGGTGGGGAACAGATGGATTAATGTATTTCCCAAGAACATTGGAGCGAAGTGAAATGCAAACAGCCTTGTCCAGGATTTGAAGTTTGGTCACTGATTTTATTCCATACAATGATAACCATTACACTAAGCATGCACTTCCCAAATACGAATGTCAGTATTCAAATCTTCAAATTGTTCAACTTTTGATAGATGTGTGATATATATATATATATATATATATATATATACTGAAGATACTAGAAGATCTGAAATGTGTTGCTAAAGCGGAATAAAAAAAAAAAAAGATCTTTTGAAAAACAAAATTCATTTTGCGGACCTTCTTTTTTTATGAAATATTTAATTTTCTCCAATTGTATCCATAACAACACTTACACACACACACACACACACACACACACCCCTCTGCATGAGCACGGTGTGGCAAAAGGTCAATTTCTTAAGCAGACTTTAATACATTTTAATTAACATTTTCTTCTCCTAGACTGGTTGCCTAACAAATGTTAAAGAGACCAGTCTGCTCTACTATTTACTCCTAGTTGGAGGGAGAACAGCTCAATGCATACTTTTCCAATAGTATTATGTCTATATGAAATGCAAACAGCCTTGTCCAGGATTTGATCTCTGATTGCCGTGTCCATTTCCTATGATGATAACCATTACATCACGCACCTCCTTTGATAAACGTCAAAAGGAATAAGCATTGTTGCTTGCAACACCTTCATATATTTTATGTTGTAAATGTAGGTATAATGGTTAGTCATAGGAAATGGACACGTTGATCAGTTCAAATCCTGGATGAGGCTGTTTGCATTTCACATAGCACTAATACCCTTGGGTAAGGTATGCATTCAACTACTCTCCCTCCAGATATGGATAAATATTAGTGCAGACTGGGCTCTTTAACCTTGGCTAGATAACCAGTATAAGAGAAGCAAAACTCTGAATGCAAACCTGTTAAACTCTGCTTGATAAATTTGCCTTGTGTCATATCCTGCTCGTTCGGAGGAGTTGGGGTGTGTGTATATATATATATATATATATATATACACACGGGGTGTCCATAAAGTCCTGCAACAGGTTAAAAATTTATTAACAAAGATGGCGGTCACGCTGAAGAGCAATAATCAAAAAGTACATCAATAATAAGACTTCAAGAGTTGAACTTTTATAGTTTCTTTATGAAAAGATTTTATCATTTGTACGATGTGAGTTATTAAATGTTCAATTCTAAAACTGTTTCAAGACTTTGTGGACACCCTGTGTATGTATGTATGTATATATATATATATATATATATATATATTGTATTTGTTTTTTTGTTTTTTAAGGCAAGATGAAAGAAAGTTTAACAAGTTTATTGTACTCTTCCTTCATATGAATTCTAAAGGCTTAGAATAACCTTTAGGATTGACTTTGTAGGATCTTATTTTATTTGGAGGGGGGTTTGGGAGGGGGTCTGCTCAACTTGCACATTCACTAAAGGTTTATTGATCTTTCTAACTGATACTGTGGAAGAAGTAAAAAAACAAAACAATGTTCACTCTTGATAAGAAAAATTGAATCATCTAAAGTGTTAAAAGAAATTGCTTGAGAACAAAAAAAAAAAAAAAAAAAAAAAAATAGAAAAAAAAAAAGGGTAATTTTTTTAAATTATTTTCAAGTTAATTTTTGCACTGGCTTTTTTTCCCCATCTCTTTTTTAAGTTGACTTATTTTTCTCTTCATCTTTCTTTTCTTTTTTTTTTTTTTTTTTTTTATACTTGTTTTCATTTTTTCTCAATTTCGTTATTTATTGGATAATTTTTTTTTTTTTCATGTTATTTTTTTTCTTAGCTAATTTTTATCTGATTGTGTTTCCTCGTGAATATTTGGTAAAGAAATATTTGGATTCTTCTAAAGAGTGCAACACATTCTATGTTGATAGAAGGGACATTAAAATAGGCTACAACGGATAATTGAATTAATGAATTGATAGGTTTCTTTAAAACAGGTGATGGGGACACAATCACGGTAGTGTGTGGATCAAAGGGAGTTGAAATAAAAATCGATAGAACTCTCTTTGATACTCTCCTCTCACTTTTTCACTCTCTGCCTCACACACGCTCTCTCTCTCTCTCTCTCTCTCTCTCTGGGCGCATATGTGTGCCAGAGACACTCATTCTCTCTCTCTTTGCCTTCTCTCTCTCTCTCCTTCTCTCTCTCTCTCTCTTTGCCTTCTCTCTCTCTCTCTCTCTCTTCCTTCTCTCTCTCTCTCTCTCTCTTTGCCCTCTCTCTCTCTCTCTCTCTCTCTTTGCCCTCTCTCTCTCTCTCTCTCTCTTTGCCCTCTCTCTCTCTCTCTCCTCTTTGCCTTCTCTCTCTCTCTCTTTGCCTTCTCTCTCTCTCTCTTTGCCTTCTCTCTCTATCTCTCTTTGCTTCTCTCTCTATCTCTCTTTGCCTTCTCTCTCTATCTCTCTTGCCTTCTCTCTCTCTCTGCCTTCTCTCTCTATCTCTCTTTGCCTTCTCTCTCTATCTCTCTTTGCCTTCTCTCTCTATCTCTCTTGCCTTCTTCTCTATCTCTCTCTTCTCTCTCTATCTCTCTTTTGCCTTCTCTCTCTATCTCTCTTTGCCTTCTCTCTCTATCTCTCTTGCCTTCTCTCTCTATCTCTCTTTGCCTTCTCTCTCTATCTCTCTTTTTGCCACTCTCTCCCTCACTCTCTCCTCTCTCTCCCTCACTCTCCCACTCTCTCCCTCACTCTCCCACTCACTCTCCCACTCTCCCACTCCCACTCTCACTCTCTCTCTCACTCTCTCACTCTCTCACTCCCACTCTCTCTCTCTCCCCTCTCTCTCTCCCACTCTCTCTCTCCCACTCTCTCTCACTCTCCCACTCTCTCCCACTCTCTCTCACTCTCCCACTCTCTCTCTCTCTCTCTCCTCCCTCTCTCTCTCCCTCTCTCTCTCCTCCCTCCTCTCTCCCTCTCTCTCTCCTCTCTCTCTCTCCACCTCTCACCTCTCTCTCTCCCTCACTCTCCCTCACTCTGCCACTCCCTCACTCTGCCACTCTCCTCTGCCACTCTCTCCCTCTCTCTCTCCCTCTCTCTCTCCCTCTGCCACTCTCTCCCTCACTCTCTCCCTCCCTCCGCCACTCTCTCCCTCCCCCCTCCCTCCCTCCGCCACTCTCTCCCCCCTCCCTCCCTCCGCCACTCTCTCTCCCTCCCTCTCTCGCCACTCTCTCCCTCCCTCCTCGCCACTCTCTCTCTTTGCCACTCTCTCTCCCACTCACATGAAATTAGAAAAGATAATGTTATCTGACACATTCTACAATCTTGAGAATTAAAAATATTTAACAGCAGCTGTTACCCCAATTTTCTCTATTCATCATGTGATATGTCCTCATTTTGTGGTTGTGGCCAATGGAATGATCTGACTGACCCACTGGTATTTCTTGGAATGAAAAAGGGACTATTGCTATTAAATGGTCAGTCATTTTGATTAATATTATAGTCTCATCTTTTTGTGTTCTGGATATGACTATAATCTAGAGCCAATTAGTCTACATTTTTCTTTTTTGTGTCCTGTGTATAACACTAAACTGTATCTGGTAAGTGAGGCTACAGTTCTGGGGGAGAGTTAAGTCACCCCTTTGTTGCCATTATTCCCAAATCTATTCTCAGCCTGTGTTGTAGTACCTGTTAGGGTCCCATACATCAATTTGAGATAATGTTTAAAATGATTGTGATTGACATGCTATTTAAAGTCAGCCAAATCCTTTGTATTTGTTCCAGGAATAGAGCCATACCACTTAATGGAAGTATTTAGTTGACATTTAGGCATATATATATATATATATATATATATATATATTCATTAATTTTTTTTCAGAATATAAGGTGTCACAAAAAGTACTAATTTTAAAGCCGTATTTACCAAGATAGAAATGAATGGAACATTTTTTGTTTTGTTTTTTTATTCAGAATACAAGGTGTCAAAAAATACAAAAAACCATGACACTTTTTTGACATACCTTGTATATAAAATAACTGAAATTGTTATAAACGTTATAGCTAGTATAAATAGAACAATACTTTTTTTTAAATCTCAAACTTTTCTCTCATCCTCAGGTGAAAAGAGAATAAAACTTAATTATTTTTTCTTTTCTTGGTTGTAGTCATATTTGCTCTGCTGAATGAGTATTTAGGTATTTAAATTTTTTATGGTTATCATACCTCTTAACTTTATTTTCAATTTATTTATATATATATATATATATATATGCACGCATACACTCACAATTTTTAATTTTATTTTGTTGGTTCTTTTCAGTTTATATAAAACTCTATACTCTGAATAAACCTGGTAATTTTTAATGAATTCAGAGAGGATAGGTATAATTTTATTAAATTTCATATTAATACCTATATTGTAACTATTTAGGCTAACCCAAATCCTAAGATAAATAAAAAGTGATGATACAATCTCTTTATACTTGGGAATATAAATAGATCAGCAGGCAAGCCAGGTTGTTAAATTAATTCTTACTGCACTCCTCTTTCTAACTTAACTGAAACCACATATAATTAAATATTACATATTATTATTTCTATATACTAACTGTGAAATTTCCACAGGTTCAACTAATTTGATTTCTTTATAAAGCTTCCATTTTTAAATTTAGTTGATCTTATATTCCTTTTGAAATGTGGAGGTTAGAAATGTCTAATGGTTAGAGTTGTAGGAAATGGACTTGTCGACCCAAGTTCAATTCCTCGTCGAAGCTGTTTGCATTTCACATAGCGCTAATACCCTTGGGAAAGGTATGAATCCAATTCTCTCTCCACCTATGGGTATATAGCAGGGAAGACTGGACTCTTTAATCATGGCTAGGTAGCCAGTCTAGAGAAGGAAAACTCTGAATTCAAACCTGTTAAACTCCGCTTAAGAAATTGACCTTGTGTCGCATTCTACTTCTACGGATGGGTTGGTAAATATATATATATATTCCTTTTGAAATAACTTTCATTCAAAATTTATTTATGCTTGCTTGCTTAGTGGCTAAAAGAGTTGCATATTTCTCGGTGCTAAATAGGCAATCTATTTATGTCTAGGTTGAAGCTGGGATTTTGCAGGTTTGGTTTTCTGGTTTAGTTCAGTCAATCTAGATCATTTGCCTAGGAACCACAACATTCAAGCTGTGTAGTAAAGTGGGGAGCTGATGGTAGTTGTGGTACTCCGCTTCAGATGCAAAAATAATCTCCCTGATCTAGTACTAGTGAAAAGTGGCTAGACTCCCTCGCTGTCCAGCTGATACTGACAATAAGCCACTATTTACTACTTTATAGCTTAATCTTCTGAGAATGTCACATAGTTTGATGGTTAGCATGCAAGATTAGCTGATCATTGTTAGTTTGATTCTCATGAGGTACTCCATACCTTTGGCCTTGTGCCACAACTAAACTAAGCTTACTAAATAACTACAACACAAAACTTGTCATTCATATATATATATATATATATATATATATATATATATATATATATATATATATATATATATATAATCTGAATATGTTTTCTTTTCTTTTTGTATCGCCCCAATTTTTAAATATTACTAATTCTTTTTTTTCTTGTATTTTTCAGGTGAGCTTAAAAACTGATCAATTGAGTGGTAAGCTAATTACGGCTTTTTTCTCTATGATATGCACTTGTAGAATAAAAAAAAATTAACAGGTTTCCAGGTAAAAAAAAAAAAAAAAAAAATGAATCTTGAACCAAAAGTGTTTCTCGGTGAATCTCTTATTTCTCATTCAAATTAAAAACCTATTTCTCTACTAAACTTAACCCTAACCAGCCACTTTAATTGTGCAGGAATGTCGGCCATTTTAAAAGAAAAAATTAACAGAAAGGAATCCAGGTAAAGTAAAAAAAAAAAAAACCAACAAAACTTAAACCAGAAGTGTTTACTTGATAAATCCTTTGTCTCATTCGAATTAAAAACATACTTCTCTACATAACTCTAACCAAGCACTATGAATTCAATAACTTGTTTCTCCTAGCCAAATTTGTGAAAGCCCCCCCCCCCCCAACTCCTTACTAAATTCATGACCTTTCCCCTCCAAGCCAAATTCACTATGAATTTCCAATGTTTAAACCAAATGTCCACAACATGGCCAATTTAGCACATTGTGCAGAAAGTCCAACCATTTTCAGTGATGCTGGTAGCTTTTTGATTTAGTGCATCCTGGGACGCACATATTTGCTTTGAATGAGTCCCTGGTAAAATTCATGGGTCCCAACTAAAGCTGGCTAACTCCTACTTTGTAACCTATCCTGTATAATTCATTTCTAAGGAACTATTGAAATGTATTTACTGTTAGCTTGAAATGGTGAGGGAAGAAAAAAGAAAACCACTGGGATGCATGGGTATGATTTTACTGTGTTCTTTTAGATTTTTGTGCATCAGGGAACAGGACGCGTACCTATCAGCATCTTTTTTATTTTTTTATTTTTTTAAATTTAAAAAAAAAAAAATTCATCTTCACAACAGAAAGAGAAGACTGTTAAGGGAGGTATTTGCATCTCTGCATTTTAATTATCAAAAAAACTTCTTTATAACCCTTCATTTCATTTCAAGTTCTGAGATTCATTAGTACAATTTCTATATTTGCTTTTTCGGCCTTTCTTAGCACAACATTTCTGGCTAATGTCCATGTTTTGGTGTAAATCTTTTTCAGAATTGGATTTATCCACGAATGTTTCACTCGTTCCAGTTTCCAATGTTTCCCCAAGTTGTAATTTGGAGTCGGGATTTTTTTTATTGTCTATCATCAGTGTCATCGTGAATTCATTTCAAATAAACTCGCCATAATACGCCCTTAGGGAAACTCAATTTATTCCTAGCAGGGTGTGTGTGCTCCTTTCCTCTAAAGCCCAATCTCCTGAATTATTGTCAGTTTTAATTACGTTTCTTTACTCACTTTCGCTATTTGTAGAGTAAACAGAACTTTACTGGGGGACCCGAGCTAAATCTTGACAAGTGCAAGAGGTCACTTGTTTTGGAGGGGGGCGGGGTCGTACGGCTTTCTGGAACACTGATAATGACTTTAATGGATGGATGCCGGCCAGGTTTGTGTGTAGAGAAAGTTTTTAGTTCTATGCGAGAAGGGCCAGTTATTGGGGCTGAAATAATGCATGTTGACATTGTGGCTGAAATGGAGTATGGTCAGTTAGCAAAAGGTCATGTCTGTCTAGAAATATTTCCGGCACGTTTGCTTCCCCCCACTCGCCACCACATTGATTGATTATCTCCCAGAATCCCTTGCAGCTATAATTTCTTTTGTTTCCCTTTGCTTACCACTTGCTCCAAGGAACTTTTATATTTATCACTTTCCTCGGTTGATGCATCAGTTTCACTCATTCTGAACCTTTTATCTTTTTTCTACAATAATACTCTTCTCTTTCTTCGGTTTTTCTCTTTCATCTGTTTATCTCTTTCATTTTCTTTGTCTTTTTTCCTCTGTCTCTCTTCTCTCTCTCCTCTCTCTCTCTCTCTGTGTCTCTCTCTCTCTCTCTGTGTCTCTCTCTCTCTCTCTCTGTGTCTCTCTCTCTCTCTCTCTCTCTCTCTCTCTCTCTGTGTCTCTCTCTCTCTCTCTTTGTCTGTGTCTCTCTCTCTCTCTCTCTCTTCTGTCTCTCTCTCTCTCTGTGTTCTCCTCTCTCTCTCTCCTCTCTCCTCTCTCTCTCTCTCTCTCTCTCTCCCCTCTCCTCTTCCTCTCCTCTCCTCTCCTCTCCTCTCCTCTCTCCTCTCCTCTCCTCTCTCCTCTCCTCTCCTCTCCTCTCTCCTCTCCTCTCTCTCTCCTCTCCTCTCCTCTCTCTCTCTCTTCCTCTCTCTCTCCTCTCCTCTCTCTCTCCTCTCTCTCTCTCTCCATCTTTCCTCTCTCCATCTTTCTCTCTCTATCTCTATATCTCTCTCTCTCTCCTCTATCTCTATCTCTCTCTCTCTCTCCTCTATCTCTATATCTCTCTCTCTCTTCTCTATATCTCTCTCTCTCTCTCCTCTCTATATCTCTCTCTTCTCCTCTATCTCTCTCTCTCTCTCTCTCTCTCCTCTATCTCTCTCTCTCTCTCTCTCTCTCTCTCTATCTCTCTCTCTCTCCTCTTCTCTGTCTCTCCTCTATCTCTCTCTCTCTCTCTCTCTGTCTCTCTCTCTCTCTCTGTCTCTGTCTCTTCTCTCTCGTCTCTGTCTCTTCTCTCTCGTCTCTTCTCTTCTCTCTCGTCTCTGTCTCTTTCTCTGTCTCTGTCTCTCTCTATATATATATTCCAAAAAGACTCATGTATCCCTCTGAGATTTTGTCACTATTTACTATGGTGAAATCTTGGTGTATTTAGCATAAGTTATCATCGTACAAAATTGAACTAACAACCAGAGTTCAAATCCTGGATGAAGCTGTTTACATTTCACTTCAAACAAATATCCTTGGAAAAGGCATGAATCTATCTATTCCTCTCTTGATCCAACCTATGGTAAGGCAGCCAGTCTAGAAGGAAAACTCTAGATTTAAACCAGCAGTACTCTGCTCAAAAATTGACCTTGTATCACACATGCCCACAGCAGAAGGGCTGGGTAAATATATACACTATGGTGAAATCCCCATTTTTATTTCAGGAGCAAAATGTTCAGTTTTTCAGATTAATCCTGCTTATTATAAAAAAAATGTAATGAATCTAGATATTATTATCAGTACGAGCAAATATATGCACTCTCTGGGTGCAAGTATTTAAGTTTTGATGTAATGAAATATATTAAATTAGAAAGACTAATAAAACTAAATAAGAATGCAGATAAAATCATTTAAAACAGAGGGGGTATAATCGAAAAAAAAAAATAGAACAATTTTGAAACTAACACTTCCACCATTTTCCATCACTCACGTCTTTCATTGCTAGATTTTCCTAATTTAACTATTTAGTTAAATTAGGAGGTAAAGAATAAAATTAGTTATTTCTTCTTATTAATGGATTTCTTTTAAGATTTTCCCCAAGATTTTTGCTCATATTTATTAAAATAAAACCAAACAACTAGAAATCAATAATACCAAGCACATATTTATCAAAATCAAATTTTAAATATCAATATGCAAATTAGCCTTCCCATTAACACTGTAAACTATTATTTTATTATATATATAAATAAAATTGCATGTCATTAGAATGTAAACCTGCCCAACAGGGTGGGGGTCCAGTGGCTTCGGCCTTGGATCTTTACAAGTTAATAGCGTCGATGCCTGGGGGGGCTATCCCCCCAGGCAATACCTGGCCCCTCAATTTAAAGGGGCAGGGCTGGGTTTATTGCCCAACGCCTGAGGCACCCCCCTTGAGCAGGAATACCGACGGGATTGACACAATTTTTTCCACCTACCACCCATGAGCTTCGGCTTGTGGGTGGGCCCACATAAAAATGTCCTTGTGTCATGCCCTCATAAGTGGGATGAGAGGCAAATACCTGTAGACCCTCTACAGTGTAATGTAAAACAATTTTATTGATAATTGAGCTTTAAATAAAACTAAAATCATGGAGAATGTGATGTAAATAACTAATGGAATTATGACTAGTAGTAATATAGTTTCAGTTACAAACAAACACACAATCTCCATTATAATAAGAAGAAATAATTGGACAGGCCATGTTATCTAGCCTTAGTGGGCAACCAATTTAGGAGGACAGCTCTGAGTATCCAAACGGGTATTGGTTTCCCTAAGATAGTCTGACATCTTCAAATTTTGATCTGGCAATTCCTGTGTTAGAATTGGTGCCAAGTTATGTTGGCACTTGTCTTTATCTTGGACACCCGTATTGCGGTGAGGGGGAGACATGCTGCATGGGCACCTGTCAGTCTTCCATTACATTCATACTCGGTTTTATGCTAAGAAGATCTGGGCGATGATCCATGCTGGCTGACTCGCAGGTAAGAGAAATATGAATATTGAGTTTTTGGTTAGTGATGTTAAATAGTCTTAATACCAAAAGTGTGGATGCCAAACAGTTCTGTGCCAAAATGTGTTTAACACTCACACTCACACACACACACACACTCACACGTCACCCACAGACACCGTGTTTTGATGTTTCACATCTCTTCAGTATGGCTAGACTTAGCAATTACTTCTTGTTGGGAATGAAACCTGACTGATTTTCCATCAGTCTGATTCCTTAATCCCTCGGCTGTCAGCAGCTACCAGTAAGAAGTAGAATTGTAAATAAGTCTTGCTTACGCTAACAGTGAACGTCAATTAAATTCCCTTCCAGAGAGCTGTACCGGTTTTTGGTAGCATATATACACACACACACACACACACATATATATGGTTATTTCCTATAACTCCAATATAAACAAAGGGGAACCACTCTTGACTGATAAATTATTTATTTATTTATTGATCTACTAGGAAAAAAGAAGACGGGTTAGTTTAATGGGAAAATAAATAAATAATTTATCAGTCAAGAGTGGTTCCCCTTTGTTTATGTTAGGAAATATATATATATATATATATATATATATATATATATATATAAAAAACACACACACACACACACTAACCCCTACGCACAAATAGGATATGACATCAGGTCAGTTTTTTTTAAGTGGGATTTAACTGGTTTGAATTCAGTTCTTCCTCTCTTAGACTGGTTACTTACCAATATTAAAGAACGCAGCTTGCCTTACTATTAACCCATAGTTAGAGGAAGAATAGTTGGATGCATACCTTTTCCAAGTTATGTGAAATGCAAACAGCTTCAGCCAAAATGTAAACTTGATCCCCATGTCCAATCACCTTAGTTATATATAGTTTAGTATATTCATAAATAAAGAGTTCTCAATATCGGTGATTGAGCATATGAGATAGGTAGACACAGTCAACGGTACTTGGTAACTGTTAGTTTCTCATCTACACAAATATTATTGGTTCGATAAAGGCTTTTGAAGACCAGTATTAGTAACTTTCTCAGATTGTTTTCTGAAAATGTTAGGTTTTTTTTTGTTTTTTTAAACTTTAAAAAAAATTTTTAGTTTTTTTTTTCTTTTTTTCTTCTTTCATTTTCATTGTCCTCTGCACTTTTTCAAAAAAATGTTTTTCTTATTGAAATGGAATATATATTTTTTTCTGAGAGAAAAGGAAAACAGGTGGTTTGAGAGAAAATGGGAAAGAGACAAAAAAAATGGGTGGGGACAAGAGGAAAAAAAAGATGGAGAGACTAAGATGTTTATATATATATATATATATATATATAATATATATATATATATATATATATATATATAATTTAAAAAAAAAATTTTTTTACTTACATTAAAAACGTTTTTTTTTTGTTTTTTTTTTTTTTTTTTAATTATTATTTTGGTCATTGATATTTTGAGTATAAATAATTTTACTGAACCTGATGACATGAATGAAGTCATTACTTGTCTGGGATGGCCTAACTTAGACAGACACTCTCTTGTATAGTGTTTCCTCCATTTTTCAAACATACAACTACTTGACATCCTTTTTTTTTCTTTCTTTTTTTTTCTTTTTTTCAAGCCATGTTATTTAACTTTTTAATAATACTGTCTCTGACTTGTATAGGTGATTCTTTTTTTCCATTTTATCGCAAGCAGCACTCTATGACTTTACTGACTATATACAAGACGTATATTAATGTAGCAGGTGGAATAGATATGTTTGTTATTATTGGTCATAAAAAATTGAATAAGAGTAGCTAAAAATATCTTAGTAAGCGAAAATAAGAATTTAAAAAAAAATGTCAATACTTACTGACCGATTTTAAGTATACTTGCCATCCTGTCGCAGTGATGCTGATAGCAATTTGATTTAGTACGTCCTGGGATGCACTTATTTACTTAAAATGAGTCCCCGGGAAAATTTATAAAGTTTCTTAATAGATTGTAGGGTTTTTATTTTTGATCTGGGGAAATAACTAAAGCAGTGTAACTCCTACCTTGTAACCTATCCTGCGTAATTCCTTTCTAAGAAATTATTGAAATGTATTTACAGTTAGTTTGAAATGGTGAGGGAAGAGAAAAGAAAAACATTGGGATGCATGGATATGATTTTACTGAGTCCTTTTTGATTTTTATGTGTCAAGGACACCGGATGTGTACCTATCAGTATCTCTGCTGTTAGTAGGTCTTAGAATATGCTGACTGTATTTCCAGCAATTTTACTTCCTCAATCAGGCAATAATATAATGAATATATATCTCTCTACATTACAGTATCACTTACACCTTTGAATTCTGACATATATATATATATATATATATAGATCCCCGCCTGGCAGTTAGGGTTCGAATCACACATAGAGCACTTTCCTGTCTATAACTCTGCTGATGAGGCATAATATGCCGAAATGTACATACAGAGATTGACTTTTTCTCTATTTGTTTACGCCTTACATTTGAACAGATATGCACGCCTAATTCATTAATTATCAACTAATTAATTTTCAAATTAGGTACGACTTCAATTAAGCACATATTCTCCCCAAAAATGTCGGCTATCGCCATCTCAAACATACTGTTTGTTTACTCTCATATATATATATATATATATATATATATATATATATATATATATATATATATATATATGTATATATATATATATATGTATATATATATAAAGGGATTTTCTTTCACTTTTTTTTTCTTAGTATGAGTAGATTTTTTAAGAAGGAATTATGTATTTAGGCTTTTATTCCTTGTTATAAAGTTTTGGATGCAAAACTTTACCCATTTGATACATTTATGAATAATATGAAGGTTTTCCTCTGGGGATGGAGACTTTTTGCAGTCTATTAATATCCGTCTTTGACCCTTTATTGCAAAGAGATCTTTAAATATTACTACAAAGGAAAAAGCCATCGTCAGAGTCTGAAACAGATGGGTCAATTCTCTTGCTGAGTTACCTGAAGTAAATTGCAATATCAGGTGAGGTCCAATTAAATTCCTGAATGATGTGCAGTGTTTCTTCTTGCATTTTGGCAACAAAGTGGCCCATGATTTTCTTTCTATTCCAAGCACTAAGTTGGATATCAGACCCATTGAAAACACCTGAACTCTGGAATTGATAACTTACACTTGACCTGGCATTAGATAGTGAAGCGATAATGTTGAAAGATGTCTGTAGGCAGATATTATTACTATGAACAATACAACTGAAATATTAAATGGAGAAATCTTCATTGGATCAATAAAATACAATACCTCTGTCTCATAATAGAGGTTGTGTGTGTGTGTGTATATGTATGTATATATATATATATATAATATATATATATGTGTATGTATATAATGCACACACGAGGAAGGGATGAACAGTTTTTGGTCCTTTTCTTTTTCTTATTTCTTTCTTTTTCTTATTTCTTTCTTTGTTTTTTCCTTCTTTGTTTTTTTTTTTTCTGTCTTTTTTCTTTTCTTTTTCTTTTCTTTCTTTTCTGTCTTTTTTTTTTTCTTTTCTTTCTGTCTTTTTTTTTCTTTCTTTTCTGTCTTTTTTTTTTCTTTTCTGTCTTTTTTTTTTTTCTTTTTTTTCTGTCTTTTTTTTTTCTTTTTCTTTTCTGTCTTTTTTTTTCTTTTTTCTTTGTTTCTTTTCTGTCTTTTTTTTTCTTTGTTTCTTTTCTGTCTTTTTTTTTTCTTTGTTTCTTTCTGTCTTTTTTTTCTTTGTTTCTTTTCTGTCTTTTTTTTTCTGTTTCTTTTCTGTCTTTTTTTATGGTGTAGTTAGCCGCTTTCTTTTTAGTTGGTAGCAATCTGAGCACTCCCACAAAACAGCAGCTACATGGCCACTTACCTACACACACAGACCAGTGTTGGCAGACAAATAAAAACTTATAGCTATCACCTCTGGGTAGACACTGGATGACATTCAGAGGACTGATGGGCGATTGGGATGAATGGCAAGATAGTGAGGGAATTTGTGCTGCCTTGATGATGGTAACTATAGTGACTGCTACCTGTCTGAAATATTTAGACTGAATTAATTTATACAAATGCGCATAAGTTGTAAAGTCAGCAGAGTGGCCTATATTGCTGATATCAGCCAGACAGCGAGGGAGTCTATACCCTTTTGGTTCTCTCTAGATCAGGGATATTGTTATGCCGAGGTTGAGCAGCCACACCTACTGTCAACTCTCAGATGCTTTACTCAAACTGTACTACTCATGCGCAAGGACCAGTATTGAACCTGCATCTAGTGGTGAGGTTCTAATTCTGAATCTCTGGGGAGTGTGGAGTACTCTCTCATTTCCATTACTCCCAGGTCCATCTTGACCAGAAGTAGTAGTATGTTATGGTCTGATCTATGGGTTTTCTGAATCAAAAAATGAGTTTAAAAAAAAATTTTAAAAATTTGAATTTCAAGAAAACGAATAAAACAAAAACGTTTTTGGCATAAAATAACCCAAAGGTTGACATGCCGTGAAATCCAACCAAACCGTATTGGTCTTGAAACCTTGCTAATCTTAGTTGAATGCTCTACTGACTGAGCTAAACTGGCACCTTTTTAATATCTTTGTATTAGACAATATATGAACAGAGATGCTGATAGGTATGCATCCTCCGTCACTGATGCATAAAAATCTAAAAGGACGCAGAAAAATCGTATCCATGCGTCCCTAAATTTTTTTTTTTTTTTTTTACATCCCACCAGCTAATTATAAACACATTTCAATATTTTATTGAAACGAATTATACTGTATGGGGTACAAGGTAGGAGTTAGATGGCTTTAGTTATTCATAGATAAATATTCTACAATTTATCAAGAAACTTTAGTTGGGACCCATCAAATTTCCCAGGGACTCATTCAAATTAAATACATGCGTCCCAGGACGCACTAAGTTAAAAAGCTATCGGTATCACTCTATGAAGATTCTGGATAATCTTTGTTTTTCTTGTGTGCCTGTTGGGTACAGCGGGTTAATGAAAGACAGATTTTGTCAATTAAACTTTATTTTATTTTATAGATTTTATGCAGTATAATTAGAGCATTTTGCTTATTGATGTTCCTCTTCTCTTTTTTTCTTAATAAGACTTTGGTTGTTTACCTTCAGGTAGACTTTATTGTATAACTAGAATCGGCTGGGTTAGCTCAGTCGGTAAAGCGTTCGGATAGAAACCACAAGGTTCCTAGTTCGATACCGGCCCTCGCCAACTCAGCGTATGAGTAGCACAGGGATCTGTTCTGTAAAGTAAGGAGCTGATGGTAGGTGTGGTGCACCACCTCAGACGCAAAAACAATCTCCTTGGTCTAGCGCTAGTGAAAAGGGGATAGACTCCCTCGCTGATTGGCTGATACCGACATTAGGCCACCCCGACGACTTTACTTACTTTTTTACTATTAGAATCAGCTACCCGGTGTTGCCTAGGTAGGTGGGGGGATGATAAAAAGTTATTCTTGCAGATCCATTGATTGTTTTGGTCTTAAATAATTGATTTATGTTTTATTCATGAATGCAACCAGAAATCCATGTCTTACTCTGTTAACACATTCTCTCAGACTCCATTTTCACTCTGACCTCTCACCCCTTTCTCCCCTTTGCCACATATCATTCGCTCATCTAATCAAACCACGCCAAATCATCACTTAAACTTTTCTGTTCTAATCCACACATCAGGCCACCTTCACAGCTCCACATCATGCCCATTACATAACATACTTTAATTCTTCGTTAGTTCTTTGATTTTCATAATTTCATCCGGAAGAAGAATAATTAAGGTTCCAATTACCATAGAACTGGGAAGACAAGGCAACAAACAATTGTAACTCAAATACAAACTCGAATGCTACAAGGTCCACTGCAAAATGACAAAGTATTTATAAGACTCCATAATGTCATTCAAATCAAGCAGTCAAGCAGCCAATCAGAACTCAAGGAGTGGAATCACCCAGATTCATGAATGGATCTTTCTTGATTCCTATTTATACCAGCTGTCTTGGACACTGCTTGAGTTGGACTTAGTAAGCTGTTGTTATTAAAACCAACAGCAGACTAACTGACTTCAATACATACCTACACACCAACTGCCCCTTATATATATATATATATATATATATATATATATGTTTTAGTTACTCACTGGGATTCATACAAAATTTGTCTCCCTTTATATTCAAAATTTTATGACATGAAATTAGGTAAGATTAGTCTTAAATAGGTTCTAATATATTTATGGCTCTTTCTATATTTTTCAGTTTATGAATTACATCACAATATATTTTGTTTGCCTCCCAACATTTCTATATGTTAATAAAAACTACCGACTAAACGTTTTTCTTCCTCCTCATCGTTTTTCTATATTGATATTATTCCGTTAATGAGTGAGAATTGTTGACATCTAGTTACCTAGTCTGAGACAAGATTGAGAGGATTTGTCGAGGTATTTTCAGAAAAAGTTTCAGATTACAAGGGGAATGGAAATTTTTATTGATTTTAAATTATCTTTAAGTGCATTGCTCCAATCAAAATGAATTTAGAACAACACTTGTATAGAGTTTAATCGGATTTTTCTCTCTGCTATTTCTAGAATTTGAAAGCAGACACTGATATATCAATGTTTCTTGGCTAATTTTTTTTATTTATTTATTTTTTTTCATTTTTTTTATTCCGGAGGTGGAGTATGATTATAATTTTGAAAAAAAAAAAGAAAAGATTATTTTTTTTTAAAAATCACGTTACCTTGCTTAATGATTTGTCTCCAACCATAGCTACACCTGCTGTGTCGACAGGAGAATTAGAATATGCTGACTGGATCTCCTGCAGAGAGTTAAAATCCCCACCCCTGCCGTGTCAAACTTGTGTCCTGGGTATGACACTAACCAGCCTTTGGTTTTGAGGTTTGAGTTCTGTAACTCTGGGACTATGGAATCACCCTTCATTGACATTACTCCCAGGTCCACTCTGACCTGGAGTGGTAGTACCGTTAGGGTCCCATCTATGAATCATGTATTTGATTGACTGCAAAAAAAACAAAAATCTCTAAAAAAAAAAAAAAAAAAAAAAAAAAAAAAAAAAAAAACAACTACACAAAAAAATGTCTATGAATTTATGCAAATGTAGTGACATCACATTGAAAGATAAAAGTATTTATCAATTGTAATAATTGCATCATGTGCTAGCCTACATCCAGCATCCATTCCTTTTTTGCTTTATTAGTTATGTTTACCTTATGGTTTTTCAAGGAGAAGCATGTGAGTTGGCTCAACTTGAAGTATACATTTTTTTTCTTTTTGGGGACTTCATTGTCCCTGGGAGGTCCTCTGTGCAGCATCCAGTATCCTCACAAAGCTGGTCAATGTAGGTCTTTGTTGGGCGGCCTACACTAGCATGTCTGTGTTGGCTTTCACAGGAGAACATCGTCATTCCTTCTCCAACATTGTCCAGCATGTCTTGTCTGTCTTACTAGGATGATTTGTGTGATAGGGGGCAGGTGCCCATACAGTTGCTTCCTTGTCAGGTGCTGTTTCCACGATTTGTTCAAGATCACACGCAGCATTCTTGTGCAGCTCCCATCTAGCTTATTCTCCAGGTGCTTCATCAGGGTCCAAGTAGTGCAGCCATATAGCAGCACTAATACGACCACAGCTTAGAAGAATTGTCGTTTTAATTTGTCAGTGTGATCAGATTTCCGTATGATTGATAATTTGTTTATGGCCAACCATGCCTTCCCTATTTGTGCATTAACATCACATGAGATATTACTATCTAAGTATGTGAATTGTTCTACTGTATGATAGCACAATCTTTAAACGTGTAGTATTTCAAAACAATCCTTATACACTTAAAGAATTGAAGGCTAACATAAAAAAACAACACATTTCTAAAAGTGGCTTTAAATGTAACTGATACAATCCTGTATCTAGGGTGAAGGAAATGACTTTTAACTATTCTAAAGTTAAGTGTATAAGTAGTATCTTCTTTTGGAGGGCGGATTTATAATTAAAAATAGTTTAGATGTAAGTCCTAAAACCATACCCCCCAAAAAAAACAAAAAAAAACGTATCCTTTTTTAAATACATAAAAGTAAATAGAGAAAAAGTTTCTCTTTTTATGTACGGTAGCTCTAAATTGATTTTAGTACATGTGAGTCTTTGGTGAACTAAATGTTGGTTTCTGTCTCACTACTTGCAATTTTATTCCTGATTTTTTTTTTTTTTTTTTTTTTTTTTTTTTGGCTTTTTAGAAAAGAAAGCATATCATTCAGAACTTTTGATAAAAATGTGCATTGTGGTATGTATCTAATGTGGGGGAAATAAATATTGTATTCTGGATCATTCTGGGTGGTGGGGAATAGGTGCTGGGGGTGGGAATAAGTAGACTTTTTTTTTTCTTTTTTCCCGACCCCCCCCCCCCATACACAGTGTCTTCAAGTTTTGCACTGTGCCAATTGACCCAGACATGTCTGTTGGCAAAGTCTTTGAAGTAGTTATACACTTATCATGTCTACATTTTCCTCTACCCCCGCCTACACACATAGTGTCTTCCAAAAATATACACACACTTTATAAATAGCTGCTGTTACAGTTACTTGAAACTTAATTAAATACTTTGATGAGAACAAAAAAAAAAAGAAAAGAAATGGAATAAAAATTATGTAAAGAAATATAACAATTTGTTTTATATTTATAATACTCCTTGTGTGTTTTTCACACCAGCATAAGTTGATGGTCTTTCACTGGTGTCTGAGTGACAAGTTTCCTCAGATCTCCAGAACTTGTTATTTGACTCCATTCAAGTTTTTCACACCCGCCTTAGCCGGTGGTTCAATGGAGGCTGAACAACAGAAAGTCTCTTCGGGTCTCCAGGACTCTTTCTGAGTATTCTAGCCGATTGCAACAATGCAGTTGTCTGGATGGTCTCAATTCTTCTCTGATTTCCAGATCTCAGGTCTTATTATTATTAATTTACCATTTGAGTTTTTCACACCTGGTCTTGATTCTTCTTCTGATTCCAATTCACCCAAATTATTTTCCAGAACTTTGGGGATCGTCCCAAGGGCAGCAATTACAATTTGTACGACCTTCACCTTCATGTTCCACAGTTTCCTCAGCTCTCTGGCAAAGTCCAAGTATTTGTCTATTATTTCGCTTTCTTTCATTTTTCACTTGGTGGTCGGCCAGGATGCAAAATCCACATGATGACAGGTTCTCTTCTTCTTGTCAATCAATACAAGGTCTGGTCTCCTGGCCAGGATTAGGTGATCAGTCTGTACCTCGAAGTCCCAGGGAATTTTATGCATCTCATTCTCCAGTATAGGTTCAGGCTGTGCATATACCATTTAGTTGTATGGTAAAAATTGAATTTGTTGCACAATTCCCAGTGGATTACTTTTCCCATCCAGTCGTGTCTAGTCTTGTACTCTCTTTATGCTAGTTTGCTACATTCAATTATTATTATTATTATTATTATTATAATTTTTCACACCAGCATTAGCTGATGGTCTTCACTGGAGTATGAGGGACAACAAGTCTCCTCAGGTCTCTAGGCCACTGCTGACTTGACTTATATATATATATTTTTTTACCAACCCCTCTGCATGAGCAGAATATGACACAAGGTTAATTTCTTAAACAGAGTTTAACAAATTTGAATTCAGAGTTTTCCTTCTCCTAGACTAGTTACCTAGCCAATGTTACAGCCTAGTCTGCCCTACTATTTACCCATAGCTGACGGAAGAGTAGTTGGATGCATACCTTTCCCAATGGTAATAGCACTAAGTGAAATGCAAACAGCCTTATTCAGGTTTTGAACTCGGGTAGAGACATACATATATATATGTGTGTGTATATATGTATATGTGTGTGTGTGTGTGTCAACCCGAGTTCAAATCCTGGATGAAGCTGTTTTCATTTCATATATAGGAGCGATTTTGTAAAACAAAACAATTTTCATATGCATGAAGAGCTTAATAGGAACCAAACTAAACAGGTACTTGGTTCTGTTGGAACTTGTTTTGTTTATTTATTTTTATTTTTTAATTGGTGGATTTCTACAGAATTCATTAATTTCGTCTGGCACTATTCTTTTAATAAAATGCAATCTCTGAAAATTCTTGTCCCTTTCCTTTCATTGGTAAAATTAAGCAATGAATATTCAGTAATGTTTTGTTTGAATTCACCTTGTGTGGCTTTTCCTTTCTTTCCTTTTCTTTTCTTTTCTTTTTTTTTTCCCTTTCCTGCTTTTCCTGATGTTTTCATTGGACATTTCTTAGGAAAATTTGTCCAGTGTCCTTGTTATTTGATGTCCTCCTTGTAATCCACTCACTGAGTTTTACTCTCTTGTCGGATTATTTATTTCCTTTTTTTTCTTCTTTCTTTTGGTTATTCACTTTTGTTGACTACTTGTCGTAACAGTGCCACTTTTGATGTCTCCCTGGCTTACACACACTCACAGACACACTCGTTGTGGCAGAAGCTCTTGTTCTCTTTTAAATTACTCTCTCAAGTCTTCTTTTTTTTTTTTTTTTTACCACTATCCTTCCTTTGTAGAAGGATACCCTATAATTTATATAAAGAATGGGAAACTAAATAACATGATAATATTTCTACCACCTGACTCGGATTTCTTTTGAAATGGCAGATGTATATTAGTAATTACATCCGAGTCTTGTGACATACAAATACTTGGTCAAATATGGCTGTTTTTATGAGAATGCTTCTTTGATAGTGCGGATTTACAAGATAGATCGGAATAGTATCGAGACTGAAGCTGTATTTACCAAGACAAATGAATAATGAATGAAACATTAATTTTCTTTAAGATAGTTCTTTTGGCATTCAGCACACTTAGTCCATCAAGTTTTATTGTTTAAAGCACTCCCTAGTCCGACAAGAAATACCTGAAGAAGGCTGGAGGGCACATCAGACGAAACATTGTACAGATAACAATGAAGATGAGGACAATAGTCCGAATAATCCAAATAATAGTAATTATCTAGCCTCATCTCAAAAATTCAGAGAAATAATATGAGATGGGATCTAAACGACATAGAGAATCAGGTTTGGGACATGCTTCATTATGAGGTGGAAACAAATGGCTCAAAGTACCATCTTGGTTCCTCTGGACAATGAGCAGAGCATACAAGCTGCTTAGAAAATGCGGATATTTCTAGGGGCAATATGAGTCATGTGGTCTCAATATAAGTATAGAAAAAAATGGACTGCTTTTGACAGATAATCAATCATATGAAAATCTGATCTCTCTGTTAAAATAAAGCAACAATTCATCTAAACTGTAGCCATGTCAGTGTTACTGTATGGCTGCACTACTTGATCTCATGCAATGTTGCTCAAAATGCATTCAGGGAGAGTCTCCGGGGCGTAATTGTTAACATGCTAGACTGCGCCATTGTAGTACATATTTACTTGAAAGATGAAAGAAAGAAAAAAAAAGAAAAAGAAAAAAAAGATGAAATAAAAACAAATAAAGCAATGAATAAAGAAAAGAAAAATTAACAAAAAATAAATAGGTGATAAAAAGAACTCTTGTCAAAAATAAAGGAAGAAAGAAAGAAAAAAGGCAAATGAAGTAGTGATTCAGGTTGGAACCAAGAGTCAATGTTAGGTGGGAACCAACAGCAAAGAATTTGTTTGGTGCCAAGGGATACTATGAGGGGAATGCCAACGGGAATGCAATTGGGGCAAGAGGCTAACTAACGGCATGGTTGGATCAAGGGGATAGTATTAAAAAAAAAATGTAATATCCAGTCAACGTTAAGCGAGAATCAACAGCAGATATAACCTACTTGGTGCTGATGGACACTGAAAAGGGAGAAGCCTATGGCATAGAAGACGTGAGAGAAGATTGGAGAAGGAGGCAATATGAGACGGGAACTAAGGGCTTAGAAAATGAAGTTGCGGCAAGAAATAATATGAGACAGGAACTAACAGTGTAGATAATACGATTGGAATTTGGTTCAATATGAGATGGGAACCAACGGAACAGAAAATCCAGTTGGTGCCTATGGACAATATGAGAAGGAAGCCAGCAGCATAGAAAACGCCAAGGGGTAATATGAGACAAGAACTAACAGTGTAGAGATGCACATCTGTCTGTTTCTGTATCTATTGTATGCTGTTTATGACACAAACTGATTGGATAGTTAGAAAAAGAGTCACTAGTTATTTTTAAGAGATCAAATAATAATAATAATAATAATTATACTTTTTTTATTTATTTATTTATTTTTTTTTTAAGATGCTTTTATTTCAGCCTCTAAAACTCAAAATATAAATCAATTTGTGGTAGAAAAGCGGTATCTCAGAGTTTCCCATTCAGAAGGAATTGATACTGGCCCTCACAACACAGCGCCTGAGTAGCACAGCTTGGATCTGCCCAAGTGGGGAGCTGATGGTAGGTGTGGTGCTCCACCTCAGATGCAAAAACAATCTCCCTGGTCTAGTGAAAATGGGATAGACTCCCTTGCTCTCCAGCTGATACCAGCAATAGGCCATTCCACTGACTTTATCTTTTACTTACATAAAGAAGAGTTGGAGATTCCAAAAATAGAGAAATGGGGGGGGGTCAAGGTTTTTGTTTTCCAACTCTAAAGCCTGACTAAAAGGAAATTCATTATTGAAATAAGTTCTATATAAAAACTCTCTGATGATTATTGTAACACACACCTGTTGAAGAGTGACAGAACCTGGGTGAAAATGTAATTAAAACAGCAAAAAGATTGGTTTTGATTAATTCATGGAACGTCTTAATAAAGAAAGTCTTTTGAACCCCCTTCCCTTCGAGAGTCAGATAACTATTTGTATAGATTTTTACTGTGACCACTTCCTATGAAAGTAACCATTACATCGCATACACAGATACACACACATATCTATCTACTAGCAAATATATATTAAGTTTTTAATGTAATAGAATATTATATTAAATTAGAAAGGCTAATGAAACTAAATAAGAATGCAGATGAAAAGATTTTAAACAGAGGGGGGTATAACTGAAAAATAGAACAAATGAAACTTACTCTTTCATCACTCTCATCTTTCATTGTTAAATTTTCCTAATTTAACTATTTAGTTAAAATAGAATGTAAAGAATAAAATTAGTTATTTCTTCTTGTTAATGGATTTCTTTTAATATTTATCCCTGAGATTTTTGCTCATATTCATTGGGATAAAACCAAACAATTAGAAATCAATAATGCTAAGCACATATTTATTAAAATCAAATTTTCAATATCAATATGCAAATTAGCCTTCCCGTTCACACTGTAAACCACTATTTTGTTGTATATATAAATACAATTGCATGTTATTAGCATGTAGATATGTCCAACATATCTAACACCGGTTTTGACCGGGGGTCCCGTGAGCTTCGACAACTGGACCTTGCAAGTTAATAGCGTCGATCCCAGGGGGCTACCCCCCCCCAGGCATTACCTGCCCTCTTGGGGGCGGGGTTGGGTTTATTGCCCAGCGCCTGAGGTGCCCCCCTTGAGGGGGAATGTTGAAGGGATTGACACAATTTTTTTTTGCGCTTTCCCACCCATGAGCTTCGGCTTGTGGGTGGGCCCACATTAAAACCAACCCATACAAGTGGGGTATGAGGCAAATACCTCTAACTCGGGTTTCAACCGGGAGGTCTAGTGGTTTCGGCCCTGGACCGTACAAACTAACATCGTGGATCCCAAGGGGCCATCCCCCCCAGACGACACATGCCCCCTTCATTTAAAAGGGCAGGGCTGGGTTTATTGCCCAGTGCCAGAGGCGCCCCCTTGAGCGGGTAATGCCGACGGGATCAACACATTTTTTGCACCCACCACCCATGAGTTTCGGCTTGTGTGTGGTCCCACATTAATAGGGCCTTGTGCCTAACCTGTACACGTGGGGTACGTGGTAAATATCTAGTATGTAGATATGGTCCACAGTATTAATAATGTAAAACAATTTTATTAATAATTGAGGTTTAAATAAAAATGAAATCATGGAGAATGTGACGTACATAACTAAGGGAATTGTGAGTTGAGTAGTAATATAGTTTTGGTTACAGATAAATACAATCTCCATTATAATAAGATATATCTATATCTCTACCTCTCCCTCTCATATATATTTATTATTTTTAAACTTTGACGATAAGAAACTGAATATCAAACTGACTTGATTCGGCATTAAATGACCCAAAAGTGTTGATATGCCATAAAACAACTAACCAGCGTTTATTGATCAGCAAAGAATTACATTTACCAGCTCTGTGTGGACACCGAATGCCGTCTAGAAGACTTACCAAGAGTGATGACTAGTAGAGTGGGATGGCGAGAGATAGTCTAGGAAATCTATGCTATCAGTACACCTTGATTATGATGTTTATACATCCATTGCCTGTATGGTAGATTGTAACACCAACAAAGCCACTATTGTCTAAAATAAGCAATAAGTACTTACTAGTAATTCCTCTGTTTCAACCAGAATACCAAATTCCACCAAATTGACCTACTTAGATCAGCTGTTGTTCAATTGAGCATCTTAATTCCTTTGCTATGTTAACTCAACCTTGTAAAACTGGTGAGAGGAGAAAATTGCCTTGATGATGAAGATGAAGAAGAGAAAAGACATAAAAGAAAGAACAGCTGAAATTTTTACTTGCTTGTTCACTGATGAGGTTTATGTTACTCCAATCATGTAGACTTCATACGCTTCTGTGTTTCCGACTGCACAAATTAGAAGAGGGGGGGTGGGTGTGGTGAGTAAATAAAGAAACAATTGGTTTTAAAACTGGTCTTAAAAAGTAAACCAGAATATCTGGGTGGTCTTCTTGGTTCCATTCTTGTCTTGTTTCCTGGTTTGATAGCAAAGAAGAATGCTTGACTATATTATAACAATATTAACGTTTTTTTTTTTTTTCTTCTTCCTGTTTATCTATTATCATACTAAAGCTGAGTTAATCAACTTTTGCTTCCTAAAGGTGTTTTTACTGTTTAGTTTAATGATACAAAAATTATACTAAATTATTCCTTACTTTTAGGATTGAATTATGTTTGAAAAAAATTATATTTTTAATTGGTTCTAATTAGTCGTAATTTGCAATTAAGTCAAAAACTGACCAATCTCTTACTTTACTCTGTGTCTACCTCTTTCTCCTCTCTATGTATCTCTTGACTACTTCCTCGTTATATAATGTTAGTTTTATATATATATATATATATATAGAGAGAGAGAGATGGGAGAATTTGAAATATATTTCTGTTAAATTTCACAACCAGCAACCCATAGCTTAAATGAAGTCAAACATTTCCTTTCTTAGAAAGCTAACAAAATGATTTTAAGGTTTTGTCTGTTAAAATTTTATTCGCTTTGCTAACTCCCTTTTCCCTAATCTCAATTATCTACGCAGAGCTGAATGGCTGACCTAATAGGTCACATTTGTCTAGTATGTATGTATGTGTGTGTGTATACATATATATACAGGTTTTTTTTTTAAAGCAAATGTTATAAAATTCCAACTGCAGTTTCTTGCCAGAGCAATTCCTCAGGGAATAATCACTTATTCTAGTCATCTACTCTTATTAATAAAGAAACTGCAGTTGGAATTTTATAACATTCGCTTTAAAAAAAAAACGTATATTTAGCTTTTTTTATTGAGCACTTTTTAATTCTATTTTATTAATCCAGAAGTAAATTTATTTGCTTCGTGGATTGGCAAAAATACGTAATATATATTTTTTATTTATATATATATATATATATATATATATATATAGTTGTGTATTCTGGCAGCAAGTTATTGTCCAAGCAGGTACTATTGAAGACCACAGAATATTTCTTATTTATTATCTTTATCTTTCTGGTCATCTAGTGTTTTTTTTTTTTGTTTGTTTTGTAAATCAGGATCCAGTTAGTAGACAAACTTTGAGTAACATGAATAGAATATAAGAAAAACTTTCCTATACTTATATTGACATCGCTTTCTGTATATGAGATATTACTACTTAGGTAGTAATAACCAACAAGGGTTGCTATGTCATCAAATACCAACCAACTTAGGTGGTCATAAATATGATCAGTATGTTTTTTTTGTTGTTTTTTTTCTAATTTCATTCTAACTTCTTCTAAAAAAAAACATTCTTAATCATTAAAAATGCAGTATTTGTTCATGCTTTTATTTTTTTTTTTTCCTTTGATTGGTTTGGTTTGGTTTGTTTTGTTTTATGGCATATCAACCTCAGTGGGTCATTTAATGCCAATAAAGTTTTGAAATAAATCAATTCTTAATGGATAATACAATTTTTTTATAAATACATTTTTCTATTTAACCCATAGATGGGACCCTAACAGGTACTACCACTCTGGGTCAGAGTGGACCAGGGAGCAATGGTGATGAAGGGGTGCTCCACATTCCCCAAACCTCCAGAACTGGAACCTCACCATCAGATAGAGTTTAACGTCATTCCCAGGACATGTAAACCCGCAGCCACCGCCTTCTAGCACCCATATGATAAAAGGGATTGGGGCTTGCCATAAGGGCAATAGGGTTGGGAAAATCATATAGGTGCTAGGGCTTGACGTGACCAGCCGATTGATCGGAGGGGGCTTCTCTGACCGCCCGTCTAGCCCAAGATAGGGCCAAAGTAGAGTATTGCAAGTCATGAACTGCTCATCCACCTGGGCTCTATCCTTAAGCATCACGGGTCGCCACCCACGGCCAACAGTTGGCCCCATTGGGGGAGTCTTACCCCTCTGCAGAGGTGCAGTCGGTGTGCATTCTAACACCCCACCGACAGGGCAGTTTTTCCTTTGAATAATGTGAAACAATGTAAGAAAGACTGTCCTATGCTTATATATTTACCAACCCCTCTGCACGAGCAGGATGTGAAACAAGGTCAATTTTTTAAGTGGAGTTTAACAGGTTTGAATTCAGAGTTTTCCATCTCCTAGACTGGTTACCTAGCCATGGTTAAAGAGCCCAATCTGCCTTGCTATTTGCCCATAGCTGGAGAGATAATTGGATTCATACCTTTCCCAAGGGTATTAGTGCCATGTGAAATGCAAACAGCTCCGTCCAGAAATCGAACTCAGGTCGACTATCCTATGCTTATATTGGCATTGCTTTCTGTAGATGAGATATTACTACCTAGGTAGTGATAAATCACAATTTCATTCGAAATTCTTTAAGGAAATTCTTAATCATTAAAAATGCAGTATTTGTTCATGATTTGGAATGGAATATTTTCTTTTCTTTATTTTTTTCTTTGAGTAACATGAATAGAATGTAAGAAAGACTTTCCTTTCTTACTGTTGTATTTCTGTCGTGATTCCACAGAGAAATCAATATTTGGATCACCTCCTTTTTGGATCCATTTAATTAGAGCAAGAGATAATTTCATCTTCATTCGTGTATTTGCACTTGTGATGAAACAGAATGCTTCTGGTTATTTTTGAGAGCTGCTTCTCTGATGAAACGTCTCAAATTTTTTTCATTGTCAACTTTTCAATTAAATTGAAAACTTATGTCAAGCTAGAGACATCTCTCCTAATCCACACCAACATGATAGATAGAAACTGCTTGCTTGCATTTTATTTGTTTTTTCGTTTATCTTTTCACTACATTGAATATAAATAACAATTCTTGAAAAAAATATGAAAATATCTGATCAGTGTTTGTCTCTCTGCTAAACATCTTTTTTTTTTTTTCTTTTTTTTTTTTTTTTTTGCATAAGATTTTTTTATTTTTTTAAATATTATTTTTCCAACTGACACAATTATAAACTTTCTCGTCTCGGATTCAATTTAAAATAAGTTTTCAAATCAGCTTCTATGATTTAAAAAAAAAAAAAAAAAAAAAAAAAAAATTCTATTTTAGAGATTGAGGCGAATGTACCAATATTGTGTTATGGAAATTAAAATAGCTTTAGCCAAAAAAAACAAACCATATCTGTTGAGATTGTATTTCTCTTAGTTGTGATTTAAGTGTAGTATCTGTTGTTTTTTGGTTTTTTTTTAGTTTGATCTTTTTTGAATAATTGATAAAATGTGGTGTTTCAGATTTCTGAATGAAGATTGAAAATCTTTTTAGAAAATTTCACTATCACCAGGATACAAGAAATAATATGGGAGAGAGGGGGCTCTCTCTTTCTCATCACCCTTCCCCCTTTCTCTTTCTCCTCCTCTTCTCTCTTTCTCCTCCTCTTCTCTCTCTCCTCACATTATCTCTTGTTCTTCTCTCTCCAAGAATTTCCATAAATTCACCTGGAAAATTCATGTAAAAATAAAAGTAAGTAAAGTCGTCGGGGCGGCCTAATGTCGGTATGAGCCATACAGCGAGGGAGTCTATCCCCTTTTCACTAGTGCTAGACCAAGGAGATAGGTTTTGCATCTGAAGTGGTGCGCCACACCTACCATCAGCTCCTTACTTTACTGCACAGATCCCTGTGCTACTCATATGCTGAGTTCATGAGGGCCGATATCGAACTAGGAACCTTGTGGTTTCTAGCCAAAATTTGACACTTTTTTCTGTGTTTTGGAAAAAAAACAAACCCAAAAAACAATAGAAGAATAAATTTCTAAAAATTTTATCAAGAATTTGAATGACAAAATTATAGAAAGGACAAAATAAAGTCGTTATTTAGTAGACTTAGCTTAGTTGTGGTACAAGGCCACTAGTACGGGGGCAACCAATGAGAATCAAACTCACTAACAATGGTTTGCTCATCCAGCTTGCTGTTGCATAGGGGCCAAGGTCGAGTTGTAATAGTAGCCGTCGTTAGTTAAGAGCAACAACATACGAAAGTCATATAGTCAAAAAGGGGTTGTTTATTTCTTTCTAGGCTCATGGGTTCTTTTTCAGAGAGAGAGTAAAGTCGAGCTGTTCTATCGTAAATCACGTTCATGTGTGCTGTTCGTTGCTTGCCTAGACATGTCACCGTGAGATCTCCAGAGACCCTTGTCTGCATCTGATCAAGCCCAGACCAAAAAGGGCCGATTTTTCTCTTCTTCCATTTGTTGTCCTGTGGGTGGGGGAAGGGACACATCTGCTTCCGCTCTCTGCAGAAAACCTGGGACTCCCGTTTCTATTTTAAAATCTAGTTCTGGGTCGTTGGTTGGTTAATAGCTGGCACCCGTTGAGTGTTTACAATTCTAAACTTTAACCTCTTTTTGTTCTTATTTCTTTTTCTTGTCTTTCTCCAGAAATCCGATTAATGTTTTCTTTTCAATCCCCAAATTATCCTACATTGCTAACCATTACACCATGTGAGGCACCCTTAGTAAGGGCAAAATAAAGTGTATCATTGAATATGCATTGTAAAAGCCAACTCACAGTAAATAAGTCATACATTGACACGGCCGTTATCAGTGATTAATATTGCATTGGTCATTTCTTGTTTTTGATATCAGCAGTCATTCTCCTGGGTATTGACTCAATAAGTTTTTGCATATGTGAGAAACTTTAAAAAAAAAAAAATTATTTTCTTTATTTATTCATTTATTTTTATTTTTTTTATGTCTCCTTATATTCTACCTTGGAAGTGTTATGTAACTTATCTCAATTCTGTTGGAGAAAAAGACTAACCATTGGGGTTCCATTGTACCAGAGATTGTAACAGAGATTCATAATATTAATACTTCTATTTAAGGAGTGAAAGATTCTAATTAGCATTTCATAAATATTTCCAATATTATAATATTTGTTCTCCTATGCGTCCTTAGGCATTTTCCCTTTTTTACTGTCTTCTCACATCAACCTTAAAGGAAGAAAGAAAAAAAAAAGAAAGAATCTTTGCACAGAACATATACAATATCTATATATGAATCAAATTCTCTTAAGTAATTCATTCGATAGTTCCCAAAAATGCATTCTTATATTCTTTATCCTACCATTATTTCTGAAATCCTCCAATTCAATTTTAGATCTTTTTTACACTTTTTTTGCTGTTTCTGATTGGATTAGATAATTTGTTCCAAAAATATATTACTCTATTTGCAAAATAATCCAATTGGTAAATAAACTTATGTTTTGAAATCTGTCTTGAAAGTTAATGAATATTTTTAAAAAAATCAAGTTTTTGGATGACTTTAAAAAAAAATGTTGAGATTACACAGGCCCTATAAATTATCCAGTTAAAAGTGGACATGAAATTGCTTAATTCTTGTTTGACTATAGTAAACATCTTGAAATACTTAATATCATATAATGGTGTGTGGGTATATATATATATATATATATATATATATATATATATATATATATATATATATTATTTTTTTTTTTTTTCAAACCTCAAATTTTTTAAACAGACTGAATAACAAGGACTATCACTCACTTTTCTCGTTATTCTGTGATAAAAATTTCTTAGCACCTTCCATATACCAACAAATGCCCTGAAGATGATCTAATTAATAGATCAAAACACTGCAGCGTCGGCCAATAAACTCACCACTTAACCCATTTAAAAATGTGTTTTTTCATTTTTCTTAATATACTACATACCGTCGGATTCATTTCCTTTCTTCACACACACACACACACACACACACACACATATATATATGTGGAGAAAAGAATCCACTAATCACTCCCAACCACACATCCCCCTACTGACGACCTTCCTTTTTCAGCATTTTGAGAATTTCCATCATTGGAGTAAGAACTATATCCAAGTCTTGAAGATGGTCTAATAAGAGACCGAAATGTTGCACTGTCGACAATAAACATCAAGTTTCCATAACATCCCGTGTTTGTCTACTTTTCTCCACATACTGTCGGATTAACCTCCTCACATTTCTACCATATATATATATATATATATATATATATATATATATATTCTTTTTTGGGGGGTACCAAGTTTCTTGGTACAAGGTGATTCTAGACTGGTCCTATTCTCTAACAGTAGTTTGTTGTAGAGTTCAGGTTCTGTATGAGAGCTCAATGCTTGATTTTTATAAACAGAGCAAATTTATTTGTGAATAAAAAGGCCTTAAATACCATGGGTATCGTGATTATGGACCATTTCCACTCGTGGGTATCTGAGGCCCACCGAGCTTTGTCAGACCATGTTTTTATTTCATTCATAAATAATAAAATAAAACCATGGTCTGACGAAGCTCAGTGGGCCTCAGATACCCAAAAGTGGAAATGGTCCATAATCACGATACCCATGGTATTTAAGCCTTTTTATTTACAAATATATATATATATATATTATATATATATATATATATATTATATATATTTGGGGTGGATTTTGCTGATGACCGCCAACTAAAGCATAAACGCAATGCTCTCCTATATAAGGGGTTGAGCACTCTATGGTGGCCTTTGCATACATACATACAGACAGACAGATGTATGTATTAAAACAGTTCAAATCTCCTTCGCATTCTGTAGGGGACTATGGCCAAGTGGTTAAGATGTCCAACTGATGCTGAATCGATTGTATTTCAATCCCAGCTGTAGGTAGCTTACAAATGTCTAGCCACACTGAAGAGACTTTATAAGTCTAAACAAGTGTCTGTGGATGACATATATATATATATATATATATATATATATATATATATATATATATATATATATATATATAATGTGTGTATGTTCAATTTGAGATGCACAACTCGAAGTGTAAAATCCAATGGTATCAGTTATTTTCTGACATCTTTATAAAAATGATTTCCCAGGGTTAGGTCATTGCTATGCTCGGATAGACAGGGAACACCTGAAGATGGTCGGAGAATACAGCTGCTGAAATGTTACATTTTTACATACCACAATAGAGATGAGGACAACAGTCTGAAAAATCAAAAAACACATCAAGCCTCTTCAAAAATTCAGATAAAATGATATATCATACTACTCAAGAAACGCAACCCTTATTTCTGTATGTTAGCATAATGCATTATAATCTGTAGCAATGTGTTCTAGATCTAATATTTGTAATAAAAGTCTTGAAACAAAGGTGAATATTTGATAAGTTTTACGTTAGAATAGGTAGTGTAATACATGATTTTGGTCAATGTATAATGAATAAAGGTATTGTTATATACATATGTAACAAGTGTTGCTGATTTATTGGGACCATATGACCCCTTTTTGATCTCGATTAAGAAAGGACATGTTTTTCATTTACACCGTCAATATCCAGTTGTTTTAACAGATTATTTTTAGATTTAAAAAAAAAAAAATTATAAAACTAACCCCTAACCCTAACCCCTCACAAACAACCGGATATTGACGGTGTAAATGAAAAACATGTCCCTTCTTAATCGAGATCAAAAAGGGGTGCCTAAAGGTAATATGGTCCATTTATTGAGGTGGTTGACCAGTTGACAGCACTAGTAAATTTGGTCATCTTCAGACCCAGCCAGAACCGAGAGAAGTCTGAACCAGCTCTTCTATAACATTCCTGTGGATCAAACAACACAATGTGGGCACAATATGTCCAAATAAGCAGGTTAAGTGGAGACCTCAACCTGTAAGTGGCCTGCAGAACAACACACACTTTATTATTGAGTTGACTGTAATGCTTTTTCGCTCAGGCTCATTTACAGTTATAGTATTAAGAAACACGAACCCCTATTTCTATATGTTTGCATAACATATCACAGTCTATTCAAAGTGTTCTAGATCTAATATTTGTAATCAGTCTTGAAACAAAGGTGAATATTTGATAAGTTTTATGTTAGTTCACATAATTTGACTAGTTACTTATTCTATCTGCAGGTCAACTGAAAATACACGCTTTGACAACCACAAATTAGGGGTGCGACCTATCCATGGGTATACTTGGTAATCATATTGAATTTTGGCTCATTGAACCAGAGAAGATGGCTTCAATCTTTTTCAGTCCAGTTTGAATATTCTTTTGGCAAAAAGCAAAACATTTTTGCCAATTGTAAGAGTTGATAAATGGCTTATTTGTTACACAACTGATTAACTTTGTCTCTTGTGACCATCACTTTGTCGTCTGAGATGAAATAGAAGCTTCCTCATCATTTCACTTCTCCTTCAGGAATTCAGATGCTGTGTTTGAAGCCATCACGCATTGAGATAATTTCCATCGTTTGGTCAAAACACTGGCAAGTCTTTCTCGGCCAACCGTAACGCTTGACATTCTGCAGAGTTCCTGTCTGATGATATTTTACCATAATTGTTCTGGACAATGCGATTATACAAATCCAGTGCATCCGCAATATATGTTGGCCATTGTTCAGATTCAGCCATTTTGATGATCTCTTGCTCGTCCTCTTTTTGTTAGCCCTGTCTGCTGGGGCTTTAGAATACACTGACTGCACCTCTGCAGAGGGGTATAAGGATGGTGCAAAGTTATACATACTTTGGATACAAATAACTCCTCCGAAGGTTAACGGACAAAACATTTAATATACACAGCACATGGATAACAGTAGATACAACGTACATAGTAAAAGAGTACATATAAAAAGGGGTACACAAATAAAGATAAGACACATTCATGAATGATACAGATATACATATATGAGTACAGACATGAGACTAGGAATAGTCCATGCTGTGAGGACTTACAGTAATGTAAGGGGGGCGGAGCCCCAACAACTAGCGGGCACCCAGCAAACTAAAAGGGGCAGACAACTCCACCAGGCGAATACAAACTAACGCTACAGGGGTAAGACCCGCCCCCTAATGGGTTCACCTGTTGGTCATGGGTGGTGAGCTGTGATGCTTAAAGACAAAATCCTGGTGAAAAAGCAGTCCATGACATGCAACACTTCACCTAGACCCTTACTTAAGCTAGACGGATGGTTAGAGAGGCCTGCTCCGATCAATCGTCTGGTCATGTCAAGCCCTAGCACCTAGATGATTGTTCCAACACAATTTCCCTTATTGCAAGCCCCAAACCTTTTTATCATATGGGTACTAGAAAGCAGTGGCTGAGTGTCTTCATATCCTGGAAATGACATTAAACTCTATCTGATGGTGAGGTTCCAGTTCTGAAGGTTTGGGGAATGTGGAGCACCCCTTTATCGCCATTGCTCCCTGGTCCACTTTGACCTGGAGTGGTAATACCTGTTAGGGTCCTATATATGGGCTAAATAGAAAAATGTGTTTATTAAATATAAAACTGAGTATCCATTAAGAATGAATTTATTTCAAAACTTTGTCTGCATTAAATGACCCACTGAGGTTGATATGCCATAAAACAAACCAAACCTTTTTGTTACAGTGTATGTTTTTTTTTTTCTGTTGACCATTTTTAACCAAAGTCTACTAACGCATCTCGTTAGCACCTGCCTGAAAAGATATTCACACCTTTGCATCAATGACAGGTTTACTAAAATGACCGCATGATATTTCAAAACAAATGCAACGATTAAAATGCAGAGTGCATATACTAGTTTTACACACTAAACACAGATGCACATGTTGCATATAGATTCTTTAATAATAGATTTAAATAAAAGGGCAAAGGTGTCATTTTTCTTATGCTATGATAGTGACTGAAAGTGATATCTATTGAAGTCAGTTAGTCTGCTGTTGGTTTTAATAACAGCAGCTAAGTAAGTACAACTCAAGCAGTGTCCATGACAGCTGGTATAAATAGGAATCAAGAATGATCCATCCATGAATCTGGGTGATTTGGGTGATTCCACTCCTTGAGTTCTGATTGGCTGCTTGATTTGAATGACATTGTGGAGTCTTATATATACTTTGTCATTTTGCAGTGGACCTTGTAGCATTCGAGTTTGTATTTGAGTTACAATCGTTTGTTGCCTTGTCTTCCCAGTTCGACGGTAATTGGAACTTTAATTATTCTTCAATATCTTGGTAACTTTTCTTTCCCAAAGGAGAATGGTGAGACCCAGTGGCATAATTGGCTAATGTGTTTTTTGTGTCGTGAGTAAAAGGCAGCCAATTTACTCACATACAAAGAGAAGTAAGAGATATGCAAGTGAATAAGACACAAGTCAAGGGTTTCCAAGTAGTATATTTATTCACTCATATATATATATATATATATAATTAGTAAAGAAAAAAGCTTAAAAATCGGCTATTTTGTGGTTATGGTACCATTTCCCTCACAGGTATCTGAATATACCCTGAGCTTCATCAGACCGCTATCTTTATTGAAAATGGTATACAAATAAATTCTGAGGTTTCTTTTATGTATTTTCTCTTGATCCCTGTGATGGTATAGTTTCAATTCATCTTATCTTTTTCTGAGGTGGTTATGTTTCTGAACTAGTGTTTCTTTACTAATTATATTGCTCTGTTTATAAAAAAATAAATATCGAGCTCTAAAATTGGACCTGAACTCTAACATTTTACCATTGGAAGAAAGGACCAGCTTAGAATCATCCTAATACTAATATATATATATATATATATATATATATATATATATATGTTTCGTTAAACTGTACTGACGATTCTTGTTGGACGAGTTTTTGTTCAATCCTTTCTAATTTTCTGGCCATCTTTTTAATGTCAGGGTGGAACTGGTGTAGCTTTTTCTCCAAGTGTCTTGTTAAAGTCCAAGTGGTGCAGCCATACAGTAGCACTAATACAGCTACAGCTTGGAAGAATTCTTGCTTTATCTTAGCAGATCAGATTTTCATATGATTGATGGACTGTTATAGACAGATTACAGATCAATGAAACTACCAACGTATTATTCTAATTTGCAGTATCATGTTGTTTCTAATGTTCTAGGATGAAAAAGATCGTTATCAGCCTCCATGCCTGCTTGTTGGTAGTGGTGGTGGGGTCGCATTTGATACCCATGTTCTCAGTAGGTAAAGAGCTCAGATGCTGTCTCTATAAGTTTATTAGCAATATCATGTTTTGACTTGGATGCTGGATAAGTTTTCAAGTTTATTGCAAAGAGGAGGACTGCTATATGTGCCTTCAATGAAACTATCATTTTACTCTTTATAATTTAAAGTATCACATTGTTTCTAATGGACTGGCATGCAAAGGTTGTAGAATAGTTTTTTTAACCTACACCTGTGCGTGGGGGGGGGGGTGCAATTGACAATCATGTGCCCCATTTGTACAGGGTTAACCCATTAAAGACTACTGGTACATGAACATTCTTCAACTAATATATTAGGAATTGTATTTGCCAGAACAAAGTATTTGTATTTTTAACAAATCCAAGCCTACCTCCCCACTGGGAGCGAATACACAAAGTACCCCCCCCCCCTGTAATTTTACAATGCTCCAGGTATCAACTCTGATCCTGTCTCTTTGGATATTGTGGAGGGTTGCATTCTAGAGGAATGATCCTCTTGGACTAGACATTTTATTTCAGTTGGTAGAGCATCCAGCTCAGAACCATAAAGTTCCAGGTCCGATACTGGCTCTTGCCAACTTACCGCATGAGTAGCACAACTAGGGTCTGTGTGGTAAAGTGGGAAACTAATAGTAGTTGTAGCGCTCCACCTTACACACAAAAACAGTCTCCCTCGTCTAGCACTATTGAAAATGGGATAGACTCCTTTGCTGTCTGGTAAGCTTAAAAAGAAAACAAAAACGCTGATATCCGTACCTCTTATTCTCTAAATAATGGGTTACAACATAAAGATACATACAATTTGAGTGCAGAATCAGAAAGAACATGATTTTACATAAGAATGTCAAGTTTTATCAAAATTGCTCCAAAAATAAAGAAATGGGGAAGAAATTACTGAATTTCTTGTTTTGAATAGGTCAGTAATTTTGAGAGATTAGACATATTTTGTGAGCAAAATCCTGTCCACTTTTTGCACCCCAAATTTCAGGGTTTTTAAATTCTCATAACTTTTGAACCACTGGGGATATTTGCATAATTAAAACAGTTTTGAACTCTGTTTACAGAGCTCTATATAACTAATGTAATTAAATACCAACAACCTCAACAACAACAACAAAATCAACTGGGAATGCTAATAAAGCAAAGACTATAACATTTAACAAAAGTTTCTCCTGTTGCCTCAGACCAAATCAGAAGTTAGAAATAACATTTGTGCAATGATTGTGTACAAACTAACCTGATTTTTACTTGCAGCTAATCAACCTTTCTATTAGTTCTGTGTGAAAATGGTTTTATTTCATAGAAATTTTTTTAGGAACAAAAAAAAAAGGTGAAAGAAAAAGAAAAGACGTTTAAGAGCTCTTTTGTTTTTGTGTTTGATGAGAACAAAAACTAATGGCAGTCAAAAAGTTTTCAGACTGCAAATTTGACTCAAGATTAGAAAATTAAAAAGAACAAAACAAAAAACAACAAAGTTAAGGTCATTACCAGTTTCAGGGTAGAAAATGGTTTGATTTGAATAACTAAGCAATTATAAAGACTGTCAACAGAACAATCACGTAATGAAGAACAAAATACGGGTATTAGTCAAAATCTCATTAAAAAGTAGAATATGTAAATTACGTTATAGCAATCAGTTTGTCTTGTCTATAAGCAAATTGATTGACAATATCATCCACATTAAAAAAAACATTGTAAGTGTAACCCAAAACCAAACCATTTTTTAATCTTATTTTTCTGATGCAGGTATCATTGGGGAACAAGAAAAAGTTTTGATAAAAGGACTGTTTACCAAAACTTTTCTTGTTCCACTATGACACCTACATCGGAAAAATAAGGTCTAAAAAAATTTTCGCTTTGGGTTACGCATGTATTAGTTATTGATCAATTTTTTTTAAAGTAGAAATATATAAATTAAATTTGTTTTGTATTATTTAGATTTTTTGGACTGTTGTCCTCGTCTTTTTTGTTATAAACCAAACATTTTGGCCTATGTACCCTTCAGAGTTCTTCTCGTGTTTCTTGTTGAATCTGGAATCTTCTTGTCGGAATTGGTAGCCTTCATGGAACTTTGAACAAGATTCTCTATTTAATTCATTGGGGTAAATAGTTCTCATTCCATTAACCATGATTTGGTACAAGAGTTAAGCTATGTTAAGTATTCAATGTTATTTTCACCTGTAGTCAGGATTGAACTAGCAACCTCCAGATGATGATTGTTACTTAGAACTATATTAACTCAGTGGTTATATCTGTTGCACCATGTGTACTACTGAAAAGGCTGGCCTGTTTATGAAAAGTTTTCTCGTTCCCCAATGATACCTGCATCGGAAAAATAAGGTAAACAAAAAAACGTTTGACTTAGAGTTATCCTTAGCATCCTTTTAACTTGGACTAAACTGTTGACTTCCTCATAGGCACATTCTGATTGATATAACTGATAAGTAAAGTCAAATTATTCATGAACATATGCCAGTTACTTTGACAAAACAACTTTAGTACTGGATGACCCATTAACATGTTCGGTTATTCATTGTAACAATGGTCCATGATGATATTGATGCTTCTATTTAGGAAGGAGTGATGGATTATAATTAGCATTTCATATTAAATAGTGGTCCATGATGATATTGATGCTTCTATTTAGGAAGGAGTAAAGGATTCTAATTAGCATTTCATATTAAACAGGAGTCCACGATGATATTGATGCTTCTATTTAGGAAGGAGTGAAGGATTCTAATTAGCATTTCATATTAAACAGGGGTCCACGATGATATTGATGCTTCTATTTAGGAAGGAGTGAAGGATTCTAATTAGCATTTCATATTAAATAGTGGTCCATGATGATATTGATGCTTCTATTTAGGAAGGATTGAAGGATTCTAATTAGCATTTCATATTAAACAGGGGTCCACGATGATATTGATGCTTCTATTTAGGAAGGAGTGAAGGATTCTAATTAGCATTTCATATTAAACAGGGGTCCACGATGATATTGATGCTTCTATTTAGGAAGGAGTGAAGGATTCTAATTAGCATTTCATATTAAATAGTGGTCCATGATGATATTGATGCTTCTATTTAGGAAGGAGTGAAGGATTCTAATTAGCATTTCATATTAAACAGTCGTCCATGATGATATCGATGCTTCTATTTAGGAAGGATTGAAGGATTCTAATTAGCATTTCATATTAAACAGTCGTCCATGATGATATCGATGCTTCTATTTAGGAAGGATTGAAGGATTCTAATTAGCATTTCATATTAAACAGTCGTCCATGATGATATCGATGCTTCTATTTAGGAAGGATTGAAGGATTCTAATTAGCATTTCATATTAAACAGTCGTCCATGATGATATTGATGCTTTTATGTAAGAAGGTGTGAATGATTCTAATTAGTATTTCCGTCATTTGTTATATCGAGAATTTGGATAATTAATTTTTAAAAAAAATGGCATTCTGTCAGAATACAAAATGTTAAAAAAAATAAAAGAAAGAAAATACTCATTCAGTTGCAAATTAGATTGGAAATTGCTTCATCTGTATGTTAAATCATTGCTCTAATAAAAACCTTGCTATGATGTGCTGTTTTTGCTGGGTTATGTTTACAGGCGTATGTACACACACACACACAGATGCTGATAGGTATGTGTCCTGCTTCACTGACATAAAAATCTAAAAGGACACAGAAAAATTGTATCCATGCTTCCCAGTGTTTTTTTGTTTTTTTTCCTCCACCATTTCCAGTTTACTGTAAATACATTTCAATATTTTCTTGGAAATGAATTACATGCTATGGGGTACAAGGTAGAGGTTAGACAGCTTTAGTTGTTCATAGATAAAAACTCTACAATTTAGTGGAAACTTTAGTTGGTACCTATCAAATTTCTCGGGGATTCATTCAAATCAAATACATGCGTCCAAGGATGCACTAAATTAAAAAGCTATCACCATAACTTTATGTATGTATATATATATATGTGTATATATATACTGATATAATACCTAGAATAAAATTCACACATATATAATGTGTGTGTGAAGTTTATTCTAGGTATTATATCAATATACACATAAAAATAAACTTTATATATATCTATAGTATAGCAGACTGGGCTCTTTAATTTTGGTATTGTAACCAGTCTAGATGAATAAAAATTCTGAATTCAAACTTTTCTTAAAAATTGACCTTGCGTTGCATCCAGCTAGTAAAGAGAGGTTGTGCATATATATATATATATATATATATATATATATATAATTTACCAACCCCTCTGCATAAAAAGGATGTGCCACAAGGTCAATTATTTAAGCGGAGTTTAACAGGTTTGAATTCAGGGTTTTCCTTCTCCTAGACTGGTTATCTGGCCAAGGTTATACAGCCCAGTCTTCCCTATTATTTACCCATAACTGTAGAGGGAGTAGTTGGATGCCTACCTTTCCCAAGGGTATCAGTGCTATATGAAATGCAAACTGCCTCATCTAGGATTTGAACTCAATAACATTAATTTAAATGGAAAGAATCTGTAAGAAATAAACAAATCTGGTAGACCTTGCATAGCTTATCATAGACCAAGTATTGCAAGCAAACTTCCTACTAATGTAGCACTAGAAAAAGATTATTCTAACTAGCAAATATATGCACCCTCCGGGTGCAAGTATTTAAGTTTTAATGTAATGAAATATCGTATTAAATTAGAAAGTCTAATAAGAAGGCAGATAAAAAGATATGTAACAGAGTGGTGGTATAATAGAAAAATAGAAATGAAACTTACTCTTCCATCACTCCCGTCTTTCATTGCTGAATTTTACTTATTTAACTATTTAGTTAAATTAGGAAAAAAAGAATAAATGACAGTTATTTTTTCTTGTTAATGGATTTCATTTAAGATTCATTGAAGAGATTTTTGCTTATATTGATTAAAATAAACCAAACAATTAAAACATAATACTAAGCACATATTTAAAAAATCACATTTTTAATATCAATATACAAATTAGCCTTCCCATTCACACTGCACCGCTATTTTTTGTAATATAAAATACAATTGCATGTTATTAGTATGTAGATATGGTCAACAGTGTAAGTAATGTAAAACAATTTTATCAATAATTGAGGTTTAAATAAAAATAAAATCATGGAGAATATGATGTAAATAATGAAAGGAATTGTGACTTGTATAGTAATATAGTTTCGGTTACAGACTGACAAACCCACAATCTCCATTATAATAAGATATACTCTGAACTGGCTAGAACCATTCCATGAATTCTACTACAACTACTACAGTCATGAAGACAAGAGAGTTTTCCAATTGAATCGCTAAGATATTTTTTGTGTATTTCATTTAGTTCCATCTTTTTTAAACTGAAACCCTTGACCATGGCTGCCACATTTATCACATTTGAGATGAACAAATATATACTGCTAAAAAAATTTTTTTCTTTCTTTATACCTAATTATATTTAAAATTTTGTGCTGGGAATTCTTTTTATTTTATTTACTTTGGTGGAACATACCATGGTGGAATTTACCTTGTGGAATTTTCTTAGAAGTGAATTTTGTTACTTAAGGGACTGATTTGTAGATAGACATTAAGAAAAGATAATTAATTTTCAAAGTAATTCTTCTCTCTAAAATCATGAAAACTTTTAAATGCCCTTTTTTTTCTTTCTTTTTCTTTTTTAAAAAAAATTTGCTTTGTTTCATCTTATTTTTATTTTCATGTCTATAGAGAATATTTTTTATGAATGAATTGTATTTTTTTTTGTGAGATTAAAAAAAATCTATTTATTTATTTATTCATTTTTTTTGTAGTTTTTCTGATGTCATGAGTCAAGTGGTGTGTCTGCAGACTTGTTGCTTTAGGCTCTCCATATTTCTTATCTTTGTTTGTCTTCATATATAATTCATCAGTTTTTGTTGAAAAATGACCAAGTGATGAAATGTGTGTGTGTGTGTGTGTATGTATGTATATATATATATATATATATATATATATATAAGCTGCAAGTACAGAAAAAAAGCTGGAAAGGTGATTTAGTTCAGATATTTTCAGATTTGATTAACAAGTTTCATTTTCGTTATTTTTTTCATTTTTTTAAAATTATTTTTTAAAGTCATATTTCCATCTTTTCCTCCATTTTTTTTTTTTTCTTTTCCCATTTTGCTTTTCATTCTTCTCTTATTCCGTCTGTCTGTCATTCTTTCTTTTTCATTGCTTTTTTTTTTTCTTTTTCTTTTTTTTTTTTTTCTTTTTCATTGCTTTTTTTTTTTTTTTTTTTTTTTTTTTCTTTTTTTTTTTTTTTTCTTTTTTTTTTTTTTTTTTTTTTTTTTCTTTTTCCTTCCTTTTTTTTCTTTTCCTTTTTCTTTTTCCTTTTCCTTCCTTTCTTTTCTGTTTCCTTTTTCCTTTTTTTTCTTTTCTTTTTCCTTTTTTTTTTCTTTTCTTTTTCTTCCTTTTTTTCTTTCCATTAAAAGTCTAAAATACATTCTTGTAGTTCATGATTATATGATTAACAACCAAGAATTATGCTTGATTTTTGTTCAAATTTTGATCTTTATAAACCTCCCCCTCCCCCTCCTCCTTTGTTGAATGTGACTGTCTTCTGTCTTCAGTTTATAGGAAGACAAAATAAATGGAATGGTGGTAATAGCTCAAAATACAATGCATTCAGTCTCTAAAAATAACTCTCAAACATATCTGTAGGCAAATAACATTGAGAGATGAATGGACATAAAGTGGGTGCTCTGTTTTAGTTTACAATATACTCATAAACTTAGCCCTCTTTTTTTTGTATTGTGCAGTTGTGTGACAGAGGTGACTTGGTGTTCAGTTATATATTGTTTTGTTGATGTGTGTGGCATAATGCTTATTGTTTTAGAAAATCGAATTGGGGACATAAGTTCAAATCCTGGACTAGTCTGTTTGCATTTCACATTGTGCTAATACCCTTGGGAAAGGTAGGCATCCAACTATTCTTCTCCATCTATGGGTAAATAGTAGGGCAGACTGGGTTCTTTAACCTTCGTTTAGCAACCGGTCTAGGAGAATGAAAACTCTGGATTCAAATCTGGTAAACTCTGCTTAAAAATTGACCTTGTGTTGCATCCTACTTGTGTGGAGGGGTTGGTAAATACATGTGTATATATAAAGTAACTGGGAGAAATTGGCTCTGTAAAATGCATAGCTGAGTATGTATTTACGCAACGCCTCTGCAACACGTGCAATTTTTAAGTGGAGTACAGCTGGATATAAATCAGTTTTCCTTCTCTTAGACTGGTTACCTAACCAAGGTTAAAGAACCCAGTCTGCCCAACAATTTTATCCATAGTACGAGGAGGGAGAACATGTGGATTCATGACTTCCCAAGGGATTATCACAAAGTGAAATGCAAACAAGCTCGTGATTTGAACTCAGTTTGCTAATTGCATTTGCTATGGTGATAACTGTTACGCTAAATGCCCTACCATAACTGGGTATTGTGCTAGTGTCCCAACAAAATTTACTTTCATAACTGGGTATTGTACTGGTGTTCCTACCAAATTTACCGATAGAAGATTAGGGTGTGGGGAAAAATAGATTGTCAATGAAAGTGTAGAATAATCATACTAAATTCTAATTACTGTCAAATTGGTAAGATAAGGCAACAAGGAGCTGTAACTTAATACGGATTTAACCTTGTTGCAATCCTACTGCAGAATGCCAGAGTATTTATGAAGCCTCATAACATCATAAAAACCAAGCAGCCAATCAGCACTCAAGAAATGGAATCACCCAAATACATGAATGGACTATTCTTGAGTTCCATATGTACCAGCTGTTTTGGGCACTAGTCCAGTTGGGCTTAAGCAGTTGCTGTTGTCCAAACTAACAGTATACTGACTGACTGACTTCAACAGAAAGTTGAGACTGAAATGAATTGACAATTGCCAAATTTATTGGAAGAAATTAAAAATAACCTGATCCACCTTGTTTGGCTTGAGTTATTATGAATGGTTTATTTTTAAATAAAGTCTATAATAGAAATTATTAGATCATTTAAATTGGGCTGTGAGAAATGTTTAAATATAGTCGACATTTGTTGGTAGTCGGCTGATCTTGCTTGTCTGGCTAAATTGTTATTTCAATTCAGTGCATGTACAGAAATACATGTGAAAAATTTTCATGAAATAATTCCTTTTCTGTCAACCCAAACACATTTGCAGCCATTGAGTTAAATAAAAAAGTTAAAAAAAAGGCCTCTTTTCACTTCCTATTCTTAGGATGGATATTGGTCACATTGGCTGATAATGTAATAAATGTCAAATTTGCTTTGGTTGTACTTATTCATTAGAATCTGACATTTAATGATGGGTTTATCTTTGTTGAATTGTCATCAGTTTCTCTTGCTCTATTTGTGGAAAGGGAGACTTTAGCTGGGCATATTTCCTGTTGGCCATAGCCTCATTTTGCTCTTTTGCTAATATGATATGAGAATTTATCTATTGCTGCTTTATATATATATATATATATATATATATATATATATGGAAATATGACGAGGAAATTAATCCGACAATATGTGAAGAAAATGTTTTCAAAAATATAACAGACACAGGATGTTATGATCAAAGGAAAAATTTTATATATCTATACTTAAGTATTTTGGTTTATGATAAACCATCATCAGGACAATGCAAAATAAATTTTTGTAAGGGAGAAAAATGAAAATGTTAAGTGTATGGTGAATGTTTGAATATGTTATTTACCGTTTTTTTTTTTTAATGTTGGCATATGAATCTGAAATATGATAGATGTAAAGTTACTCATCTTGATAACGTTGTAGTAGTATTCCCTATACATATAGTACAAGAATGCTGCATGCGGTCTTGAACAAGTTGTGGAAACAGCACCCCCACAAGAAAGCAGCTGTATGGCCACCTGCCCTCTATCTCACAAACCATCCGAGTGAGACGGACAAAACATACTGGACACTGCTGGAGGAGCAAGGACGAACTCATAAACGATGTTCTCCTGTGGAAGCCAACACATGGTCAAGCTAGTGTGGGCCGCCCGGCAAGAACCTACATTGACCAGCTCTGCGCGGACACTGGATGCTGCGCAGAGGACCTCCCTGGGATAATGAATGATGGAGAAGGTTGGTGAGAGATTGTCATAGATATATATACTAACAGCACGACATGATGATGATGACTGTTCTTATATAAGGATAGCTTTGGCATTAAATGTCCAATGAAGGTTGATATGCCATTAAACAAAGAAACCAAACCAAATCATTGAAAGACTTGTCGACCTGAGAAAAGGAATCTGTGGAGGAATGCATTTACCAAAGTTTTATTTAAATCATGTCTATGCTATTTACTGTTAACATGGAATTACCATAATTTTTTTTTCTTCTTTTCTTTTGTTGCTTTAAGTGGTAATTTCCAAACGTAGATTTATCATTTGCAAAAGTTACCTTCTTGACACTTTAGATTTTCTTTTTTCTTTTCTTTTTTTTTCTTTCTTTTTTCTTTTTCTTTTACTGTTTCCTCTTTGCATTACTCCCTTGAAATAAGTTAATTAAGTACCCCCCCCGCCAAAAAAAAGTAATCCTGATGGAATTGAAATTGAACTGGATACTGCTCTTTGTTGACTTGGCTCTCTCTCTCTCTCTCCCCATCTCTCTCTCACCCCCCATCTCTCTCTCTCTTTCTCTCTTTCACCCCATCTCTCTCTCTTTCACCCCCATCTCTCTCTCTCTCTCTCTCTCTCATCCCCATCTCTCTCTCTTTCACCCCATCTCTCTCTCTCTCTCTCTCTTCTCTCTCTCTCTCTCTCTCTCTGTCCATCTTTCTCTCTCTCCTCTCTCTCTGTCCATCTTTCTCTCTCTCTCTCTCTCTGTCCATCTTTCTCTTCTCTTCCTCTTTCCTCTCTCTCTCTGTCCATCTTTCTCTCTCTCTCTCTCTCTCATCTTTCTCTCTCTCTCTCTCTCTCCATCTTTCTCTCTCTCTCTCTCTCTCTGTCCATCTCTCTCTCTCTCTTCTCTCTCCATCTCTCTCTCTCTCTCTCTCTCTCCTCTCTCTCTGTCCATCTCTTCTCTCTCTCTCTCTCTCTCTCTCTCTCTCTCATCTCTCTCTCTCTCTCTCTCTCTCTCTCTCTCTCTCTCTCTCTCTCTCTCTCTCCTCTCTCATATATATATATCTCTCTCTCTCTCTCCCCTCCATATATATATATAATCTCTCTCTCTCTCCCCCTCCTATATATATATCTCTCTCTCTCTCTCCCCTCCATATATATATATATCTCTCTCTCTCTCTCCCCATATATATATATATCTCTCTCTCTCCCTCCATATATATATATCTCTCTCTCTCCCCCTCCATATATATATATCTCTCTCTCTCTCTCTCTCTCCCTCCCATATATCTCTCTCTCTCTCTCTCTCCCCCCATATATCTCTCTCTCTCTCTCTCCCCCTCCATATGTATCTCTCTCTCTCTCTCTCCCCTCCATATGTATCTCTCTCTCTCTCCCATATATCTCTCTCTCTCTCTCTCTCTCTCCCTCCATATATATCTCTCTCTCGCCCCCCTCCATATATATCTCTCTCTCTCTCGCCCCATATCTCTCTCTCTCTCTCGCCCCCATATCTCTCTCTCTCTCGCCCCCATATCTATCTCTCTCTCGCCCCATATCTATCTCTCTCTCGCCCCCATATCTATCGCTCTCTCTCTCTCTCTCGCCCCCATATCTCTCTCTCTCTCTCGCCCATATATCTCTCTCTCTCTCTCTCGCCCCCATATATATCTCTCTCTCTCTCTCTCGCCCCCATATATCTCTCTCTCTCTCTCTCTCTCGCCCCCATATATATATCTCTCTCTCTCTCTCTCTCCGCCCCATATATATCTCTCTCTCTCTCTCTCTCTCTCGCCCCCATATATATATCTCTCTCTCTCTCTCTCTCCCCATATCTCTCTCTCTCTCCTCGCCCCCATATCTCTCTCTCTGCTCCCCCTCTTTATCTCACACCCGTCTTTCTCTTCCCCCTTCTCTCACACCCCTCTCTCTCTCTCTCACCGCCCCATCTCTCCTCTCTCACCCCCTCCTTCTCTCACCCCTCTCTCTCTCTCTCTCACCGCCCCCATATATCTTTCACTCATCCCCTTCTCTCTTTCACTCACCCCTTCTCTGCTCCCCCTCTTTCTCTCACCCCTCTTTCTCACTCTCACACCCTCTCTCCCTCCCCGTCTCTCTCCGATTTAATATCTACTTTCTTTGTGTGTACACGTCACAACCTGACCTGAATTTAATTTACATTAATAGCTGCAAATTTTTTTTTTTTTTTTTTTCTCTTCCCCCTTTTATTGCTAACTTTTCCTTCACTCATAAAAATAGCCACCAAAAACTTCAACCTCGAGTAATAAATGGTTATTACCGCAGTTTTACCATTCCAGCTGTCTTTTGCTGATTCTGGGGTTCATTCTTCAAACTCCTTTTATTACCAAAACGTTAATGCTCAGTGTAGAAAATTTGTTTTGGATTGTTTGTCTGGTGATTGCTGACAAGTTCATATTTCTTATGTGTACGACGAGAAGGTAAGGAGACGTGTTTATTGCATTAGCTTGTGTCATTATTGTTAATGGATATTGCAGCTCTTATTTGAGCTTGTAATTATTGGAAGAATCTCTGCTAATGGCAATTTGCAAAGGCAGATTGCATTCGTACCTTTTTTGGTGAACAGTGATCATAAACGGGATATTGCTTGTCGCCATTGGATTTTGAACTTGTTCTGCCGAGTTTCCCTTGGTGCTTATTTGCACTTCCCTTTATTTACACCCCTTTTTATTTGCACCCATTGATTATATCACATGACACTGGAAAGTTTATCTTTCCTTTTACAAATGATGTTGATTTGGGAGAACTTTGTAACCAATTAAATCAGCTTGGCTGGGAAAAGAGCACACGTGTGTGTGTATATCTATTATCATACTAAAGCTGAGTTAATCAACTTTTGCTTCCAAAAGGCCTTTTTACTGTTTATTTTAATGACATGAAAATTATATTAAATTATTCCTTATTTTTAGGATTGAATTATGTTTGAAAAAGATTGTTTTAATTGGTTCTAATTAGTCATAATTTGCAATTAAGTCAAAAACCGACCAATCTCTTACTTTACTCTCTGTCCATCACTTTCTTCCCCTCTATGTATCTCTTGACTACCTCCTCGTTATATAATGTTAGTTTCTCTGGAGAGTAGAGAGAGAGAGCCGGGAGAGTTTGAAATGTATTTCTATGTTAAATTTCACAACCAGCAACCTGTAGCTTAAATGAGGTCAAACATTTACTTTCTTAGAAAGCTTACAAAATTATTTGTCTGGCCATATTCATTTAAAAATTTTTTTAATTCACTTGCTAACTCCTTTTTCCCTAATCTCAATTATTTACCCAAAGGTGAAATGGTGACCCAAACGGTCATGTTTTATCTAATATATATATATATATATATATATTTGTGTGCTCGCTCTCTCTCACTCTGTATATATATATATATTTATATATTGTCATCCACACACAGTTCTGTTTTGCTGTTTCACGGCTCCTCAGTGTGACTGTTGGAATTCAAACCCGACCAATTCATCATCAGTCAGACATCTTAGCACCGTGTCATCTACACACCCACCTTTTTAGAAATGTGTCATCCTAATAAGTTCCTAGAAATTCTGGAAAAAATTAATGAATAAATAAAAAACTGAGAAATAAAATGTTTTGATATTTTAGCAAAATTCTATGGATACAGAATTATAAAATGATATTAATAGCCAACAAAAAGATTTTTAAACACAGAAAATTTCTAAGCTTTTGGGTGCCTCTTTGTATGTGATATTTTTTGCACCTCTTTGTATGTGATATTTTTTGCACTGTTGTAAATATGGAGTCCTTGTCACTCCTAACTAATGAACTGTGAATATGTGGCTGACCCTGACAAAAACCTAAATCTGACCTCTCTGAGGTCAAAAACATTTTTTTCTACTCTATTTTGCCATCTGATGACCTCGGAGGTGAACCTTCTATAGTCTGTTAGATCTTGATATCAGTTCAATATCCAGTGCAAAAAAAAAATCACTCTGGGAACAAACTTTATACCATAAAGTGCTCATGCAGTGATGCTGATAGCTTTTTGATTTAGTGCATCCTGGGACGCACATATTTGGTTTGAATAAGTCCCCAGACAGGCCGGGTTAGCTCAGTCGGTAGAGCGTTCGGCTAGAAACCACAAGGTTCCTAGTTTGATACTGGCCCTCGCCAACTCAGTGTATGAGTAGCACAGGAATCTGTGCGGTAAAGTAAGGAGCTAATGGTAGGTGTTGTGCTCCACCTCAGATGCTAAAATACTCTCCTTGGTCTAGCGCTAGTGAAAATGAATTAGACTCCCTCGCTAATTGGTTGATACCGACTTTAGGACACTTCGACGACTTATGTACTTAAGTCCCCAGTAAATTTGATGAGTCCCAACTAAAGCCAGCTAACTCCTACCTTGTAACCTATCCTGTGTAATTCGTTTCTAAAAAAAATTTGAAATGTATTTACAGTTAGTTTGTAAATGGTGAGTGAAGAAAAAGAAAAACACTGGGAAGCAGATATGATTTTACTGCATCCTTTTAGATTTTTATGCGTCAGGGATGCAGGACGTGTACCTATCAGCATCTCTGTTCATCTATAATATGGACTTCTAAATTTGGGTGCTGAAATTCTGAAGGGAAAAAAACAAAACAAATAAAAACAACACACATGTTGCAATGAAAATATATAGGTTGAGTTAATACAGTTCTAATTGACAACAATCTGTAGATTGCAGGTTCAATCCTGACCACAGGCGATATTAACATAGAATACTTAATGTAGCTTAACACTTGTACCCGGTCATGATTAGCGGAATAAGAACTGTCTACCTCAGTGGATTGAATAAAGGGTTTAGCTTGAAGTTCCATGAAGGCTCCCAATTATGATATAACCTGAAGAAGGCTGGAGTGCACATCAGCCGGAAGACCTGCCCACCCCATCCCAATGGGGCCACTTGTTAGCTGTAGGCAGCAACCCATAATGCCTTCGGACAGGTTTATGGTGACTGAACAGTCTGTGACCTGAGTACTAAATTGTCCTGTGAAATGCAATGCTTCACTTCAGCCTTTCTCTGATGGGCAGTCAAAGAGGCCCTATCCAATCAGTCGGCTGGTCATATCAAGACCTAGCATCTATATAATTGTTCCGACCATATTCTTCAAATGGCTCTCATTACATATAGGTCCTAGAAGGTGGTGACTGAGAGTCAATTACAATTATTTTTAATACATATGCAGAGATGCTGATTGGTATATACATCCTGCATCACTGACACACAAAAATCTAAAAGGACTCGGTAAAATTGAATCCATGCATCCCAGCATTTTTCTTTTTTTCTTCCCTCACCATTTCAAGCTAACTGTAAATATGTTTCAATATTTTCTTAGAAATGAATTATGCAGTTAAAAAGTAGGAGTTAGATGGCTTTAGTTGTTTCCGCAAATCATAAATAAAAGCCCTACAATCTATTAAGAAACTTTATTTGCAACCCATAAGTTTTCCCAGAGATTTATTTAAAGCAAATATGTGCATCCAAGGACGCACTGAAATAAAAAAAATCTCTCAGCATCACTGCACATGAATATTATGAAAATTATTTCTTCAACAAATCATATATATGAAAAAACAAGATTTGGCAATAAATAACCCACAAGTTTTGATATGCCATTAAAGCAAACAACCAACTAAATAATAATGTTATATACTTACTGTATTTTCATTATGTCTATTCTTTGCTATTGTTCAAATTTAACAATTAAGATGTTTACACTGTCTGGTTTGCTGGTTTTTCCGGTTTCTGGTTTTATTTTTGCCTAAAACAATGAACAATTGTTCTGGACGTGTCGTCAAAGCTTTCAGTTCCACCTTTCATAATAGACAAAAGATTCCAATTCTGAAATTGTTGCTTGTGACATTAATGTTTCATTTGCAGTGAGGATGACAGTCTTTTGTCCAATTTGTGTTTAATAAATGGAGAGGAGACACTATTGCAATGGCTGTCTGAGTTTTGAGGAGAAATCTTGGAAAATTATCTCTTGGTAATATAAAAATATCCATCGCTGTTTTGAGAAGCTTGGCCTCGTCTGCCATTTCGACAAAGATAATAATCAAACATATTAGCAAAGAGTTTTAAGATAAGCTTGCAAGACATTATGCTGCAGCAGATATCCAAAGTAGATATTGAGCTTAGCTATGTCTGGCACAAGGCTACTTAGTTGGAGTTTAGCTTAGTATAATGGTTCATTGACATTGCAGTCTCGGAAGACTATATTGTTACAGCGCATCCTGTGACTGTGAAGTTCAATGTTTGAAAAACATTCTCGACCACAGATGTCACATGTGAAGGCTGTCCCTGAAATGTTGATGTGCCGGTGCTTTGTTGCTGCCGCTTTCTTCTGGATCTCTTGGCTTCATGGTGTTGCGCCAGGGCAGCTTCAGACATGAACATTCCGCTACGGAGAGCCTGCAGCCACCGAGGACAATCCTCATCCAAATAAAATATAAACATCAAACATTTTATATAAATATGTATGTATATAAATATCAAACATTTTACTCTTATGAAGGCTGTTATTCTTTGTATGCTTAAATATTCTATAATTTTCTATTATTATTTTCTATTTAAAATAATAATGAATAGAATACATGCGTACATGAACTAACTCCTGGCCGAAACACGTGTTAGTAAACTCATATTAAATCAATTTTATCCATTCAACATTTTCTTTCCTTTATTTATTTATCCTTTCAACTTGCACACACACACACATACACACATATATATATATATATATATATATATATATAATGCGAGTGTGTGGATGTCAACTATAATTGCACACCATAGTTGATTGTTTGCAGCATGTTATTCTCTAGTGTGTTGTGACAAATCTTTTGAACAGTTAAAAAACCATGCTAGAATATAGTAATATATAAATGATGTGCTGTGAAATCCTTATCAATTTAGCTTGAAACTATAACTTTGTGTGTGTGGATATAGATATATATAATTTTTTTTTTTTTTTTTCTTTTTTGTTGTTGCTTTTGTTGAACTTATGTAATTGAGGCAATCGAATCAGAGATGTCAGGTGTTCTTCTCTTTACCTGTTTTTGTTGATGGCCTGTGGGTTTGGATTGAAGCTGAAGTCTTACAAAATGAAATCTTTCTCTGCAAAGCAAACTTTATCCAATAGTTGCTTGCTTACAGTATATTTTGAACTGTGCACAGGAAATCTTCATTGTGGCCTATCAGTCTGCAGTCTCTCGGATTCGTGTGTGTGATACTGGTTTAGAATATCTGGCAAAGAATGAAAAAGAAAAAAAAGAGCTGCAATGTCTTTACACAGGTGGTTACCAAATGTATAAACCTGAGTTAGAGATTAGTTGTAGCAAGAATTCTTGAGTTTAGAGTTGGATTTAAAAAAAAAAAAAATTTTTTTTTTAAATTTAAAATTTTTTTTTGAATATTGTTTTTTTTTTTTTTTTTGTAATGTTTGGTTTATTGAAATTAAACCGGGTCTGTGGAGTCAGAACACAATACCTTTCGATTCCAACTCCTCTAATTTTGGTACTTTTAACTCCGACTCCTCTTTGTGTGATTAAGTTATTATAGCCTTAAAATCTCAGAAAGCTTAGGAGTTTTTATAATCTATTTATAAGTAGTTTGCACTATATGCACAGACTAAACTATTAAAAAACCATGCTAGACTTTACAGACTAAATTAAGATGATATAAAGTATATATTCAACTGGAGTCAGTATAGTTTTACCACACCCAGTGACCCCTTAATTACTTCTGGCTCAAATTCAGACTCCACAGCCCCGAATTAAACATTAAAGACATATAGCTGTTCTGCCTTCATCTGAGATTCCTCTTGTCCCCCACACACATTTCCTTTTTGTTTAGACCCATCTATGTCCTTGGACTTCACAGGCTCCTAAGGCTGATAGATTGAAACCTGCCTAGCAACAGAGGGACAATCCTTAAACCAACTGGAGTTTTTCAAGACTATTCCAGTTTCCTCTTGTTCATTGTATGACCCAGATGTGTGTAACATGACTTTAGAAAAAAGACATTTTCTTAATCTTTCTTAACCTGAGGCTATCTGAGAATATTTACTTTTCTGTACTTTTCCCTTTTCTCCCTTCAATGTCCGTTTTTATGTGATAATACCTCACTTTTTCATTATACTTATTGTCTCAAGTTTTCTTTGTATTTATTTTATTTTATTGTTTTATATTCTTTCATCATCATTTGGTTAAACTACTGCCCAATTCCTTTGTCGTCAAGCCCTAGCACCTATATGATTTTCCCAACCCTATTGCCCTTATGGCAAGCCCCAACCCCTTTTTATCATATGGGTGCGGGTCTACATGTCCTGGGAATGATGTTAAACTCTATCTGATGGTGAGGTTCCAGTTTGGAGGTTTGGGGAATGTGGAGCACCCCTTCATCACCATTGCTCCCTGGTCCACTCTGACCCGGAGTGGTAGTACCTGTTAGGGTCCCATCTATGGGTTAAATAGAAAAATGTATTTATAAAAAAATTGTATTATCCATTAAGAATTGATTTATTTCAAAACTTTATCGGCATTAAATGACCCAGTGGGGTTGATATACTGTAAAACAAACCAAACCAATTCCTTCGTACAAGTGAAAAGGCAGAATAATAGCATTTCATGATTTCCCGGATTTATGTATAAATCTAGCAAATCATGAATAGTTCATTAACACATAATTTATGGGGTGCGCAGAGAGAAAGGAGGATAATGGGTGCGCGAGACCGCTGTCTTACGTCTCGCAGTTCCCTTTTTTTTTCTCCCTCTGCTGCTGCCACTGTCGCAACCCCCGCCTGACTACGACCTGTCTGTCTCTCGTCACACCTCACAGAATGGGCCAGGTTAGCTCAGTTGGTAGAGCATTTGGCTAGAAACCACAAGGTTCCTAGTTTGATACCGGTCCTCGCCAACTCAGCGTATGAGTAGCACAGGATCTGTGCGGTAAAAAGTAATGAGCTGATGGTAGGTGTGGCGCCCCACCTCAGATGCTAAAACAATCTCCTTGGTCTAGCGCTATTGAAAAGGGGCTAGACTCCCTCGCTGACTGGCTGATACCGACTTTAGGCCGCCCCTTCGACTTTACTTAGATTAAGTAAAAAAAAAAAACAAAAAGAAACCCCCTCCAAAAAAAAAAAAAAGCTATTGGTCATTTCATTAAATGAAAAAGCGAATAGTTACCGCTGTTGCACATTTGAAAAGCGAAAGGAGTTGCTTCCCTTAGATTTTTGTTTTAAAAATTTTTTTTTAGCGCCAATTGAATTGGAAGACGGCAGAAACGACACAGAGAGGCAGACCGCTAGTGAAAGTTTAGTTTAGAAGGGGTTTTGGAGTTGTCGCTTGGTTGGATGACAAGATAAGATGAAAAGGAAAGAATTTATGGAAAGTAAGGAAACAAAGAGTATTATTAAAAAAAAAAACAAAAAAAAAACAAACTTGATTACGTATGTCAGTGACTTGACCTTTTACATCTTTAGCCCCAGGGATGTCAAAAACACTACCTAAGTTGCAAAAAAATTTGAACATTCAG
>CM042148.1:62902763-62920263 GCA_023376005.1 Doryteuthis pealeii | reverse complement strand
AAAGAATTGACATGCCATAAAACCAACCAACCAATATTTTTTTATTGTTTTAAAACAATCAAAAAATTCTGATATTGTTTTTTTATGTTTTAAAAATTGAAATTTTAATACTATCAAGCCATACCATTATTTTACTTATATTGTTCTTTTTTCTCTCTCTTTTTAGGTAAGTACCATGTTTCTATCAGCAGGATCTGGTAGGTCTGTTTATTTCATTTTATTTTATCCACGAGGTTTCTAGTTCGAAACGGCCCTCGCCAACTTGGTGTATGAATAGCGCAGGGATCTGGCTGTAAAATAAAGAACTGATGGTAGGTGTGGCGCTCCACCTCAGATGCAAAAAAAACTCTCTCCTTGGTCTAGCGCTATTGAAAAGGGGATAGACTCCCTCGCTGATTGGCTGATACCTTTAGCCACCCCGATGATTTTTTTACCATACTAAAGTGTGTGTGTGTGTGTGTGTTCAATCTAAGAATCACAGCCAAACAGAAAATCCAATGAACCTGATTTTTTTTCTTTCTTCATATTCATGAAGTGAAAATGAAGACAATCTGATAAAAAAAATCATAAGAAAGCATTTTTTCAGATATTATGAAACTTATTCTTTCTCAGAGCATCATCATTCGTTATTTCTTTTTCTCTAAAGTATTTTTGGGCTCTGCTGGATATTTTTGTAAAATTTAATCGAATAATGCTTAATGTTATTCAGAGTATAAAAGCATGTTTAATACTTACATGGGTAACCATATAAGCAACAGCATCTACTGTAAGTAACCTGATATTAAAATCACTTGATTCAGCAATAAATGACCCAATAAGGGTTGTATTATTTGGATTTTTCAAACTCCTCATCTTTATTGTTATATACACAATATTTTCACTGATGTATGCTCCGGCCTTCTTCAGGTGTTTCTTGTTGAACTTGGGAGCCTTCATTTCGTAATTAGGAACCTTTACAGAACTTCGAAACGAACCCTTTATTTAATTCACTGGAGTAGACTGTTCTCATTCCATTGTGTAAATAACAATAAAGATGAGGATAACAGTCCGAAAAATCCAAATAATACAAATTATCAAACCTCATCTAAAAAATTCAGACAAATAGTACCAATAAAGTATCAGATGCTGATAGGTATGTCTCCTGTGTACTGGACTCACAAAAATCTAAAAGGATGTAGTAAAACCATATCCATGTGTCCCAGTGTTTTTCTTTTTTCTTCCTTCTCCATTTCAAGCTAACTGTAAATACATTTCAATAGTTTCTAAGAAATGAATTACATAGGATAGGTTACAAGGTAGGAGTTAGACGGCTTTAGTTTGAGACCCATAAATTTTCTTGGGGACTTATGCAAAGCAAATATGTGCGTCTCAGGATGCACTAAATCAAAAATCTATCAATATCACAGAAGTATGATATGCAACCAAATCAAACCATTGTAGGAGAAGTAAAACTCTGATTTTAAACTAGAACGACAATTAAAGAAGTCACTTAACTCTCTCTTTCTCTGAAGAACAATAATGATGCACTGCTGATGAAGAGAACCTGCAAGGAGCCATGATTGCACAAGTCCTCAAGAGATGTTGCATTTTCCCTTCTATGATAAATTCTTTTTATTTCTATAATTTCATTGATGCAGGATATTCTACAAATTTTCTGTGATATAATCATTTAAGAGGGATGCCTCCTGATATATGAAAGGAATTTTGTATCAAATTATAGACAAGTGAGAATAAGATGAGAAATAATTGAAAATGTATCTCAGTAGGTAGAGTGTCCGACTAGGAATCACAAGGTTCCTAGTTCAATACCAGCCCTTGACAACTCAGCATATGAGTAGCACAGGGATCTGTGCGATAAAGTGAGGAGCTGATTGTAGGTGTGGTGCTCCACCTCAGATGCAAAAACAATCTCCTTGGTCTAGCACTAATGAAAAGGGGGGCAGACTCCCTCGCTGTATGGCTGATGCTGACTGTAGGCCATCCTGATGACCTTAATTACTTGTGTATATATATATATATATTAATAAGTCATCCACAGACAAGTGTTTCGGCGTTTCACGCCTCTTCAGTGTAGCTAGACACAACTATCCTTGGGTAGGGTCGAACTCAGACTGACTGCATGGTAGTCTGATATCTTATCCCCTCGCCCACTGACAGCTGATGCGGGGACTGGTGTTTTTAAACTATTAAGTACATAGGAATGTTTATGTATTTTACGGTCACTGAGAGATCAAATTTCCGGGGAAATGATCATTGTTTATTTGCTTAGTAGTGAGTTAATTTTATTACCAATTAGAGAGCTCATTACCAAATTTATGGGAGCATATATTAATAAGTCATCCACAGACACGTGTTTCAGCGTTTCACGCCTCTTCAGTGTGGCTAGACACAACTATTCTTGGATAAAGGAAGTTTAGTAATCAATGAATAAAACTTATTTTGCTTAATCTGGCACGTAGGACTTGGATTGCTCATAGTACCAGCTTTTACTAAGTATTCATCCATTTAATTACTGTATAGGCCTATTGTTGCTTAACTTTCTTTTTTTTTCTTTTATTCACCAAGTTTTTCTTTGTTGGGTACATAGGCCATGGGTTGCTTATAGTATCAGTTGGTACTAAGTAGTCACCCATTTAAACACTGACCAGGCCTATTGTTGCTTAACTTATTTACTTAGTCACCATGACCAGACCTATTGTTGCTTAACTTATTTACTTAGTCACCCATTTAAGCACTGACAGGACTTGCTTAACTTTCTTATTTACTAAGCACCCATTTAAGCACTGACAAGGTTTATTGTTGCTTAACTTTCATATTTACTAAGTAATCACCCATTTAAGCACTGACAAGGTTTATTGTTGCTTAACTTTCATATTTACTAAGTAGTCACCCATTTAAGCACTGACAAGCTTAATATTGCTTAACTTTCTTATTTACTAAGTAATCACCCATTTAAGCACTGACAAGGTTTATTGTTGCTTAACTTTCATATTTACTAAGTAATCACCCATTTAAGCACTGACAAGGTTTATTGTTGCTTAACTTTCTATTGTAATCACCCATTAAGCACTGACAAGTTTATTGTTGCTTAACTTCATATTTACTAAGTAATCACCCATTTAAGCACTGACAAGGTTTATTGTTGCTTAACTTTCATATTTACTAAGTAATCACCCATTTAAGCACTGACAAGGTTTATTGTTGCTTAACTTTCATATTTACTAAGTAATCACCCATTTAAGCACTGAACAGGGCTATGGTTGCCCTATATTTTTTTTCTTATTTACTAAATTTTTCTTAGTTTGATATATCAGATTGCTTATAGTACTATCTGTTACTAAATTGTCACCTTATCTATGAATGGATCTTCGTGATACAGACTCGTGTAGTTTTGTCTTGTTAAGTCAAATATTGAGAATTTTACAACAATGAAACAAATAATTTGAAAAGATTTCTTCCTTCTCTTGCATTTTTTTTTTTTCACATTCTAAATATGATTGAGAGTTCAAAATATTATCGTTCTAACAACAGGGATTGAAGCAGCACCTCCTGACCTCCAGTACAATAATCTAACCTATCGCTGCCACTTGCAGGTTATGCCGATTTAACTTGGCTAATTTCCATTCCAGACTTTAGTGATGAAAATTCTCTTTTGGAAATTATCGGTTTCTGATAATTCTTGTGCATTCTCTCATGAATGCAAGCGGATTTCTGGAGATTTTGTATCTCATGAATATTTTTCATTAGGGCATTTGTCTTCAGAGTCTGTCCAATTCTGAAATGATCTTTGGTTTCTGTAATTGGTTGGCTCAGGCCATTTACTCTATCTTCCGCTATTTCCAATCCAATTCCAGAATAATTTTGTTTTCTTTGTTTCAAAATTAAAATATCTCCTAAATTATGCATCCGCATTTGCAATAGGATGATTTTCGGCCAGACTCTCTTATCTTTTGTCTTTTAAACAAATTATTTTTATTTTTTTTTATTTTTATTTTTTTTTGTTGTTGAAAAATCTCCTCTTCCTCCTCTTCAAGTGGACTGGTGTTGTATGGCAGGAGAGGACGAAGTTTTCATTACCATCTTTCACTTGCTGTATTTTAAACATCTTTAGATTGTGTATTGGCAAAAAAAGAAAATCCAAAATTAAAATAAGTTTTATTTTATGTACATTGATATGTTTTTTGCCCAACCCATTCACCATGGGTAGTGATATATACTCATGTTGCAGGTATATAAACAATAGTGTTCTTTGCATGATAGTGACTTCATGATACATAGAGAGAAAGTGAGACACAGATAGATTTGTGACTTACTTGTTCTTTGTCTAGTCACCATGTTTTCGTTTCCTTCTTCCTATTCTATTTTGGCTATCGTGATTGTCTAAGTTCTTCTTTACATCTTTCTATCTTAGTTCTTCTTGTTGTCTCTTCTATTCTAAGGGCTTCTTATTAAGGGCATCTTTTAAGTCATGCATAGTTAATTAACAAGACTTATTACTACTTTGACAAAGCTTTATTTTAGCCCATTTTAATTCACCGCGCAGAGTCACAACCGAAGTAGGACATGTCTGTCCTGCCTGAGGTCTGGTTTTAAACTGGTTACCTAACTAAGTCTCACGTGACTTGCGATATTCCTGCCTTTGGGGGTCAAATTTCCCACATCGGTCTGTATTTTTCCATTTGGGCTCTTTGCATTCTCACTACAGGGTGTTATCAATAATCTATGCTACCACATAGATTATGCAACAGGTAGGAGGTGACAAGTATAGGGCACCCAGTGAGGATCAAATTCGCTGTCTGGTTGTGATGGATCTGTGAGACTAGCTTGCAAATCATTACACCACAATGGGTGACCCATTTTACTCAACCCATTCGCCCTGGGTAACATGTGACACAAAGTTGCAAGTATGGAGCATCCAGCAATGATTGAACTCACTGTTCTGAAGTGATGTATATGCAAGACTAGCTTGCTAACCATTAAACTATGATGGGACACCCTTTATGTACATAATGTATCCCTAACCACAAAATACATATGTTCACAATGTTTCCATCAAGTTTAGAAAGTAAATGTTTTGTATAAATTTATGTAAGGGTAATTCCATATCAAATCATCCAGGCCATGTCACTCACCCTCTTCATTTTTCTGAATTTTTTTCCAAGTGTGGATTATGATAAAGTTAGACAATCCCCAAAATTTGAGCTTCCAATTCCAAAAATTGGTGGAGTTATGTCGATTTTTAACTTTCCAAATTTGGTGGGGTTTGCAAAAAATGGCAACCTTTTTGTAATCTATTTTGGTCTGTAAAATAAGTTCTATAGCTTCCCTACTCCTAAAAATTGGTTTATAAAAGCATTTTGGCCTGAGGAATAAAAAAAATCCTATGTCTTAAAATCAACTAATTTTATGTTATTGATGATTTCTGATTTTTTCATAGCAAGATCAATATCCCGATCTGGCACTGTATCTACCACAAAAAATTTTTCTATTATTTCATGTATATATTGAACATTATTTGTACTAAAATGATAGTTTGATTTTTGTTCAGAACCGACCTTTTTCGAGAAGTGGGCTGCATAAGATCTGGGTCATCATCAAGTGGGTTACTAAAAAAATTCATGGTATAGTGAGGTAAGCATCTGCCTTAGAAATAGGGAAAAGTCGTTTAGGGGGGGGGTATTTCTTTTACCTCTCTTTAGTAAAAAGATTTTTCTATGAAAAATTGAATTCTTACTATAATTATTTCTGATATCAATATGATGTAATAGTTATACCCCTTTGTCACCAGCTTCCCCCACAAATATTTTTGCATGAGAGAATGTGCGAGTGAGTGAATTTTGAATGTCATTTTCCTTGTGAAATTAAGTAGACTATTCAGACAGCACTACAGACCACAGGTTTCTCATAACTGGTCTAAATAATGCCTAAACTGATCAAAATATCCTCCTTCAATATGAAACTATAGTTTTCATTGTCAAGAGACAGAGTTACCAACATCAGTCAATATGAACTATGGTCAAGAGAATTACTTCATCATTTACTGGAGATGTGTTACATCAGATTTCTTCTGTCCTGTTGCTAGGATTTAAAATACACTGATTCTCTCCCTTGGCAGACTCTCCGCACCAAAAGTGTCCGGGGTATAAGTGTAAACTGCATTTGATGCTAAGGTTTCAGATTTGGAAATTTCAGACTGTCTTTTCATTGCAATTACTCATAGCCCATTCTGACCATAAGTGGTAGTACCTGTTAGGGTCCATGTATAGATCAATAGATCTGTTTGAATTATTAGTATTAGATAGGAATATCTTATTGTAAAGTTTTTTAAATGCCATCCTTGGCAGTTGAAAAGGGCTAAAAGAAAGTCCTATGTTATGGAATCCTTTGGTGATCGTATAAGTCCTATCCCGCGTATTGGTAAAGGTCCAGTGATTTAATCCTATGTCCGTCGTCAAAGAATGTCGGCGTAATTATGACCAGTAGGGTCGGTTATGTATTGTATCAACCTCAGAGTACTGCCAGTGATTGGCCAAGGAATAGATCACATATCTTGTTTAATCTATAAGTAGGAGTGGAGATCTATCACACACCTTATATCTCCAAAATTTCTCAACAATTATGCTGTTTTTAACTGTAAATTATTTGTATTAAGAATAGTTACTTAAAGGTCCGATTAAGGATTGTTATTAATTACTTGAAACCAAATAACTGTGTGCAAACAAAATGACTATTATCAAATTACTTGAAAACCATATAATTATTAGTATTAGATAGTTACGTAAAACTATAAAACTGTGTGCCAATTATTGTATTGGATAGGATTGTTTCATATATATTGTGTGCAAAAAGAGGGAGGGAGAAAATTATGGAAGAACTAAATAAAAAATGTAATGCACAATTAATGCAAATTCCCTAAATTCTAGGTATAAAATAACTAGACAAGTTGACATGCCCTTAAAATTAATTGGTATTTCTTGTTGATTTATTATGAATTCTATATTTACATCGGAAAATCACATTCACAGATTATAACACCACGGTCGATTTCAACAAACAAGGATATAAACTTTCAAAACTTTCGATACTCTGAAGATGGCCGTTTGCCTGAAAATATTAAGTATTTAACACCAAAGAATTTAATAAATGTTTTCTCAACATATATTTTGCATTACTTTGCTTTCAAAAAAATTCATTATTACGTTTAAGATTAATGCTTTAATGCTATAAGAACAAACAAAATCTTTATTTTCTCATTTTTTAATATGGGTGTCTTTTCTCAAAATGCATAGCCTTTACATGAGCCTGTGATATTACAATTTGTAGATTTTTTTTGGACCAGAAACTGTATCTCACCACATCAGTGATGGTGTGCTGCAGTTCCAGTAGCAGATAGATTTTATAGGATTGATTTGCTAACCTCATGTTTATCTAGTTTTGAATTTGCAATTGTCCTAGACTGGTTGTCAGCTGAGGCTAGAGAGCTCAGTCTTTGGTTAAATTCTACTTAACAGACCTAAATTCCACCATCGTATGTCACCCAGTCGAAAGAAAAAAACCCTAAAATCAAGGAATTAACCGAATTTAATGAAATTTTCAGTGTTAATACATTAATGAATAAAAGATATAATGCACCAGTTTATTTTATTTTTAAAAACTTTAATATTTTTTCAGGTCAATTAACTTTGAACCACGTATGTTTGTGAATCTTGTTATGCCTCAAAGATACATGGTTCAAAGTTAACTGACCTGAAAAAATGTAAGAGTTTTCAAAATAAATAACTGGTGTGTTATATTGTTTATTCATTAATATATCAACACTGAAAATTTCATTAATTCGGTTAATTCCTTGATTTTTAGTATTTTTTTTTCTCCTTCAGCAGGTGACATATACGATGGTGGAATTTATGTCTGTAAGTAGGATTTAACCAGTCTTCTATTTTCATTATAGTTGGAAAGAAAAGGTATGATTTCATGCCATACCTAAAATAGGTAGGGACAAAATTTTACATGTTTTTTTTAACTCCCATGAATTAAAATTTGACAAAACTATAAAAAAAAAAATGAATGAAAGTTAATTTTTGTCTGGCTGCGCTAGAACATAGCAATAAATTAAGGCATGAGGCTGGGAATGACTGGATGCCATAAGATCAAAATTACCAAAATTAATTCTGTAATTCACAATTTCAATATTACAAATAAAACAAATATGTAACTTTTTTTATTTAATTTTCAATTCATTTTAATTTTACATTGGGCATTTAAGCAACGCAAGACCAATTGGAATGTGTCATTTTTAAATTTAGGTGAAATGAAATGGGACAAATACAAAAAAAATCTGTGATTAAGCGACACCAGATAATCTGGATTTATATTTTTGCCTGACATCTTGAACAATTGGACGGTCTGATTTTTAACCAGAAGGTGTTGCAGGATGACAACGGACAGAAGATTTAGGAACACCAGTATTAATGTATAGATAATTATTTTGAGTTTCGGTGTTTGAAAGTAATCTTTATTGCACACATTTAGTTTTTTACCAATCACTTTTTTTTCTCCAAACTCATACAGTTTAATTTAAAACCCAAACAAGAAATTGTTATTAACTAAAAAATAACCTGAAGAACTTGTGAAAAAATAATAAACCATGTGTCGTAATGAAATATTTCATGTTGTAATCTGTGAACTCATGAATATGCCAGAATCCGTCTGAAATGTATTTTATGGGGAAAAGCCATTTTTATAGTCAAATTAGCATAGTTGTGGTTAAAAATTATGGATTATTGTGTTGACTGCAACATTGTATGTAAGCGAGTTCAAATTTCAGTCATGATATTATGTTTCACTATCTGGCTAATTATTTGGGAAAAGTATAAGCCCCCTCCTCATCCTCCCCCACCCCAGATATGAGTTAAATAAGATACTGTTCTTCTACAATGGTAACTTTGGCATTAGATAACTCACAGTAAGAATTGGATTGCCATTCAAACAAAGAATCATATCTAAAAAGGCCTTAAGGTTTGCTGTTGCTCTTATAAAGTAGTCACTCCGTCTTAAAAAAACAAAAAAAAACAACTGCTTATTGCCATTACTCCCAGGTTTCACCCCCACCCAGAGTGGTAGTACCTTGTTAATTCTCTGGGTAAAATGATTAAAAAATTGTATTAAAATGTATTAAAAAATTGGAGCTTTGAAAAAAAAAAAAATGAATACCCTACAAAAATGAAATAAAACAAAATGTTCAGCATAAAATACACAACAAGAGTTTAATATGCTTAAAGTCGCAATCAAACATGAACTGTCAGACTTCTCTGTGGTGGACTGCTTCATGTCCAGCTACGCTGGCACAACACATGAAGCAAGGTCGCGAAGAAAAGCGGTGGCAATACAAAGCACCGCACGTAAACATGTTTGGGGACAGCCTTCACATGCAGGCATCTGTGGTCGATGAATGTTGTTTCGAACATTGGACTTTTCAGTGCAAGGAGGGCGCTGTAATTTCAGGGGGACAAGAACTACGGGGTTGTTTGGGATAAATTTGACAATTATATTTGGTTATTTTTCCTCTGTAGGTTGGAAGGTTTGGATGCAACTACGTATCAATTTAAAAAATTGGATCTTTCTTCATTCATGATATGGTGATGAAAGATAGAAATGGATGACTGGTAACCTCACCTGAAGTCATGAAAGAGATAACTGTACCTCATGATGATCTGTGGCTGGGCGATCAAAATAAGAAGATATTGGTTGCTGCCGCATGCTCTTTGAACACTGTAAATAATAATCAGACATGAACTGGAGAATTTGCATATGGTGACTACGAGGCTGTGGCTAGAAGAAGTACATAACAGATGATCTCGATTGCGTTCATTACGCAGATTTCTCAAATCTACAGAAAAAGTGTTGAGGACCCTAAGATGCTATGTGGGATTGCTAACACTGTAGTCAAGCCTGGATAACAAGGGTAGCCAATGGGTCGGCCATATGTATGGCAGCAGTGATTCAGCCCCTGCACAACTCTTGGAGAAGTCAAAAATGGTGTCGTCGAATTTTTACAATACACCAGTCCAGGATGTTTGGCCTTGAAACTCCAGGATCTTTAACCTCATGGATTATTATACTATTTGGCGCTGTAGAGAGCCCAATCGTCCCTGCAGTTCTACACAAAGCCCAGTTAATCGACAGAATTAAGGTGTTTTTTGAAACCCTTGCTCAGGGAAACTGTAACATCAGCTTCTCCGGTCTAGGAGGAGGATTGAGGCTGTGATCGACGCTAATGGCGTGTTTTATTTTGAAGTGAAACTTGTTGAACTTGTGTAATTTCCGTGCCTTGTTGATTTCTTTACAATCTATAAATTTTGGTAGGCTACCAGGCACTTTTTCTTTTTCCTTATGAAACTGTCAATTCTCCACCTCCATGTAATAATTAGTCTTTCAAGACTGCCAATTCCAATGATGGATGTTTTTCTAAATAAAGAAAATAAAAAATTTAAACAGGCAATGTGGGGCTTCATTGCTTCTTGCCTTTCACGTCACCTTATGGTTGATAATTTTGTTTAAATTTTTTGGATAGTTAGGGCCATTTATTTATTTTTTAATTTTTTAAATGGTCATTTCAGAATGTTGAAGAGGTTTTGACCTTCTCTTTCTCTCCAGCTCGTGTCCAGAACAGGCAACTAATTGGCCAACGCATTATTTATAGAGTTGACCATTAGTGGCATTATGACAATTTGAATCATCTCTTGTATATCAATCTGTGCTTTTTTGGTTGATCATTTTATTTTACCAAGCATAAAATATTGACCTTTTTATAGCTCAAGTTGCTAAGAAGCGTTTCAAACTAAGAACATCATGAATCCGGTTCAGTTATCTGGTCCCTCCCAACTCAGCATATTAGGTAGCACTGGGATCTGTGCGGTAAAGTGAAGTTGCTGATTGGTAGGTGTGGGTGCTTCCAACGCACAAGACACCAAAAACAATCTCCTTGATCTAGCGCTAGTGAATAAAGGGATATGTTTCTCGCTGTCTGGCTGATACTGAATTTAGGCCCCACCCCCCGGCGATTTTGACTTACTATACTTCTCTTTGGTTATTGGTTGTTGTTCTTTTGTATTTGGTATTTAATATTAAACTAGCAAAAATATGCACCCTCTGGGCAATTATTTACATTTTAAAATATATTAAATATATTGAATTGAAAGACTAATGAAATTAAATACAAAGCACAGAAACAAGATTACACTATTTTTAATTTAATTCCTGATTTCAATATAAAATTATATCTAGTGGATTGCTTTTATTTTGAAGAATAACAAATAATAGTAGAAATCAGTAAGATTCAACGTAATTAATTTATAAAAACATGTTTTTATTAAAACCGGTAATGCAAATTATTCACACCATATAATATGGTAAAAGGCTGTTATTCTTAATGATATATTACACACATTGCAAGATTTAACACATTAATACATGGGCAGTTTTGAGGCATGCTATCTCGGGGCTTAGATCTTATAGGCGACATTAACATTAATAGTTAATTAGGCTCTCATGTTTTTAACAATGATTATTCAATACCATTGATGAGAATATAACTAGGGGAATTGTGAATTGGTAAGTGACGTATTTCGGTTACTGGTGGAAAGACACATACTAGATGCTAATGATTATGATATGATTTTTATGATTAGATATGCTTTTCGTGCTATTTGAATTGAAATATCAAAAAGTGAAAATATGAGGAAATTTAGAAAATAAGTGTGATAATCATAATTTCAGTCTGATAATCATATTTCAGTCTGATAATCATTATTTTCTGATTGGACCTTTTTTTTTTTAAATTTTAAAATTTCTTTGAGAATGTTATACTGTGCAACTTTTGTATATTTGAAATATGATTCAAAATAATGTTATTCTACAGATGATTAAAATGAGTTCATTAGCTCCAGTCCGGTAGAGCGTCACCCTAGTAATGCACAAAGGTTCCTGTTTCGATACCAGCCGATGCCAACTCAGCAAATGGTATCCAGGGATCTGTGCGGTAAACGTGATGAGCTGAATGGTAGGTGTGGCGGTCCACCCTCAGTGGCTAAAACAATCTCCTTGGTCTAAGCGGTGGTGAACCAGAGGAATAGACTCCATCACTGTTGGCTGATTTACGCATTAAGTCACCGCCACTGATGACTTATAGATAATTGAGTAATTTATATTTTTTCCTATAAATTTTGCAGTTTCGGACCATAATACGGCTTAGGCACCCCTTCCAACGATCTTGCCTCACAGGACACTTTTCTCATTTTTCCTACCAGGATAGCAATGGTTGTTGCATTAGAAAATCGCATGAAGGTTGATATGTTATTAAATAAAGAAATCAACCAAACAAAATGCCTAACATTTGGAAGCTCTGTCTAAGTGATGGTTTGGTTTGTTTTTATGGCAATATCAACCTTTTCGGATTATCTAATGCCAAATCAAGTCATTTTGGATAATGCGGTTTGCTTGCAGTTCCTATTGGTTATCTTATGTGATCAATCATAAAGTATAATATGTATAGGAAAGGGGGTGACTGAGGTCTTCATGTCCCTGTGATTACGTGTAAATCGCTAACTGGTGGTGAGGTTCCAGTTCTGGAGGTTTGACAGAATATGGCAACACCCTTCATGCACCATTGCTCCACTTGTCACTCTGACCCGGAGTGGTAGTAGCTGTTCATGGTTGCGCATCTATTGTGTTAAATAGTAAAATGATGTTAATAAAAAGAACGTGAGTTCATTAACAATGAATTTATTTTCAAAAATTTTGTTGGCGATTAAATGACCCACCAGAGGTTCGTATGTCTATAAAAAAAAAAACCCGAAACCAATTCAAGTATCAAACTGGCTCATTGCTGCTTAATTTGGTGGATCTAGCGGGAACCAGTACTTTCAACACTGACTTTGACTTAAAACTTCTTAAAATGTGAATACACAGGAAATAAGCGTTTTTTAATTTTGTAATTTTAAATATTTTAAGGTTGAAGAATATCAAACTAAGTTCCAATTACTGTTGAATTGGTAAGAACACGGCAACAAGCGGTTGTAACTCAATACAAATCCGTTTGGTTGGCAATTCTACTAGCAGAATGACAGGGTATTTATAAAACTTCCCACAATAGTCATGAAACGCAAGCAGCGCAACAAGAACTCAGAGGAATGAAATGCACCCAAATGAAAATGATGGATCATTCTTGATTTTTAAATACCAACTGTCTGGACATTGCTTCATTTGGTGCTTAGCCTAGTTGCTGTATTGCATACGCAACAGTAGACTAACGTCGGATTCAATACAAAGGTTTATTTAAAGTTTAAAAAAATATATTTTAGATTTGGAATTTTAAATCAGATTTTTAAAACATTTTTTTTAATGAAAAAAAAAAAAAGATTATTTTACCTATTTTCCTTCTGACATTTTTTATTATCCTTTTGTATCTGTTTTTTTTTTTGTTGGGTTTGGCGGGACGCCCCTTCGCCAACTTGGTAATTCTTATCTCCAAGAGAATGATGGTTCTGTCTGAAAGAATCAACTTGGTTTATAGATTTCCTGTTTCTTGCTTCTAGAGAAATCTTGTTGTTGAGAATTTTAAAGCCGAAGAAAATTGGGTTAGGCTTCTCTCCTTCCAATTTACAGCAATATCTTTTCTCCATAATGAGAAGTCACTTTTGCATCTTTTTCAGGCTCTTATTTTATTAATTCTTTAGTCTTTTTTTCGATTGTCACATGATGTTTTTTACACACGGACAGAAGCTCCTCGTTGATTTTAATCCTAATTTTTTCCTTGATGGCTTTAAATTTTCTGTCTGCTGACTGAAATTTAAACTGTATATCTTTTTCATTATTAGGTAAAAAAAAAAAAAAAAAGACAGTAATTGTACCTTTTAAGAACAAATTTTTTTCTTTTTTTTCTCTATTTAATATTTTCACTTATTTTGCTAAACGTTTGATAAGTCATTATATTTTTTTTAATGAATGAAAAAAAAAAAAAAATTGCTGTTGACTGAAATTAAAACTACATCTTTTGATTATAAATAAGAATTAGTAAAAGACAAATTGTCTAATTTTATGAACTTTTTTGATTTTTTTTAAAAATATTTTTTGATTTATTTTATTTATTCTACATATTTGATAAGTCGTATTTTTTGATGAATCAAAAAAAATAATTAAAAAAATTATTATTTATTTCTTTATTTATTTTTTCAAATGCGAGCTTTTCCAACTGAAAGTTTTTCATTCATATTTTGCTAAACTTATCAGATCACTGATTTCTCAAACTTATTAAGTAAATTTTGCTTTGTCTAGAATAGGAATTATCTCAGCAAATGGTGGTTAAGCACCAGTTTCAATCAAATTTTGGGTTTGGGTAGCAGTTTACTATCAATGAGAACTGTAGCATAGGGGTAGGTCGAATTTTTTCACCTTTAAAGATTTCAAATTGTGAAAATTGTATGTTAGTATACTGAATAGCTGATACAAAAATTTAGATCTTTTACTTGCGCACCATTGTCTGAGAATAGCATCAACAGGATATCTACTAAAATGCACTACAATCCTCCAATTTTCACAAAATTATTGACCATTAGAAAAGGAAATTTTTTTGTATATACTCTACGGTTGTTCTTTATTCTAGTGTATTGACAATTTGCGGTAATGTGACATAGCAGTTTATGTAGTTTCGTTACACGTGAAATATGACGAATTCACGCATTATATAATACTAGCAAATATTACTGCACCCTCCGGGTGCAAGTCTTTTAAGTTTTTATATATAATGAAATATCATATTAATTAGAAAGCTATGAAACTGAATAAGAATTCAGATAAAATATTTGGAACAGAGGGGGTATGATTTGAAAAAGTAGAACAGTGACTTTGAAACTAACTCTTCATTCATTTTCCCTTACTCGCCGAGTTCTTGCATTGGTGTAAATTTCCTAATTTACTATTTGTTAAAATAGGAAGTAAAGAATAATATTAAAAGTTATTTCATCTTGTTAATGGACTTTTTTTTCAAAAGAGGTTTATTGAAAGAGGATTTTTTTGGTCATATTCATCAAGATAACCAAAAACATTTAGAATTAATTAATAAAACTAAGCATATATTTACTTAAAATCCAGAGCATTTTTTATATAAATATGCAAATTGGCCTTACGCGCTTTCCACTGTAAACCCTATTTGTTGTATATATATACAGATTGCATGTTAGTTTTTTATGTAGAATATGGTCAACAGTGTAAGTAAATGGTAAAACAATTTTATTAATAATTGAGGTTTTAAATAAAATAAAATCAGTGGGAATATGATGTATAATAACTAAAGGATTGTGACTTGTATGTATAATAGTTCGGTTACAGCCAGACAAACCACATCTCCATTATAATTAAATATAGTATATATATTATATATATTATATATATATATCTATATAGTACAGTTATATATTCTCTTTTTTATGAGATATTGAACATTCTTGAATTTAAGTAATGAAGCAGTACTTAGGCACTAATTTCATAGACTCTCTTTCGGATTTTCGACGCCATGACGGGTTCATACTATATGAACAACCGCAGCACAGTGATTTGTTTATAGTGGTGAAAGGTTGTGTTGAACCATCTGGCACTTATGTGGCACAGTCGATGAAGAATTTGGTGCACAAATGCCACCAACCCACTCAACTGACTGACGCTCAGGAATTTTGATTCAAGTTTTCCCTCTCCTAGACTGGTACTACCCAAGGTTAAAGAGCCGCAGAACTGCCCAACTATTTTATCGCGCATGAGGCCTTAGGCACTATAATATATATATATATATTGTATATATATAGTATTTTTTTTTTTTTTCTTTTTTTTCTGTAGAATATTTCAGAGGGAGTTTGAATGAAATTCGTGTAACTTGTACATTTCTCGTTCTAGTCATACGTTGTTTCTTATGTATGGCTTTAAAATTGAGATATCTATGTTCTCTATTATGTAACAGCTATTAAGGAACAAGTATCATTTTTTAGCCCTGCATGTCTTGCGATGGTAAGGACTCCTCCCAAATGGAGCCAACCTGCTGGCTGTAGGTATAACTCTGTGATGCTTTAAGGATGGAAATCCTAGTGGAAGAGCAGTCATAACCTGAAACACTACCTTAGGCCCTTTATTTAACGCTTGCTGAGTGGTTTCAGAGGCACCCTCCGATCAATCAGCTGGTCACATCAGCCTAGCCTTATATGATTCTCCAACCCTATTGCTTTTATGGGCAAGCCTCTAACGCGTTTTTATCATGTGGTTAGAAGGTGGTGGCTGAGGTCTTATTGTCCTGGGATGAGTTAAAATGGTGAGGTTTCCAGGGTTCTGGAGGTCTGGGGGAATGTGGATGCACCCTTCATCCCTATTTGCTCTCTGCCGCCTCTGACTCGGAGTGGTAGGGCACATGTTAGGGTCTCATCTATGGGTAAGAATAGACAAGAAATGGTGTTTATAAAAAAAAAAAAAAAATTGAGTATCCCTCAAGAATTATATTTATTTTCAAAACTTTTCCGGCTTGAAGAGACCACCAGGTTGATATGCTGTAAAACAAACAAAGTAACATTTTAATTTTTACTTAGTTCTAATGTTTTCTCTTGGTTGTAACTCAACAGGCTTCTTTTGAACGAAAAAAAAGCCACGACTGTCTGAAAGATGAATGTGCTATGTAATGTTAAAGGCAAAAGAAAATTGAAAGAAATAGAGGAGAGTTAATTTCTAAAGTCCAATAATTATTAGAAAATGTTCATTCAGCAGAGAGAATGGTTTTTTGATGGGATTTTAAGAAACCTTTTGGCTCTTCTTGGTTCATTTTCAGTCTGTTTCTAGATTATAATACTGTAATTTGTGATAATTCTTGATTAACAAAATAAATAAAATAAATAAAAGAACAAAATTCATTTTCAGTTTTTATGAAAAGAAAATCATTAAGCAGTATGTTAGTATTGAATTTTATGACTTGAATTCTAGAATTTTAAATTTAATTTTTTTTTTTTTTTTAAAGTTTTTTTTTTTTAAATTTAAATTTTGTTTTTTTCTTTCAAAGAGTTGAGTGTAAATTTCAAAAAGGATTTTCTAGAAACCATGTTAATTTTATGGTCAGTGGTGGAGAGAAGGCGTGGTTATCAACAAAGATTATTGGTTTTTATTTTATCTTATTTTATTTAATTTTCTATTTTTCGCTGTAATCTGCAAATGTCATTTGTGCTGGATCTGAATTTGCATGTTTTGATTGCGAATTCTTAGATTTTTTTTATTTCAAAATAAACAACAACAAACAAACAACACAAAAAAACATCTTCAATTTTTGATTTTCGCAACTCATTCACCTCTTTATTTATTCTAATATTTTCTCTAAAAAAAAGAAAGTAAAAAGAAGTCCACTGTCTTCCTTTTAATTATTTTTGTGGTAGAATTATATCTTTGTTTTTTAACCTTTGGATAACTTGAAAATATTTTG
>CM042148.1:62869426-62902663 GCA_023376005.1 Doryteuthis pealeii | reverse complement strand
GTCTTAAAAACCAGACACTCAGGCAGTGACAGACATGTTCCTACTTCGGTTGTGACTCTGCGCCGGTGAATTAAAATGCGGCTAAAAATAAACGCTTTTGTGCAAAGTAAGTAATAAGTCTTGCTTAATTAATTATGCATGACTTAAAAAGATGCCCTAATAAGAAGCCCTTAGAATAGAAGTAGACGACAAGAACGTTAAGAAGATAGAAAGATTTAAAGAAGAACTTAGCACAATCACGATTAGCCAAAAGAATCAGGACAGAAGAAATGAAAACATTGGCGACTAGTAAAAAGAACAAGTAAGTCACGAATCTATCTGTCTCTCACTCTCTCTCCATTCTATGCTATCATGAATTAAGCTAGCATGCCCGAGAACACTATTGTTTAAATATACCCGCAACCATGAGCTATATAACCACTACCCCAGCGTGAATGGCTTGGGCCAAAAACTACTATATCAACTGTACATAAAATAATAACTTATTTTAATCTTGGATTTTCTTTTTTTACACAATTACACAATCTTACACGACTGTCTTAAAAAATACAGCAAGTGAAAAGATGGTAATAAAACTTCGTCCTCTCCTGCCATACAACAACCAGTCCACCTTGAAGAGGAGGAAGAGCGAGAATTTTTCAACAACAAAAAAAAATAAAAATAAAAAAAAATATAAAATAAATTTGTTTCTACAAAGACCAAAAGATAGAGGTCTGGCCGAAAAATCATCCTCATTAGCAAATGCGGATGCATAATTTAGGAAGATATTTAATTTTGAAACAATAAAACAAAATTACTTTCTGGAATTGGATTGGAAACGCGAAGATAGAGTAAATGGCCTGAGGCCACACCAAATTACAGAAACCAAAGATCATTTCCAGGAATTGGACAGACTCTCTGAAGACACAATGCCCTTAAATGAAAAACTCATATCATGAGATACGCAAAATCCTCCAGAATCCGCTTGCATTCATGAGAGAATGCATACTACAGAATTATCAGAAAAACCGATAATTCCAAAAGAGAATTTTCATCACTAAAGCTTCTCGGAATGAAATTATCCAAGTTTCAAACTCGGCTAAACCTTGCAAGTGCAGCACATAGGTTAGATTTATTGTACTGGAGCGTCAGCGAGGTGCTGCTTTCAATCCCTGTTGTTAGAACGTCATAATTATTTTGAACTACTACAATCATATGTATTAGAATGAGCCAAAATAAAAAAATCGCAGAGAAAGGAAGAATCTTTTCAAATCATTTGTTTCATGTATGTAAAATTCTCAATCATTGGACTTAACAAGAACAAAACTACACGAGTTCTGTAATTCACGAGATCCATTTCATAGATAGGTGAGTATTTATTTAACAGATCCCAGTACTAATAAGCAATCTGATATTAAATTCAAACCAAGAAAGTTTACGTTAAATAAGAAAAAATATATAGGGCAATCATAGTCCCTGTTCAGTGTATAAATGGGTGATTACTTAGTAATATGAACAGCTTAAGCAACAATAAAACCTGTCAGTGCTTAAATGGTACATTACTTAGTAAATATCGAAAGTTACAGGCAACAATAACCTTGTCAGTGCTTGAAAAGGGTGATTACTTGTAATATGAAAGTTAAGCAACAATAAACCTTGTCAGTGCTTAAATGCGTGATACTAGTAAAATATTGAAAGTTAAGCAACAATACAACCTTGTTCAGTGCTTAAATGGGTGATTTACTCTAGACTAAACTATGAAAGTTTAACGCAACAATAAACCTTGTCAGTGCTTAAATGGTTACTTAGTTAAATATGAAAGTTAAGCAACAATAAACCTTGTCAGTGCTTAAATGGGTGATTACTTTATAAATATGAAAGATTAAGCACACAATAAACCTTTGTCCAGTGCTTAATGGGTGATCACTTAGTAAATAAGAAAGTTTAAGCAACAATAAACCTATTCAGTGCTTAAAGGGTGACTTACTTAGTAAATATGAAAGTTAAGCAACAATAAACCTTGTCAGTGCTTAAATGAGTGGAATACTTAGTAAATAGAAAGCATTAAGCAATACTTTAGGCCTCGGTCAGTGTCTTAAATGGGTGGACTACTTTAGTAAATATGAAGTTAATACAACAATAAACCTTGTTCAGTGCCTTACACTGGGTGACTACTAAGTAAATAAGAAAGTAAGCAAGATTAGTTCCTGTTCAGTGCTTAAATTGCGGTGACCTTAAGTAAATTAGTAAGCAACAATAGGCCTCGGTCAGTGTTTAAATGGGTGACCTACTTCAGTTACCAACTTGATACTATAAGAACCATGGCCTATTGTACCCGACAAGAAAAAACTTGGTGAATTAAAAGAAAAAAAAAAAAGAAAGTTAAGCAACCAATAGGCCTATACCAAGTAATTAAATGGATGCAATACTTAGTAAAAGCTGGTATTATGAGCCAATCCAAGTCCTACGTGCCAGATTAAGCCAAATATAAGTATTCAAGATTTACTAAACTTCCTTTATTCCAGAATAGTTGTGTCTAGCCACACTGAAAGAGGCGTGAAACGCTGAAAACACGTGTCTGTGGATGACTTATTAATATCATGCTCCCATAAAATTTGGTAATGAGCTCTCACTACTAAGCAAATAAGCAATGATCAATTTCCCGGAAATTTGATCTCTTCAGTGACCGTAAATACATAAAACATTCCTATGTACTTAATAGTTTAAAAACACCAGTCCCCGCATCCAGCTGTCAAGTGGGCGAGGGGAATAAGATATACAGACTACCATGCGGTCAGTCTGGAGTTCGACCCTACCAAGGATAGTTGTGTTTAAGCTATACTGAAAGAGGCGTGAAACGCCGAAAACACCGTTGTCTGTGCGATGACTTATTCAAATATATATATATATAATATATACTATATATATATATATATACACAAGTAATTAAGGGTTCATCCAGGATGGCCTCACAGTCCCAGCATCAGCCAAACAGCGAGGAGTCAATGACCCCCCTTTCATTAGTGCTACGACAAGGAGCATTGTTTTGCATCTGAGGTTGGAGCACCAGGATCCTACAATCACGCCTCCTCATCTTATCGCACAGATCCCTGTGCTTACCATATGCTGAGTTGTCAAGGGCTGCGTTATTGAACTATTGGAACCTTGTCCGATCCTAGTCAGACACTCTACGACTGAGACTACCATTTTCCCAATTATTTCTCATCTATTCTATCACTTGTCTATAAATCTTGCATACCAAAATTCCTTCATATATCAGGAGGACCCATTCCCTCCTTTAAATGATTATATCACAGAAATTTGCTTAGAATATTCCCTGCATCAATGAAATTAATAGAAATAAAAAGAATTATATGCATAGAAGGGAAAATGCAACATCTCTGAGCGGACTTGTGCAATCATGCGCTCCTTGCAGGTTTCTCTCTAAGGATCAGCAGTGGCATCATTAACCTTGTTCTTCAGAGAAAGAGAGAGTTAAGTGACTTCTTTATATTGCTCGTTCTAGTTTAAATCAGAGTTTTACTTCTCCTAACCAACTGGTTTGATTAGTTGCTATCATACTTCTGTATATGATAGATTTGAATTTAGTTGCATCCTGAACGCACATATTGCTTTGCCATAAAGTCCCCAAGAAAACCTTATGGGTCTCTAAAAACTAATAGCCGTCTAACTCCTACCTTGTAACCCTATTCCTATGTAACTTCAATTTCTAAGAAACTATTGAAATGTATTTTACAGTTTAGCCTTGAAATGGGAGAGAAGGAAGAAAAAAAGAAAAAACATGGGACACATGGATATGGTTTTACTGCATCCTTTTTTTTAGATTTTTGTGAGTTCCAGTACACAGGAGACATACCTATCAGCATCTTGATACTTTATGGGTTACTTATTTGTCTAAATTTTTGAGATGAGGGTTTGATAATTTGTATTTATTTGGATTTTTTCGCGACTGTTTGTCCTCATCTTTTATTGTTATTTACACAAATGGAACAAGAACAGTTTACTCCAGTGAATTGAATACAAAGGGTGCGTTTCGAAGTCTGTAAAAGGTATCCTAATTATGAAATAGAAAGTCTACCCAGCTCTCGAACAAGAAACACCTGAAAGAAGGCCGGAGGATATATCAGTTGAAAATATCTGTGTTATATAACAATACAAGATGAGAGTTTGGAAAATCCAAATATACAACCCCTCTATTGGGTTCATTTAATTGCTGAATCAAGTGCATTTTAATATTCAAGGTTGCTACATAGATGCTGTTGCTTATATGGTTATCCATGCTAAGTATTAAACATACTCTTCTATACTCTGATAACATTACAGCATATTTCAATTAAAGTTTACAAAAATATCCAGCAGAGCATCAAAAATACTTAGATAAAGAAATAACGAATGATGATGCTCTGAGAAAGAATAAGTTTCATTAATACTCTGAAAAAATGTCTTCTGTGATTTTTTTTTTATCAGATTTGTCTTCATTTTCCACTTCATGTAATATGAAGAAAGAAAAAAAATTCAGGTCATTGGATTTCTGTTTTGGCTGTGATTCTTAGATGAAACCACACACACACACACACACACACACATCACACCACACACTTTAGTATGGCTAAAAAAAATCATTCGGGTGGCCTAAAGGATCAGCTATTCAGCGAGGGAGTCTATCCCCTTTTCATAGCGCTAGACCAAGCGGAGAGAGTTTTTCTTTGCATAAACTTTATCTTAATGACGTGGAGCACCACCACCTACATCAGCTTTTACTTTTCGCCAGATCCTGCGCTAACTTCATACACCAGTTTGGCGAGGGCCAGTTTTCGAACTTAGAACCTCGTGGATAAAATAAAATGAAATCAAACAGACCCTACATATCCCTGCTGATTTAGAAACATAGGTACTTACCTAAAAAGAGAGAGAAAAAAGAACAATATAAGTAAAATAATGGATGGCTGATTAGTATTAAGAATTTCAATTTTTAAACATAAAAACAATATCAGAATTTTTTGATTGTTTTTAAAACAATAAAAAAAATTGGTTGTTCGGTTTATGGGCATGTCAATTTCTTTAGTTAGTTAATGCTGCAGTCAAACTTCATTTCCCCCTTTTTTTGGTTTGCAAGCAATTACTTGGTTTCAAATAACTATTCATAAATTAACAAGTAACAATCATGTTTTAGCCATCAAGTAATTATTAATACAATACACAACTATACGGCCACATACCTCATCTAACAAAACTATTGAAATTTGAAACATAATATCTATTTAATTCTTTTTTGTTTTTTTTTTAATGCTTATTTTGATATAAAAGTTAATTATCCCAAGGTCATTATTAATTTGAAGTATCTTCATCTTCAGAGACATTTTCAATTGAATGCAGTGTGTGTGTCATATTTCTGAATGTTATAACACGGCTTCCATTGGGTGTTTGAGTGACCACTATTGGAAGAAAACGGACGTTCAATTGTTTCGAATCAATTCATCATTTATTATCTATTATTATTATTTTTATTACTAATAATTTCATTCTATGTTAAATCTCTAATCAGTTAAATTGAGTTAAAATCATTTTAAAATCAATTATTTATTTATGTATTGAAGGGAATGTGCATGTAATTAATGATATATTCAGTGTTAATTTTAGACCTTACTGTTATCTGAGGCATGCTAACCTAGCTATTAATAAAGCTTCCTTAATTCTGAGATTAATCAACATTACGTACTATAATATTACACATTTTTTATAAAATTAAATAAACTTGTAAGACCAGATGATTACCAAATGGACAATGACTTTCGTGAACCCAAAATTTTTTTTTTTTTACTAATATAATGTAAAATAATAGAAAGTAAAATCGGTGGGGGTGGCGCTAGTTTTTAACATCAGCCAAACAGAGAGGGCGTTTATGCCCTTAAGTAACTTAATTGAATGAAGGAGTCAGGCATGAATAAGGCATTTCTCCCACGTGAGGAAATGTTGGTCTTGGGGAAAATTTAAAAACGCAAAATTCAAAAGGAGTTGTCATTTCATTATAAGATACAAGAATGCGATGAAGAGATTCAACAACCCAATACATTGCTCCCAGACAACCCAAAACAGTCCAGAAAACAAGAAGACAAAGAACTCAACCACCTAGAGGTTATAGGTGCGAAATTGATTAAGCAGGATACCTTTTTCAACTTGCAAGGTGCAATGACAATCTTTCTTCACCCTGCCCAAATCAATATTCTAGCAGTCTCTGCACTACAAACTCATCAGCACTTCTTCGGTTTGTGCTTGGTTCTTATGCTTACAATAATCTGAGAAAAATTTGCAACATGCTAATATTATTATTCCCATGATCCTTTAGCTTTCAAGATCGTGCTTATTCTAATTATTAGTGCCAAGGCAGCTCTATTTTCCTTTTTCCACTTATCCTGCAGGCCAAGACAAGTTTTGCACCTGTTTTTGCTACCACTAGGCAAAGTCTACCCTCTCACTACAAAACTTAGAAGGAAACGAATTAAGATAAGATGATTACAATAAGATAAGGAAAAGAATATGGCTACTGATACACATTACTCCAGAGATTTGGATGGAGTCTCACCACCGATGAAATTTATTGGAGTGGTCTTACTGGACTCCATCCCTTGCACAAAAAGTATGTTTCCAAACCTTGCCAACAAGCAAACAAAATCTAAATAAGTTTGTGCATGGTCTCCAAAGAGATACTTTTGAAAAGACGAAGGCACCATTTTTCTTCAGTTAAATAAAATCTTTTGCTATTAAATCTTCTGCCTGACTTAAGCCGAGGATTATATTACAACTTCAGAGTTACCAGAATATTAGCTGACTAATGTTTTCGTTTTTTGAGATTCTTATTCGCTACTTCTGGCCAGTCTTAGAAAATAAGGCAATTTGAGTAACTAAGGTCGCAGAATATTCTATAGCAAAAGATTTTATTTAAACTGAAGAAAAATTGTGCCTTTCTTTCAAATGTACTCTCTTGAGACCTTCACCAAACTTATTTAGATTTGTTGTTCGTTTGTTGGCAACGGGTTTGGAAATACTTTTGGCAAGGGATGGATCAGTAAGACACACTCCCATAAATTTCATCTTTGGTGGTGCAGACTCCAGTTCCAAATCTCTGGATAATGTGTATCGATAGCCATATTCTTTTCTTATTCTTCATTATTCATCTTATCTTAATTTCGTTCTTCTAAGTTTTGTAGTGAGAGGGTAGACTTGCCTCGTGAAGCAAAAACAGGTTGCAAACTTGTCTGGCCTGCAGGAATAAGTGGAAAATGGAAAATCAGAGCTGCCTGGCACTAAAATTGAAATAAGCACGATCTTGAAACTACAGGGACACTGGGGATAAGTCATATTACATGTATGCAAATTTTCTCAGATTAATTGTACATAAGAACCAAGCACAACCGAGAAGTGCTGAAATGAGTTGTATGCAGAGAACTGCTAGAATATTTTGCAGGGTTGAGAACAGATGTTCATTGCACCTTGCAGTTTGAAAAAAGGTAATCCTGCTAAATCAATTCGCCAACCTATTAACCTTCTAGGTGGTGAGTTTCTTGGTCTTCTTTGTTCTGGACATGCTTGGGTTGTCTGGAGCATGTATTGGGTGTTGAATCTCTTCATCCATTCTTTTGTTCTTAATACATGAATATGACAAATCCTTTTGATTTTTGACGTCTTTTATTTTCCCCAAGACCCAAACCATTTCCTGCACGTGGAGAAATGCCTTATTCATGCCTGACTCCTTCATTCAATTAAAGTCTTAACTTCAAGGGCATAAACGCCCTCTCTGCTTGGCTTGATGTTAAAAATAGGCCACCCCACGATTTTACATTTACTATTATTTTACATTTATTGTAAAAAAAAAAAAAACTTTTTGGTTCCGAAAGTCATTGTCATTTTGGTAATCATTCCTTGGTCTTACAAGTTTTTAATTTTATAAAAATCTTAATCATTATAGTACGTAATGTTGACTATCTCAGAATTAAGGAAGCTTTATTAATAGCTTAGCGTTACATCCTCAGATTTAAAACAGTCAGGCTAAAATTAACACTGAATATATCATCTAATTAACATGCACTTCTTCAATACACTACAACTAAATAACAATTTTGATTTCTTAAACTGAATTTTAACTCATATTAACTGAATCTTAGAATTATAAACATTAGAAAATGAATTATTAGTAACTAACAATTCCCAATAATAATACATAATAAAATGAAATTGATCTCGACACAATTGAAGTCACGTTTCTTCCATGTGGCACTCAAAACACCCCCAATGAAAGCCGTGGTTCCTTATAAACATTCATAAATATAACACAACAACAACTGCATCTCATATTGAAAATGTTCTTCTTGAAGATGAAGTACTTCAAAATTAACTACTGACACTGGATTACATTACTTTTTATATCACAATAGCATTAAAAAAAAAAAAAAAGGCATTAAATAGAATTAATGTTTTCAATTTCAATGTTTTGCTTAGATGGGAGGTATCGTGGGCCGTATAGTTGTGTATCTGTATTAATAATTTACTTGAGGCTATAAACATGATTGTCTACTGTTTAATTATGATATAGTTATCTTGAAACCAAGTAAATTGCTTTGCAACAAAAAAAGGCGAAATGAAAGTGACCTGCTAGCATTAACTAACTAAAGTCGAACTTGACCATTGCCATTAAAACCAACCACACACCAATTTTTTTATTGGTTTTTAAACAACAATTCAGAAAAATTCTGATATTGTTTTATTATGTTTTAAAAATTGAAAGAATTTAATACTATCAAGCCATACCATTATTTTACTTATCATGTTCTTTTTTCTCTCTCTTTTTACGGTAAGTACCATGTTTCTATCAGCAGGATCTGGTAGGTCTGTTATATTTCATTTTCATTTTATCCACGAGGTTCCTAGTTCGCAAACCGGCCCTCGCCAACTTGGTTACTGAGTAGCTCCGCACACACGGGCTACTACTCACATTGCGGCAAGGGATCTGGGCGGAAAAGTAAAGAGCTGATGGTAAGTGGTGCTCCACTCAGATGCAAAAAAACACTCTTCCCTTGGTTTCTTTAGCGCTATTGAAAAGGGGATAGACTCCCTCGGCTGAATAGCTGATACCTTTAGTGCCACCCCAATGATTTTTTTACCATACTAAAGTGTGTGTGTGTGTGTGTGTGTGTGTGTGATGTGTGCTAGTGTTTCAATCTAAGAATCACGATGCCAAACAGAAAATCCAACGATGAACCTGATTTTTTTTTCTTCTTCATATTTACATGAAGTGAAAAATGAAACAATCTGCATTACAAAAAAACAATCACAGAAAAACATTTTTTTTCAGTTAATTATGGGAAACTTATTCTTTCCTCAGAGCATCATCATTCGTTTTATTCTTTTCTCTTAGAGTATTTTTTGCTCTGCTGGATATTTTTGTAAAACTTTATTGAATAATGCCTTATGTATTCAGAGTTATAAAAGTATGTTAATACTTACATGGATAACCATATAAGCGAAACAGCATCTACTGTACAAGGACACACCTGATATTAAAACACTACAAATACCATTCAGCAATAAATGATCAATAAGGGTTTTGTGTATACTTCTGATTTTCAAACTCTCAATCTTCTATTGTCCTACTATACACAGATATTTTTCACTTGGATAATTATCCTCCGGCTTTCCCTTCAAGGATGCTTTCTTGTCGAACTTGCGGGCACTTCAATTTCAATAATTAGGAACCTTACAGAACTTCGAAACCGAACGACCTTTATTCAATTCACTGGAGTAGACTAGTTCTAAGGTTCCATTGTGTAAATAACAAATTAAAGATGAGGACAACAGTCCGAAAAATCCAAAATAATACAAAATTATCAAACCTCAATCTCAAAAATTTAGACATAGTACCCATAAAGTATCAGAATGCTGATAGGTATGTCTCCTGTGTACTGCGACTCACAAAAAATCTAAAAGGATGCAGTTAAAAACCATATCCATGCTGCTTCCACGTGTTTCTTTTTTTTCTTCCTTCTCCATTTCAAGCTAAAACTGTAAATAACATTTTCAATAGTTTCTTAGAAATGAATTACATAGGATTAGCGTACAAGGTTAGGAGTTAGACCGGCTTTAGTTTTTGAAGAACCCATAAATTTTCTTGGGACTTATGCCAAAGCAAATACCAATGTGCGTCTCAGGATGCACTAAACAAAAATCTATCTAACATCACAGAAGTATATATTGCAACTAAATTTCAACCTTGTAGGAGAAGTAAAAACTCTGATTTTTTAAAACTCTTAGAACGACTAATTAAAGATATCAAAATCTCTCTCTTTTCTCTGAAGAACAATTAATTGATGCACTGCTTTGATGCAAGCAGAACCTATAGCAAGGAAAGCCATATGATTGCACAAGTCCTCAGAGATGCTTGCATTTTCTCCTTCTATGTAAATTCTTTTTTATCTTCTATAATTTCATTGATGCAGGATTACTTCTACAAACTTTTTGATATAATCATTTAAGAGGGATGCCTCCTACTTATATGAAAGGAATTTTGTATCAATTATAGCAAAGTGAGAATAAGATGAGAATAATTGAAATGTATCTCATCGGCTAGAGTGTCTGACTACGGAATCCACAAGTTTCGTACGTTCAATTACCAGCCCTGACAACTCAGCATATGAGTAGCACAGGGATCTGTGCGATAAATGGGCAGCTGATTTAGGGTTTGTGCGTGCTCCACCTCAGATGGGCAAAAACCACAATCTTCCTGGTCTAGCACTAAATTGAAAAGGGCGGGCAGATCCCTCGCTGTTGGCTTGATGCTGACTGCTAGGCCATCCTGGATGACCTTTAATTACTTGTGCCTATATATATATATATATATATATAATTATATCATATATATATATTATAGTCATCCACAGACAACGTTGTTTTCTGGCGTTTCACGCCTCTTCAGTATAGCTAAACACACTATCCCTTGCGTAGCGGTCGCAACTCACGACTGACCGCATGGTAGTCTGATATTCTTTATCCCCTCGACCACTGACCAGCTTGATGCGGGGACTGGTGTTTTTAAAACTATTAAGTACATAGATGTTATCGTTATTTTTACGGTCACTGAGAGATCAAATTTCCGGGGAAATGATCATTGCTTATGTTGCCCTTAGTAGCTGAGAGCTCTATTTACCAAATTTATGGGCAGCATATATTACTATAGATCATCCACAGGACACGCTGTTTCACGTCTTCACGCCTCTTCAGTGTGGCTCAGACACAACTATTCTTGGATAAAGGGAAGGTAGTAATCTAGAATAACAACGTTTTTGCTTCAATCTGGCCACGTAGGACTTTGGATTGCTCAGAATACCAGCCTTCTTTACTAAGTACTCTCATCCATCTTAATTACTGTACTCAGCCTATTGTGGCTTAATTCTTTTTTTTTTTCTTGTTATTTCACCAAGTTTTTTCTTTGTCAGGTTACATGGCCATGGGTCTGCTTATAGCTATTTCAGTTCAAGTTACTAAGTAGTCACCCATTTTAAACCACTGACCAGGACCTCATTGTTGCGCTTAACCTTCATATTACTTAGTCACCCATTTAAGCACTGAACAGCGACTAATATGCCTTAACTTTCTTATTTAACTAAAGTAGTCACCCATTTTAAGCACTCCGCAGGTTTATTTGATTGTTTAATCTTGTCATATCTACTTAAGTAGTCACCCATACCTTAAACACTGACAGGCCTAATAATCTGCTTAACTTTCTTTATTACTAAGTAATCCCCATTAAGCACTGACAAGCGTTTATTGTTGCCTAACTTTCATATTTAACTAAGTAACACCCATTTAAGCACTGACAAGGTTATTTGTTGCTAACTTTCTTATTACTAAGTCATACCCCATTTAAGCACTGACAAGGTTTATTGTTGCCTTAACTTGTCATAAATTTACTAAAGTAATCACCCATTTAGCACCTGACAAGGTTATTGTTGCTTAACTTTCAATATTTACTAAGTAATCACCCATTTAAGCACTGACAAGGTTTATGTTGCTTAACTTTCATATTTACTAAGTAATCACCATTTTAAGCACTTGACAAGGTTTATTGTTGCTTAACTTTCATAATTTACTAAAGTAATCACCCATTTAAGCACTCGCATTTATTTTGCTTTAACTCATAATTTACTAAGTATGCACTGTTTACTTGTTGCTTAACTTTCCATAATTTTACTAAGTAATCACCCATTTAAGCACTGGACAAGTTATTGTTGCTAACTTTCATATTTACTAAGTAATCACCCATTTAACCACGAACAGGCTATGATTGCCTATATATTTTTCTTATTTACTAAAACTTTTCTTGGTTTGATATATCAGATTGCTTATAGTACTATCTGTTACTAAATACTCACCTATCTATGAATGGATCTTCGTGATACAGACTCGTGTAGTTTTGTCTTGTTAAGTCAAATATGAGAATTTTTACAACAATGAAACAAATGATTTGAAAAGATTTCTTCCTTCTCTTGCATTTTTTATTTTCTCATTCTAAATATGATTGAGAGTTCAAAATATTATCGTTCTAACAACAGGGATTGAAGCAGCACCTCCTGACCTCCAGTACAATAATCTAACCTATCTGCTGCCACTTGCAGGTTATGCCGATTTAACTTGGCTAATTTCCATTCCAGACTTTAGTGATGAAAATTCTCTTTTGGAAATTATCGGTTTCTGATAATTTCTGTGCATTCTCTCATGAATGCAAGCGGATTTCTGGAGATTTTGTATCTCATGAATATTTTTCATTAGGGCATTTGTCTTCAGAGTCTGTCCAATTCTGAAATGATCTTTGGTTTCTGTAATTGGTTGGCTCAGGCCCATTCTCTACTCTTCCGCTATTTCCAATCAATTCCAGAATAATTTTTGTTTTCTTTGTTTCAAAATTAAAATATCTCCTAAATTATGCATCCGCATTTGCAATAGGATGATTTTCGGCCAGACTCTCTTATCTTTTGTCTTTAAACAAATTATTTTTATTTTTTTTTTATTTTTATTTTTTTTTTGTTGAAAAATTCTCCTCTTCCTCCTCTTCAAGTGGACTGGTGTTGTATGGCAGGAGAGGACGAAGTTTTCATTACCATCTTTCACTTGCTGTATTTTAAACATCTTTAGATTGTGTATTGGTAAAAAAAAGAAAATCCAGATTAAAATAAGTTTTATTTTATGTACATTGATATAAGTTTTTTGCCCAAGCCATTCACCATGGGTAGTGTTATATACTCATGTTGCGGGTATATAAACAATAGTGTTCCTCGCATGCTAGTTACTTCATGATACATAGAGAGAGAGAGTGAGAGACAGATAGATTCGTGACTTACTTGTTCTTTGTCTAGTCGCCATGTTTTCATTTCCTTCTTCCTATTCTATTTTGGCTATCGTGATTGTCTAAGTTCTTCTTTAAATCTTTCTATCTTCTTAGTTCTTGTCGTCTCTTCTATTCTAAGGGCTTCTTATTAAGGGCATCTTTTAAGTCATGCATAATTAATTAACAAGACTTATTACTACTTTCACAAAGCTTTATTTTAGCCCATTTTAATTCACCGCGCAGAGTCACAACCGAAGTAGGACATGTCTGTCCTGCCTGAGGTCTGGTTTTAAACTGGTTACCTAACTAAGTCTCACGTGACTTGCGATATTCCTGCCTTTGGGGGTCAAATTTCCCACATCGGTCTGTATTTTTCCATTTGGGCTCTTTGCATTGTCACTACAGGGTGTTGTCAATAATCTATGCTACCACATAGATTATGCAACAGGTAGGAGGTGACAAGTATAGGGCACCCAGTGAGGATCAAATTCGCTGTCTGGTTGTGATGGATCTGTGAGACTAGCTTGCAAATCATTACACCACAATGGGTGACCCATTTTACTCAACCCATTCGCCCTGGGTAACATGTGACACAAAGTTGCAAGTATGGAGCATCCAGCAATGATTGAACTCACTGTTCTGTAGTGATGTATCTGCAAGACTAGCTTGCTAACCATTACACTATGATGGGACACCCTTTATGTACATAATGTATCCCTAACCACAAAATACATATGTTCACTATGTTTCCATCAAGTTTAGAAAGTAAATGTTTTGTATAAATTTATGTAAGGGTAATTCCATATCAAATCATCTAGGCCATGTCACTCACCCTCTTCATTTTTCTGAATTTTTTTCCAAGTGTGGATTATGATAAAATTAGACAATCCCCAAAATTTGAGCTTCCAATTCCAAAAATTGGTGGAGTTATGTCGATTTTTAACTTTCCAAATTTGGTGGGGTTTGCAAAAAATGGCAACCTTTTTGTAATCTATTTTGGTCTGTAAAATAAGTTCTAGAGCTTCCCTACTCTTAAAAATTGGTTTATATAAGCATTTTGGACCAAGGAATAAAAAAAATCCTATCAAAAATGTCTTAAAATCAACTAATTTTATGTTATTGATGATTTCTGATTTTTTCATAGCAAGATCAATATCCTGATCTGGCACTATATCTACCACAAAAAATTTTTCTATTATTATTTCATGTATATATTGAACATTATTTGTACTAAAATGATAGTTTGATTTTTGTTCAGAACCGACCTTTTTCGAGAAGTGGGCTGCATAAGATCTGGGTCATCATCAAGTGGGTTACTAAAAAAATTCATGGTATAGTGAGGTAAGCATCTGCCTTAGAAATAGGGAAAAGTCGTTTAGGGGGGAGGTATTTCTTTTACCTCTCTTTAGTAAAAAGATTTTTCTATGAAAAATTGAATTCTTACTATAATTATTTCTGATATCAATATGATGTAATAGTTATACCCCTTTGTCACCAGCTTCCCCCACAAATATTTTTGCATGAGAGAATGTGCGAGTGAGTGAATTTTGAATGTCATTTTCCTTGTGAAATTAAGTAGACTATTCAGACAGCACTACAGACCACAGGTTTCTCATAACTGGTCTAAATAATGCCTAAACTGATCAAAATATCCTCCTTCAATATGAAACTATAGTTTTCATTGTCAAGAGACAGAGTTACCAACATCAGTCAATATGAACTATGGTCAAGAGAATTACTTCATCATTTACTGGAGATGTGTTACATCAGATTTCTTCTGTCCTATTGGTAGGATTTAGAATACACTGGTTCTCTCCCTTGGCAGACTCTCCACACCAAAAGTGTCCTGGGTATAAGTGTAAACTGCATTTGATGCTAAGGTTTCAGATTTGGAAATTTCAGACTGTCTTTTCATTGCAATTACTCCATAGCCCATTCTGACCATAAGTGGTAGTACCTGTTAGGGTCCCATGTATAGGTCAAATAGATCTGTTTGAAAATTATTAGTATTAGATAGGAATATCTTATTGTAAAGTTTTTAAATGCCATCCTTGGCCAGTTGAAAAGGGCTAAAAGAAAGTCCTATGTTATGGAATCCTTTGGTGATCGTATAAGTCCTATCCCGCGTATTGGTAAAGGTCCAGTGATTTAATCCTATGTCCGTCGTCAAAGAATGTCGGCGTAATTATGACCAGTAGGGTCGGTTATGTATTGTATCAACCTCAGAGTACTGCCAGTGATTGGCCAAGGAATAGATCACATGATCTTGTTTAATCTATAAGTAGGAGTGGAGATCTATCACACACCCTATATCTCCAAAATTTCTCAACAATTATGCTGTTTTAACTGTAAATTATTTGTATTAAGAATAGTTACTTAAAGGTCCGATTAAGGATTGTTATTAATTACTTGAAACCAAATAACTGTGTGCAAACAAATGACTATTATCAAATTACTTGAAAAACCATATAATTATTAGTATTAGATAGAATTACGTAAAACTATAAAACTGTGTGCCAATTATTTGTATTGGATAGGATTGTTTCATATATGATTGTGTGCAAAAAGAGGGGAGGGAGAATTATGGAAGAACTAAATAAAAAATGTAAATGCACAATTAATGCAATTCCCTAAATTCTAGGTATAAAATAACCCTAGACAAGTTGACATGCCCTTAAAATTAATTGGTATTTCTTGTTGAATTTATTATGAATTCTATATTTACATCGGAAAATCACATTCACCAGATTATAACACCACGGTCGATTTCAACAAACAAGGATATAAACTTTCAAAACTTTCGATACTCTGAAGATGGCCGTTTGCGCTGAAAATATTAAGTATTTAACACCAAAGAATTTAATAAATGTTTTCTCAACATATATTTTGCATTACTTTGCTTTCAAAAAATTCATTATTACGTTTAAGATTAATGCTTCTAATGCTATAAGAACAAACAAAAATCTTTATTTCTCATTGTTTTAATATGGGTGTCTTTTCTCAAAATGCATAGCCTTTACATGAGCCTGTGATATTACAATTTGTAGATTTTTTTTGGACCAGAACTGTATCCTCACCACATCAGTGATGGTGGTGCTGCAGTTCCAGTAGCAGATAGATTTATAGGATTGATTTGCTAACCTCATGTTTATCTAGTTTTGAATTTGCAATTGTCCTAGACTGGTTGTCAGCTGAGGCTAGAGAGCTCAGTCTTTGGTTAAATTCTACTTAACAGACCTAAATTCCACCATCGTATGTCACCCTGTCGAAAGAAAAAAAACCCTAAAATCAAGGAATTAACCGAATTTAATGAAATTTTCAGTGTTAATACATTAATGAATAAAAGATATAATGCATCAGTTATTTTATTTTAAAACTTTAATACATTTTTTCAGGTCAATTAACTTTGAACCACGTATGTTTGTGAATCTGTGTTATGCCTCAAAGATACATGGTTCAAAGTTAACTGACCTGAAAAAATGTAAGAGTTTTCAAATAAAATAACTGGTGTGTTATATTGTTTATTCATTAATATATCAACACTGAAAATTTCATTAAATTCGGTTAATTCCTTGATTTTTAGTTTTTTTTTTCTTTCGGTGGGGTGACATACGATGGTGGAATTTATGTCTGTTAAGTAGGATTTAATCCAGTCTTCTATTTTCATTATAGTTGGAAAGAAAAGGGTATGATTTCATGCCATACCTAAAATAGGTAGAGACAAAATTTTACATGTTTTTTTAACCTCCCCATGAATTAAAATTTGACAAAACTAATAAAAAAAATGAATGAAAGTTAATTTTTGTCTGGCTTGCTAGAACATAGCATAAATTAAGGCATGAGGCTGGGATGACTGGATGCCATAAGATCAAAATTACCAAAATATATTCTGTAATTCACAATTTCAATATTACAAATAAAACAAATATGTAACTTTTTTTATTTATTTTTCAATTCATTTTAATTTTACATTGGGCATTTAAGCAACGCAAGACCAATTGGTATGTGTCATTTTTAAAATTTAGGTGAAATGAAATGGGACAAATAAAAAATAAAAAAAAATCTGCGATTAAGCAACACCAGATAATCTGGATTTACATTTTTACCTTGCATCTTGAACAATTGGACAGTCTGAATTTTAACCAGAAGGTGTTGCAGGATGACAACGGACAGAAGATTTAGGAACACCACTATTAATGTATAGATAATTATTTTGAGTTTCGGTGTTTGAAAGTAATCTTTATTGCACACATTTAGTTTTTTACCAATCACTTTTTTTTCTCCAAACTCATACAGTTTAATTTAAAACCCAAACAAGAAATTGGTTATAACTAAAAATAACCTGAAGAAACTTGTGAAAAAATAATAAACCATGTGTCGTAATGAAAATATTTCATGTTGTAATCTGTGAACTCATGAATATGCCAGAATCCGTCTGAAATGTATTTTATGGGAAAAAGCCATTTTTATAGTCAAATTAGCATAGTTGTGGTTAAAAATTATGGGATTATTGGTGTTGACTGCAACATTGTAGTAAGCGAGTTCAAATTTCAGTCATGATATTATGTTCACTATCTGGCTAATATATTTGGGAAAAGTATAAGCCCCCTCCTCATCCCCCCCCACCCCCAGATATGAGTTAAATAAGATACTGTTCTTCTACAATGGTAACTTTGGCATTAGATAACTCACAAAGATTGATATGCCATTAAACAAAGAAATCATACTAAAGAGGCCTTAGGTTGCTGTTGCTCTTAATAAGTAGTCACTCCTCTTAAAAAAACAAAAAAAAAACAAACTCTATTGCCATTACTCCCAGGTCCACCCCCACCCAGAGTGGTAGTACCTGTTAATCACTGGGTTAAATAGATTAAAAAAATTAGTATTAAAAATGTATTTAAAAAAATTGAGTTTGAAAAAAAAAAATGAATACCCTACAAAAATCAATAAAACAAAATGTCTTCAGCATAAAATAACCCAACAAGGTTAACATACCTTAAAGTCCAATCAGACATGAACTGTCAGGCTCTCTGTGGTGGACTGTTCATGTCCAAAGCTACCCTGGCACAACACCATGAAGCCAAGGTCCAGAAGAAAGCGGTGGCAACAAAGCACCGGCACGTAAACATGTTCGGGGACAGCCTTCACATGCAACATCTGTGGTCGAGAATGTTTTTCGAACATTGGACTTCAGTCACAGGAGGCGCTGTAACTTCAGGGGCACAAGAACTACAGGTTGTTTGGGATAAATTTGACATTTATATTTGGTTATTTTTCTCTGTAGGTTGAAGGTATTGATGCACACTACATATCATTTAAAAATTGGACCTTTCTTCATTCATATATGTGATGAAAGATAGAATGGATGACTGGAAACCCACCTGAATCATGGAAGAGAATAACTTGTATCATGATAATCTGTGCTGGCCATCAAAATAAGAAGATTATTGGTTGCTGCCCAATGCTCTTGAACACTAAAAATAATCAGACATGAACTGGAGAATTGCAATGGAGACTACGAGGCTGTGGCTAGAAGAAAGTAACATAACAGATGATCTGATTGCGTTCATACAGCAGAATTCCTCAAATCTACAGAAAAAGTGTTGGAGGACCCTAAGATGCCTATGTGGAGTTGCTAAACACTGTAGTCAAGCCCTGGATAACAAGGGTAGCCAATGGTAGGCCATATGTATGGCAGCAGGATTCAGCCCCCTGCCACACCTTTGGAGAAGTCAAAAATGGTTGTCGGCGAATTTTTACAAATACACCAGTCCCAATGTTTGGCCTTTGAAACTCCCCAGATCTTAACCTCATGGATTATTATATATATGGCGCTGTAGAGAAAGACACCAATCGTCATGCCAGTACTACAAAAGCCCAGTTAATCGACAGAATTAAGGTGTTTTTTGAAACCCTTCCAGGGAAACTGTAACATCAGCTTGCTCCAGGTTCTGGAGCAGGATTGAGGCTGTGATCGACGCTAATGGCGTTTATTTTGAGTGAAACTTGTTGACTTGTGTAATTTCCGTGCCTGTTGAATTTCTTTACAATCTATTAAATTTTGTAGCTACCAGGCACTTTTTCTTTTTCCTTATGAAACTGTCAAATTTCTCCCAAACTCCATGTATATTAGTCTTTCAAGACTGCAATTCCAATGATGGATGATTTTTCTAAATAAAAAAATAAAAAATTAAACAGGCAATCTGGGGCTTTCATTGTTACTTGACTTTCAGTCACTTATGGTTGATATTTTAGTTAATTCTTTTGGATAGTTAGGCCATTTATTTATTTTTTAAATTTTTTTATGGTCACTTTCAGATGTTAAGAGTTTTGATTCTCTTTCTCTCAGTCGTTGTCCAGAACCGCAACTAATTGGCCAACCATTATTTATAAGTTGACCATTAGTGGCAATTATGACAATTTGAATCATTCCTCTTGTATATCATCTGTGCTTTTTTGGTTGAATCATTTTATTTTACCAAGCATAAAATATTGACCTTTTATAGCTCAGTTGCTAGAGCGTTCAACTAAGAACATCAATGATCCTGGTTCAGTATCGGCCCTCACCAACTCAGCATATTAGTAGCACTAGGATCTGTGCGGTAAAGTGAGTTGCTGATGGTAGGTGTGGTGCTCCACCACAGACACCAAAAACAATCTCCTTGATCTAGCGCTAGTGAAAAGGGGATAGTTTCTCGCTGTCTGGCTGATACTGAATTTAGGCCCCACCCCCCGGCGATTTTACTTACTATACTTCTCTTTGTTATTGTTGTTGTTCTTTTGTATTTGTATTTAAATAAACTAGCAAAAATATGCACCCTCTGGGCACAATTATTTACATTTTAATATAATTAAATATATTGAATTAGAAAGACTAATGAAATTAAATACAAACACAAAACAAGATTACACTTATTTTTAATTTATTCTGATTTCAATATAAAATTATACATAGGATTGCTTTTAATGTTTGAGAATAAAACAATAATAGTAGAAATCAGTAAGATCAAGTAATTATTTATAAAACACGTTTTTATTAAAACCGGTATGCAAATTATTCACACCATATAATATGTAAACTGTTATTTCTTAATGATATATAACACACATTGCAAGATTTTAAACACATTAATAACATGGGCAGTTTTGAGGCAAATCTATCTCGGCTAGATCTTAATAGGGACATTATTTAATATTAATTAGGCTCTCATTTATTAACAATGATTATTCAATAACCATTGAGAATATAACTAGGGGAATTGTGAAATTGGTAGTGACGTAATTTCGGTTACTGGTGGAAAGACACATATAATCTAATATTATGATATGATTTTTATGATTATGCATATCTTTTCTGCTATTTGAATTGAAATTATCAAAAAGTGAAAAATAGAGGAAATTAGAAATGAGTGTGATAATCATAATTTCAGATCTGATAATCATAATTTCAAGTCTGATAATCATATTTCTGAATTGACCTTTTTTTTTTTAATTTTAAAATTTATTTGAGAATGTTATACTGTGCACTTTGTATATTTGAAATATGATTCCAAATAATGTTATTCTACAGATGATTAATAGGTTCAGTTTAGCTCAGTCGGTAGAGCGTCCACCTAGTAATCACAAGGTTCCTGGTTCGATACCAGCCCATGCCAACTCAGCAAATGAGTATCACAGGGATCTGTGCGGTAAAGTGATGAGCTGATGGTAGGTGTGGCGCTCCACCTCAGATGCTAAAACAATCTCCTTGGTCTAGCGCTGGTGAAAAGAGGATAGACTCCATCACTGTCTGGCTGATACCGACATTAAGTCACCCACACTGATGACTTATAGATAATTGAGTAATTACTATTTCCTATACATTTGCAGTTTCGGACCATATGACCTTTAGGCACCCCTTCCACGATCTTGCCTCACAAGGACACTTTTCTCATTTTCTACAAGGATAGCATTGGCATTAGAAAATCCATGAAGGTTGATATGTATTAAATAAAGAAATCAACAAACAAAAAATGCCTAACATTTGGAAAGCTCTGATCTAAGTGATGGTTGGTTTGTTTTATGGCATATCAACCCTTTTCGGATTATCTAATGCCAAATCAAGTCATTTTGATATGCGGTTGCTTGCAGTTCCTATTGTTACTTATGTGATCAATCAATAAAGTATATATGTATAGGAAGGGGGTGACTGAGGGTCTTCATGTCCTGTGAATTACGTTAAACTCTAACTGATGGTGAGGTTCCAGTTCTGGAGGTTTGAGGAATATGGAACACCCCTTCATCACCATTGCTCACTTGTCCACTCTGACCCGGAGTGGTAGTAGCTGTTATGGTTCCATCTATTGGTTAAATAGTAAAATGTGTTTATAAAAAGAACTGAGTATCCATTAACAATGAATTTATTTCAAAATTTTGTTGGCATTAAATGACCCACCAAGGTTAGTATGCTATAAAAAAAAAAACCAAATCAAACCAATTAAGTATCAAACTGGCTCATTGCTGCTTAACTTTGGTGATCTAGCGGGAACCAGTACTTTCAACATGACTTGACCTTAAACCTCTAAATGATGAATACACAGACAATAAGGTTTTTAATTTTTGTAATTTTAAATATTTTAAGGTTGAAGAATAATCAAACTAAGTTCCAATTACTGTTGAATTGGTAAGACACGGCAACAAGCGGTTGTAACTCAATACAATCCCGTCTTGTTGCAATTCTACTACAGAATGACAGGGTATTTATAAAACTCCACAATATCATAGAAACCAAGCAGCCAATCAGAACTCAAGGAATGAAATCACCCAAATGCATGAATGGATCATTCTTGATTTCTATAAATACCAACTGTCTTGGACATTGCTTCAGTTGTGCTTAGCTAGTTGCTGTTATTCAAACCAACAGTAGACTAACTGACTTCAATAAAGGTTTATTTTAAAGTTTAAAAAAATATATTTTAATTGGAATTTTAAAATCAGATTTTTAAAACATTTTTTTTTTAATGAAAAAAAAAAAAAAAGAAATTATTACCTATTTTCTTTCTGAATTTTTTATTATCCTTTTTGTATCCTGTTTTTTTTTTTGTTGGGTTTGGCGAGGACCCCCTTCGCCAACTTGGGTAATTCTTCTCCAAGAAATGAATGGTTCTGTCTGAAAGAATCATTGGTTTAATAGATTCCTGATTCTGCTTCTAGAGAAATCTTGTTGTTGAGATTTTAAAGCCAAGAAAATTGGTTAGCTTCTCTCCTTCCAATTTACAATATCTTTTCTCCATAATGAGAATCACTTTTGCAATCTTTTCACTGCTTATTTTATTAATTCTTTAGTCTTTTTTTCCATTTCACTATGTTATTTTACCACAGACAGACTCCTCGCTTGATTTTAATCTATTTCTTTCTTGACTGGCTTTAAATTTTCTGTCTGCTGACTGAAAATTAAAACTGTATATCTTTTCATTATTAGGTAAAAAAAAAAAAAAAAAAAGAAAAAGTAAATTGTACCCATTTTAAGAAAATTTTTTTTCTTTTTTTTCTCTTATTTAATATTTCACTTATTTTTGCTAAACGTTTGATAAGTCATTATATATTTTTTTAATGAATGAAAAAAAAAAAAAAATTGCTGTTGACTGAAAATTAAAACTACATCTTTTGATTATAAAATAAGAATTAAGTAAAAAGAAAATTGTACTAATTTTATGAACTTTTTTGATTTTTTTTTTAAAAAATATTTTTTGAATTTATTTATTTATTCTACATATTTGATAAGTCGTATTTTTTGATGAATCAAAAAAAATAATTAAAAAAATTTTAATTTATTTATTTATTTATTTTTTCAAATCGCTTTTCCAACTGACAGTTTTCATTCATATTTTGCTAAACTTATCAGATCACTGATTTATCAAACTTATTAAGTAAATTTGCTTGTCTAGAAATAGGGAATTAATCTCACCAAATGGTGGTTAAGCAACAGTTTCAATCAATTTTGTTTGGGTAGCAGTTTACTATCCAATGAGAACTGTACAATAGGGTAGGTCGATTTTTCACTTTTTAAAGATTTCAAATTGTGAAAATTGTATGTTAGTATACTGAATACTGATACCAAAAATTAGATCTTTTACTTGCACCATTGTCTGAGGAAATAGCATCAAAGATCATCTACTAAAATGCACTAAAAATCCTCATTTTCACAAAATTTAGCCATTAGAAAATGAGAATTTTTTTGGTATATATAATACAAGGTTGTTCTTTATTCTATGTATTGACAATTTGAGGTAATGTGAACATAAGCAGTTATGTAGTTTCGGTTACAGTGAAAATAGACCGAATCAACCATTATATATACTAGCAAATATATGCACCCTCCGGGTGCAAGTCTTTAAGTTTTAATATAATAAATATCATATTAAATTAGAAAGGCTAATGAAACTGATAAGAATTCAGATAAAAATTTGGAACAAGAGGGGGTATGATTGAAAAATAGACAGCTTTGAAACTAACTCTCCATCTTTTCCTTACTCCCGTCTTGCATTGGTAAATTTTCCTAATTTAACTATTTAGTTAAAATAGGAGTAAAGAATAACATATTACAGTTATTTCATCTTGTTAATGGATTTTTTCAAGATTTATTGAAGAGATTTTTTGGTCATATTCATCAGATAAACCAAAAAATTAGAAAATTAATAATACTAAGCATATATTTATTAAAATCAAATTTTTATATAAATATGCAAATTAGCCTTCCCTTTTACACTGTAAACCTCTATTTTGTTGTATATAAAATACAATTGCATGTTATTTTTATGTAGATATGGTCAACAGTGTAAGTAATGTAAAACCTTTTATTAATAATTGAGGTTTAAATAAAAATAAAATCATGGAGAATATGATGTAAATACTAAAAGGAATTGTGACTTGTATAGTAATATAGTTTCGGTTACAGACAGACAAACCCACAATCTCATTATAATTAAATATATATATATAATATATATATATATATATATATATATATATATATACATATATATATTCTTTTTTTATGAGATATTGAACATTCTTGAATAATTAATAATGAAAGCAGTACTTAGGCACTATTATAGACTCTCTTGTCGATTTCGACGCATGAGGGTTCATACAATGAACAACCCACACAGTGATTTGTTTATAGTGGTGAAGGCTTGTGTTGAACCATCTGCACTTATTGGCACAGTCGAGTAGGAAAGAATTGGTGCACAAATGCCACAAACCCAATCAACGACTGACCTCAGGAATTTTGAATTCAGAGTTTTCCCTCTCCTAGACTGGTTACCTACCCAAGGTTAAAGAGCCCAGACTGCCCAACTATTTTACCCATAGGCACTTAGGCACTATAAATATATATATATATATGTATATATATATATTTTTTTTTTTTTTTTTCTGTAATATTTCAAGGGATTGATGAAATATAGTGTAAACTTGTACCATTTCTGTTCTATCATAGTTGTTTCTTAATGTATGCTTTAAATTAGATATACTCTATTAAATGTAACAGCTATTATGGAACAAGTATCATTTAGCCCTGCATGTCTGCAGATGGGTAAGACTCCTCCCAAATGGAGCCACCTGCTGGCTGTAGGTAGTAACCTGTGATGCTTAAGGATGGAATCCTAGTGGAAGAGCAGTCCATAACCTGAAACACTACACTTAGGCCCTTTACTTACGCTTGATGAGTGGTCAGAGGCACCCTCCGGATCAAGTCAGCTGGTCACATCAAGCCCCCTAGCCCTTATATGATTCTCCAACCCTATTGCTTTATGGCAAGCCCTAACCCTTTTTATCATGTGTTAGAAGGTGGTGGCTGAGGGTCTTATTGTCCTGGGATGACGTTAAATGGTGAGGTTCCAGTTCTGGAGGTCTGGGGAATGTGGAGCACCCCTTCATCACTATTGCTCTCTGGCCCACTCTGACTCGGAGTGGTAGCACATGTTAGGGTCTCATCTATGGGTTAAATAGAAAAATGTGTTTATAAAAAAAAAAAAAAAATTGAGTATCCATCAAGAATTAATTTATTTCAAAACTTTTTCGGCATTAAATGACCCACCAAGGTTGATATGCTGTAAAACAAAACAAAGTAACATTTAATTTTTACTTAGTTCTAAATGTTTCTCTTGGTTGTAAAATCAACAGGCTTCTTTTGAACGAAAAAAAAGCCACAGACTCTGAAAGATGAATGTGCTAATTGTAATGTTAAAAGGCAAAAGAAAATTGAAAGAAAATAGAAAATTAATTTCTAAAGTCCAAATAATTATTAGAAAAATGTTCATTCAGCCAGAAAGAATGGTTTTTGATGGCTTTTAAGAAACCTTTTGCTCTTCTGTTTCATTTTCAGCTGTTTCTAATTATAACACTGTAATTTGGATAATTCTTGATTAACAAAATAAATAAATAAATAAAAATAAAAACAAAATTCATTTTCAAGTTTTATGAAAAGAAAATCCATTACATGATGTTAGATTAATTTTATGACTTGAATTCTAGATTTTAAATTTAATTTTTTTTTTTTTTTTTAAATTTTTTTTTTTAAATTTAAAATTTTTGTTTTTCTTTCAAAGAGTTGAGTGTAAATTTCAAAAAGATGTTTCTAGAAACCATGTTAATTTATGGTCAGTGGTGGAGAGAAGGCGTGGTTATCAACAAGAATTATTGGTTTATTTATTTTATTTATTTATTTATTTTTCTATTTTTCGATGTAATCTGCAAATGTCATTTGGTGCTGGACTGAATTTGCATGTTTTGATTGCAATCTTAGATTTTTTTTATTCTCAAAATAAACAAACAAACAAACAAACAACACAAAAAAAACATCTTCCAATTTTGATTTTGCAACTCATTTTCACCTCTTTATTTATTCTTAATATTTTCCTCTAAAAAAAAAAAAGAAAAGTAAAAAAGGCAAGTCACTGTCTTTCCTTTATTATTTTTGTGTAGAATTAATTTTGTTTTTAACCTTTGAATAACTTGAGAAAATATTCTTGAATAATATAGAGAAACCAAATATTCTATAAAGCTTAACATATTATTATACACAAAATTGATTGGTTTTAAAATGGCACGTCAACCTGTGGATGGTTATTTTATGCCTAGAAGTTAGGAAATCTATTGTTTTTAAAGAGTTAGTTTAAACATAGTAGTGATGCTGATAGCTTTTTGATTTAGTGTGTCCTGGTACCCACATAATTTGCTTTTGAATGAGTTTCCCTGAGGTGGGAGGATTTCATGGGTGCAACTAAAGCAGTTCTCCTACCTTGTAACCTATCCTGTTAATTCGTTTTCTAAAAACCTATTGAAATGTATTTACAGTTAGCTTGAAATGGTGAGGAAGAAATAGAAAATAACTAGGATGCATGGATATTGATTTTAAGTAATCCTATCTAATACAAATGATTTTAAAAATACTAGAAACCATATACTGTAACAGACAAATTGTTGTTTAATAGAAATAGCTACTTGAAACCAGTATAATCATGTATAGCATATCATAAATACATGTAGGTGTTAGAAGGCAGTGGCTGAGGGTCAACCAAACTGTATTTATTAATACATATAAAGCTGACTAGCAGATAATTACTGAACCCTTATAACTATATCCACTTACAACAGAAGCACCGCCCAGTTGGCTGCACCTCTGCTTCGGGGTAAAATCTTCCTCTCCAATTGGGTTGGCTGTGGTGGTAACCATGATGCTTTAAGGACGGAATCCTGGTGGCTGAACAATTTCAATGACATGCAACACTCCACTTTGCTCTTATTTAGGCTAGACGGTTGGTCAGAGGAGGCCCCTTTGATCTATCGGCTAGTCACGTCAAGCTCTAGCACCCTGTATGATTGTCCAACATTATTGCTCTTATGGCAACCCACCAACTCTTTTTATCATATGTGCTAAAAGGTGGTGCTGAGGGTCTTAGTGTTCTGATATGACATTAAACTGCACCTCGTGGTGAAGTTCCAATTTTGTAGCTCTGGCAATGTGGAGTAAACCTTTCATTGCCATTATTCACTAGGTTCACTTTTGACCGAGTGGTAGTACCTGTTAGGTCCCATCCATGGGGAAAATTGAAAAAAATGAGTTTAAAAATGTGTTTAAAACATAGTTATCAAAATTTGAATTACCCATCAATGAATGAAATAAAACAAAACATCTTTGGCCTACAAATAACCCCAACAAGGGTTGACCATGCTGTAAAATCTAAACCAACAGTAACAAAACTAAAAATAATTGACAAATGCCCTGTCACAAATCGCAATCATAACCCACAAAAAGGAATAAAACAAAAATCGGCTTCATCGCGCATAAAATGACCCAAGAGTTTAACAAGCCATAAAATGCCAACCAACGCAATCCCACCACATGCCGCATCATCATTTATTAGAGGGCAACAAATCCCCATATACACACATGCCAAGAGAGATGCCCAAGAGGCAACAGAATCCCAATTGCACTAACAGACCAAAAGTGAAATTTACAGTGAACTACTGCTAGATAATGTTAGACTGATCTTATCGGTGAACAAAATACTACCAAAGCAAGTAATTGTTGAATAAAAACTTTCCACGAAAATAGACCATCGAGTATTTACATTTCCTAAAAGAATTGGGAATTGTATCTCAAAAATTAATGAGTAATTGAATATAGTTAAAATCGATACATATACCTTTTTTTTTTTTTCCAACCAACACGACCATTACGAAGTCCAAACTTTGTGGCATTAAATGACCCACCAATGTTGATATGCCATAAAACAAACCAAACCAACTAATAATTTCATTCCGCCAATTGTATTGTTTCCTGTAACAATTTCTATTAAGAATAACAATCGTTGTGTTTGGTTTGTTTTATGGCATATCAACATTGGTGGGTCATTTAATGCCAACAAAGTTTGGATTCGTAATGGTCGTTTGGTTGGAAAAAAAAAAAGATATGTATAGATTTAACTATTATTCAAATTACCTCATATTTTTTGAGTAGCAATCACCATCTTTTTAGAAATGTAAATTACTCGATGTCTTATTTTCGTGAAAAAGTTTTCAAATTACTTGTGGGTAGTATTTTGTTCCACTAGATTCAGTCTACACAATTCTAGCAGTATTGTTCACTGTAAAGTTTCACTTGGTCTGTAGTGCATATGGGGATTCTTGTGCCCTCATTGGGCATCTCCTTGGCAGTAGTGTAATTGGTGATTTTGTCCCTCCTATATAAATGCATGATGGGTGGGTTGGTTTGGTTGGTTGGATTTTATGGCTTGTTACACTAATTGTGGTCATTTACTGCGGATGACATTTTTTGTTTTATTTCTTTTTGTGAGGTAATTGATTGCGATTTGGTGCCAGGCAAATTGTCATTATTTTAGGTTTTGTTTCCTGTTGTTAGATTTTACAGCATGTCAACCTTGTTGGGGTTATTTTAGGGAAAGATGTTTTGTTTAATTCATTCTTGATGGTATTCACAGTTTGTTACACTTGTTTTAAACACATCTTTTAAACTCAATTTTTTCAATTTTCCCCATGGATGGGACCCTAACAGGTACTACACTCCGGGTCAAAGTGAACCTGTGAAGTAAGGCAACTGAAGGTTCTGCCCTACATGCCCAGAGCTACAAAATTGGAACTTTCAGCACGAGTAGCAGATTTAATGTCATATCCAGAACACTAAGGACCCCTAAGCCACCAATCCTTATGCATATATGATAAAGCAGTTGGTGGCTGGCCATATGAATCATAACAGAGTCACATACTAGCCGATAAGATCAAAGGGGCCTCTCTGACAACCGTCTGCCTAAATAAGAGACAACAGGTTGGAGTGGTTGCATGTCATGAATTGTTCAGCACCAGGATTTCCGTCCTTAAGCATCATGGGTTACAGCCAACCCATATACAGAGGTGCAGCCAACTGGGCGGTGATGTTGGTAAAGTGATATAGTTATAAGGTTCAGTATTATCTGTAATCATAATAAATACAGTGTTGGTTACCCTCAGCCACTGCCTTCTACTATTTATGATGTAGTAATTGATTATATGGTTTCAAGTGGCTATTTCTAATTAAACAACAATTTGGTCTGTACAGTTTTATATGGTTTAACTAGTATTTTTAAAAAAATCATTTGATATTAGATAGGATTACTTAAAATCATATCCATTAGCATCCTATGTTATTTTCTATTTCTTCCCTCACCATTTTCAAGCCTAACTGTAATACATTCATAGTTTCTTAAGAAACGAATTACACAGGTAGTTACAAGTGGTAGGAGACCTGCTTTAGTTGCACCCCATGAATCCTCCCACCTCAGGAATCATTCAAAGCAAATATGTGGTACTCAGGACACATCTAAATCAAAAAAGTATCAGCAATCACTACTATGTTTATTACTAACTCTTTTGAAACAATAGATTTCCTAACATTTTTTTTTTTTTTTTTTTTTTTTTTTTTTTTTTTTTTTTTTTTTTTCAGGCATAATAACCATCCACAGTTGAGTGCCATTAAACAATTCAAATTTGGCTGTACTATATTGTTAAGCTTTTATAGAATATTTGGTTTCTCTAGTATTATCTCAAGAATATTTCTCAAGTTATTCAAGGTTAAAAAACAAATAATTCTAACATAAAAAATATAAAGGAAAGACAGTGACTTGCTTTTTACATTTTTCTTGTTTTTTTTAGAGGAAAATAATTAAGAATTGAATATAAGAGGTGAAAATGAGTTGCAAAATCCCAAATTGGAAGAGTGTTTTTTTTGTGTTGTTTTGTTTGTTGTTTGTTTATTTTGAGAATAAAAAAAACCTAAGATTGCAATCAAAACATGCAAATTCAGTCCAGCACCAAAATGACATTTGCAGATTACATCGAAAATGGATAAGAAAAATAAATAAATAAATTAAAATAAATAAAACCAATAATTCTTGTGTGATAACCACGCCTTCTCTCCACCACTGACCATAAAATAACATGGTTCTAGATATACATTTTTTGAAATTTTAACAGCTCAACTCTTTGAAAGAAAAACAAAAAATTTTAAATTTAAAAAAAAAATTTTAAAAAAAAAAAAAAATTTAAATTTAAAATCTAGAATTCAATGTCATAAAATTAAAATCTAACATCATTAATGGATTTTCTTTTCATAAAACTTGAATGAATTTTGTTTTATTTATTATTTATTTAGTTTTTTTAATCAAAGATTTCCAAAATTATCAGTGTTATAATTTATGAAACAGCTGAAAAGTGAAACAGAAAAAAAGAAAAAAGAAGCAAAAGGGTTTCATTAAAAGCCATCAAAAACCATCTCTTTCTGTCTGAATGAACATTTTTCTAATCAATTATAACTTGGACTTTAAGAAAAATTAAATTTTCCTATTTTCCTTTCAATTTTCTTTTGCCTTTTAACATTACATATTAAGCACATTCATTTCAGAGAGTCTGTGGCTTTTTTTTCGGTTCAAAAGAAGCTCTGTTGATATACACAATTTAGAACTAAGTAAAAATTAAATGTTACTTTGAATAGTTTTCACAGCAATTCAGACCTTGGTGGTCATCTTAATGCCGAAAAAGTTTGAAAATAAAGTATAATTCTTGTGGATACTCAATTTTTTTTTTTTTTTATAAACACAAATTTTTCTATTTAACCCATAGATTAGACCCCTAATGTTGCTACCACTCCGAGCAGAGTGGGCATGTGAAGAAGGGTGTTGAGGAACAAGAGACATAAGACCCTCAGCCACTCACCTTCTAAACACATGATAAAAAAGAGGGGGGCTTGCCATAAAAAAAAATAGGGTTTGGGAGAAATCAATATAGAGGCTAGGCTTGCATGTGACATGGCTGATTTGATCGGAGGGTGCTCTCTTGACCAACTCATCAACGTAATATATGGGCTATAAGTGTGAGTGTTTCTTAGGTTAGGACTTGCTCTCCACTAGGATTCCAGTCCTTAAGCATTCAACAGGTTACTACCTACACACAGGTCGCTTCCATTTGGGACGGAGTCTTATTCCATGCTGGCAGAGCATGCAGGGCTAATGATACTTTGTTCCTATTACGCTGTTATACAGTTAATAGAGTGAATATTCTATTTAAAGGCATTATCATTTAAGAAACAACTAATGAGTAGAACATGGTACAAGTTTACACTAATAATTTCATCAACTCCTTGGAAAAATATTACAGAAAAAAGAAAAAAAAAAAAATTATAATATATATTCAGTATATATTAATATATTTATTAGTGCTATGCCTATGGGTAAAATATTGGGCAGTCTGGCTCGTTTAACCTTGGTAGGTAACCAGTCTGGAGAGGGAAACTCTGAATTCAAAATTCTGAACACAGGTCAGTCGTTGATTGGGTTTGTGGCAATTTGGCACCAATTTCTTTCCTATCACTGATGCCAATAAGTGCATGATGGTTTCAACACAAGCCTTACGCAAACTTATATGAACAAATCACTGTGTGGGTGTTCTTATTGTATGAACCCTCATGCGTCGTAAAATCGACAAGAGAGTCTGGATAATAGTGCCTAAGTTCTGCTTCATTATTAATTATTCAAGAATGTTCAATATCTCCCAATAAAAGAATATATTATATGTATATATTATATATATATATATAATATATATATATAATATATATATTTAATTGATAATGGAGATTGTGGGTTTGTTGTCTGTAACCGAAACTATATTACTATACAAGTCACAATTCCTTTAGTTATTTTACATCAATATTCTCCTGATTTTATTTTTATTTAAACCTCAATTATTAACTAAATGTTTACATTACTTACACTGTTGACGCAATCTACATAAAATAACATGTCAATTGTATTTATATATACACAAAATAGAGGTTTAACATGTGTAAATGGGAAGGCTAATTGCATATTTATATAAAAAATTTGATTTTAATAAATATATGCTAAGTATTATTAATTTCTAATTTTTGGTTTATCTTGGATGAATATGACCAAAATCTCTTCAATAAATCTTTTGAAAAAATCCATCTAACAAGATGAAAAACTGTAAAATATTTTCTTACTTCCCTATTTTTACTAAATAGTTAAATAGGAAAATTTACCAATGCAAGACGGGCAAGGTTAAGGGAAAAATCGATGGAAGGTTAGTTTCAAAGCTGTTCTATTTTTCAATCGATCCCCCTTGTCCAAATAATTTTTATCTGAATATACTTATTCGTTTCATTATGCCTTTCTAATTTAATAGATATTTTTATTATATTAAAAACTTAAAGACTTGCACGGAGGTGCATATATTTGCTAGTAATATATAATGGGTGATGTCGGTCTATTGTCACTGGTACCGAAGAACTACATAACGCTTATGTCACATTCCCATCAAAATTGGTTCAATACATAGAATAAAGAACAACCTTGTATTATATATATACCAAAAAAAAATTCTCATTTTTCTAATGGATAAATTGTTGTGAAAATGCAGGAATTTTTTATGCATTTTAGTAGATGATCTTTATGCTATTTCCTCAACAATGGTGCAAGAAAAGATCTAAATTTTTGGTAAATCAAAGTATTCAGTATTACTAACATAACAATTTTTCACAATGTTGAAAATCTTTAAAAAGTTGAAAAGATCGACCTAAACTATGTACAGTTTCATTGTGATAGTATAACTGCTTACCCAAACAGAAATTGATTGAAACTGTTTGCTTAACCACCATTTTGGTGAATAATTCCAGCTATTTCTAGACAAGCAAATTTACTTAAGTAAGTTTGATCCATCAGTGTCTGATAAGTTTTAGCAAAATATGAATGAAAACTGTCAGTTTGGAAAAGCCGAATTTTTGAAAAAATAAATAAATAAATAAATAA